>NW_010729245.1:1103423-1165072 GCF_000365185.1 Nelumbo nucifera | reverse complement strand
TTCTGGGAAAACAACTTTCAAGGACTCAAAAGACAAATGACCCAGACGACAATGCCACAAATACATTTTACTCTTTCTGAACTGACTCGTAGACTCTGTAACATGAAGGCAAGTCGTATTCTCCAGCATATAGAGTCCATCAACCATACGTCCCCTACCAATGGTCCTCCCCAAGGCCAGATCCTGAATCACACAATAGAAAGAGAAAAAGGTCACCGAACAGTTTAAGGAATTTGTAACACTACTGACTGAAAACAAATTCATAAGGAATTTTGGAACATGAAGAACATTAGAAAGAGTAAGGCCGAGGGGAAGAGAGAGAGTTCCTTGACCAGCTATGGAAGTGTATAATCCATCAGCTAGTCTCACTTTATCTCTTCCGGAAAGAGGGTGATAAGTTTGAAAATAAGAGGACATACTAGTCATATGTTTTGACGCTCCATAATCAATAATCCATGGAGAGTCAAGGTCGTGAGAAGCAATATGGAAAGCTGTGGCAGGATTACCTGATGTGGATGCAAAGGAGGTGGTGGGAGGAGCATCCATCTAGCGAATTGCTCTACCATAAAGTTCCAAATGGTCATGGAAGGAGTTTACAATATCCTCCCTTGGGTCAGATCCAGAGTAGCTATGGTGGCCATGTGGTGTTTGAATCATAGTAGAAGTGGAGGGCTGATTCTCTTGAGTAACCATATTGGCCATGTGGTGTTTCTTGGTACCTTGTTGCCCGGGTCTTCTAATTACATCTGAGCCTTGCTTCTTAGATAAATCCTGAGCCCACTTTGGTTTCCCATGGAGATCCCAACAAGTATCTTTGGTGTGCCGGGGCTTCTAACAATTAGTGCACCACAATTTTTCCTTATCTTCTGCTTTCTTCTGGAGATCCCCTCTCTTGGAAGAAGGGCCTCCACTAGTAGAGGAACCCCCCTTTGCCGCCAACACAATTGCATCCCCTCCGGTGCTGTTCATCAAGTTTCTTCTGCTCTCTTCAGACTGGACAAGAGCATAGACCTCCTAAATTGAAGGAAAATCCTTAGAACTTAGAATTTGTACTCTAATGGATTCATAGATAGGATTGAGACCATGTAAAAAGGCAAACACCCTTTGATGTGAGACAAGTTTCTTATACAATTTTGCATCTTCATCACACTTCCAATCAACATTCTGGTAATGGTCCAACTCCTTCCAAACAATTGACAAGTCAGAGTAATAAACTGATAAACTCCTCTCCCTCTGTTTACAAGTAGATGAAACTGCTTGCAGTTGATAAATCTTGGCATAGTGTCAAAGTTCAAAATATGTGGATTTTGCTTGTTCCCATATCTCATTTGCAGCTTCAGCCCACATGAAATTCTTCCTTATTTGCGGTTGCATGGAGATCAAAAGCCAAGACATAACCATATTGTTCTCCTGATCCCATCTATCATGTTCTACATTTCCAGAAGGTGGTTCTTTGATTCTTCCATTTATGTAGCCTATTTTTTCCCTTGTAGTTATGTATAGCATGATCCCCCTTGACCACTCTAGGTAGTTTAACCCATCAAGAGGAACAGCAGCCATAGGGAAGGATAAGTCATTGTTCCCACTCATTCCATTCAACATTATGGAGATTCCAGATGTAGCTGAATCTTCACTATTCATGATTCTATGTTTAGAAGTACATAAAACCAAAAGCACACTACCTTACAGAGCTGCTACAGTCCACAACTAGGCACTTGCAGATTTTCGGTTTAACAAAGAACCAAGCACAAACACTGCAGCTGCAGTACAAGGTTGTATGACCTACACTGTGTAGGAGTCCACAGAACAATATACGAACTGCACTTGCAGTGTAACCAGGTCTGAATGACCTACAGTTTTACAACTTCTCAGCTGAAAAAAAAAATCAGTAGGAACAGCAATACGAGTGGTGGTTCACCACACCTAATCGGCTGATATCCACTTTCCAGGGCAGCCAAACAGTAACTTAGGGTCTAGGGTTCATCAACGGTCCCTTAGAGAGCTGAATAGAGCAACACACCTTCGGAGGAAGGGGGACAGTCCCTACTCAGATTTTGGGACATCAACAGTCGTACAAGAAGAGAACCATAAACAGAAAAAAAAAATCAGTTCAGTACCTAGGTCACCCGAACTGTGAATAGGCAATACAGTCATGGACTCAAACTTCTTTTCAGATCAAAACCTTCCTTCGTACATCTGGGATGGTTTTCTACAGTCTTCTTAGCCGAGCAACTCCAGTTACCAGCACCTAAGGCTGAAGAAGAAAAAAAAACTTGTAGCAGAACCCTTTTCTGCGCTAGGAAGTTGAACAATCAGCCTTCTTGTAGCATAACCCTACTCGGCAGTGGAGACTAGTAGAAGCACTAGAAAATGCTTCCTCTTCCTTGTCTTCGAGCATCAGGACTATAGCTTCTGCGCAGCACTAGAGACCTCAGCTGGTTGTTTTCCAGGCCTGGACGGTCCTGCTCTGATACCATGTTGAGTAGGAGAAGAAGGAGAAGAAGAAAGGAGGAAGGAAGAAGAAGAAGAAGAAGAGGCAACTGAGTTAAGGCCTCAAAAGAACTGCTTCAGTTGAGTGAAGCATTGTATTTTATACTATACTGGCCGTACAACTCAATAGGCCTACAAAATTACAAAAAATACCCCTGCGGGTACTAAACCTGTGTACAGTACATATAATACACCTGTCAACATGGACCAATCTGAACTACCTATTCAGATGACGTGCTATTAAAATTCAGATGTTCCTATGAAGTTGAAATTTCTCGTATCATTAGTGAATCAAATCCAAGGATAGAAGTCTTTTGATCAATGTAAGTTTCAGGCTAGGGCTCACCTAATGACTGAAAGCATCCTAACTACCTGTTCAGATTCATGACCATGTTTTTTGTGCCTACAAAACAGGAATATTGTTAACTGAAATTCTCAACAAGTTAGTGTTATTGACCTTGATTTATAACAAATGATAGACATGTGATGGTTGAGTATAGGTTTGTAACAGCTGAGTATTGGTTCAGCATGGCTTGTAATAATTAAGTACGGATTTGTAAGATTGAGTATGGTTTGTAATGGTTGAGCAGGTTCTCAAGTTTCTTGTCTTTTTTCTTTTTCATATCGTGTTATTGACATAGGGTCCACATGGTTGATTTGTTCTTTATGGTGTGGCTCTCACATGTTTCCACTATATATCTGCTATTGAGTCTTATATTTATACCTATGTTATTATTTGATTAATGAAAAAAATAAATGAGAATGAAATTTGTAACCAAACGAGTTAAAATTTACTAATTCTTTCATTTTTTAGTAAATTGGTTCGTAGCAATATTTTCTCATTCTGCCCATTTTTACTCATTCTTTTCCATCTTAGAATTTCATCTTAGGTAAGAATGAGAGTTTAACCAAGCATGGCCTTAGCATCTGGAATGAATGTTAAAGTCTTGAAACTATGCAAACCTAGCACATTTATGTTAGTGTTAATCTGAGGCCTACTACTTAGCCTATGGTAGCCAGCCATGGTGGACTAGGCCCCAAGGTGATTACTAAGCTGTCCCCACTCCTGCAATATCGTAGATATGCTATTTAACCAATTCAACCCAATCAACTCAAAAGTAGATAGTGATTTATCAGTTCGATGGCCCAAAAAACTACAAAACTTGAGTCTATGGTTTTGTTCCATCCATATCAAGCACACATACGTTTTACCAGAAATATATATATTTATATAAAATAAAAAATCACGCACATATATGTGTCAAGGTCAACTCCACTTCCCAGTAACCTGAGCGAAGTGCAAATTATCTTCCCTATACAAACAGTCTGATCCAAATCAGGCTATCAAGTTAAATGAAGCAGGTAATCAAATTTGATCACTTATGCAAGTGACTAACATCCAGCACTAGGAATTTCAACTCATGATAGAAGACAGTGACACAAAGCAATAACCACATATTGGTATCTAAATGAAAGAAATCATAGTTAAGGAGTTCAGAGCCTCCAGGTTTCTCAAATGATTCTTTACTAAAACTCATGGAAGGATATAATACAGTTTAAAAAGCTTAATTTAGTTTGAATTTCTACCTGCAGATAATTGGGAATGCCTTCATGGCCATGGATGAAGCAGTATATGTTAAGAATTTTTATTCTCTTCTCCTTTAACTAGTTGGGCTGTTGAGGTGACAACAATGCATTACTCTTTGTCACAGACTTGCCCAAGACATTCAGAACCGTCACCCGATGTACCTCCTTCCCTACAGAAGAGGAAAAACAAATGAAGAAATTAAAACATATTGGGTTCTTCTAAGTGTTAACTCTACCATTTATGTCTGTAATAGAACTGAAGAAATACAAATTTATGAGCAACAAATTGCCAATATATCTAATTTAACAATAAATACACTGGGTGGTGTATTTATGGGAAATAATCAAATTGAGTTGAGACAAGATGCAGAAATGCAGCCTTACAAAATCTCCTAAAAGCAACCCAAAAAAAAAGGTCTTGATTCCTAAATATATGTGGATATATTTTAGAGTTTTGAGTTGTGGATGTAGCATATGTACTCGTAGATACAAACCATCTAGAAATTGGCATCTGGTACTCCTTTTTCTATTGGTTAATTAGCATCTGATACCACTAGCTAGAGAAGAACCACAAGAATTGTCAAAACCAATGCAAAATTGAAAACGTTGATGTGGATGCTGCTCTTTTTGATGATGGCATAAAATATACCCTCAAAAAGATGTGCTCCTCCAGCAAATATAGACAGAATAAAAGCAGTCATTCATTTGCAATACTCTCATATGTAATTACCCTAATTTTAGAACTTTAGGCTCAGTGTGGAAGGAGTACAAATACAAATACGTAGAGTACAAAACCTTGTATTTTGTATTATTTTGTATGTATTTGCACTGTACATATTTGTATTTGTGCTCCTTCCAAACTGAGCCTTAAGCTCCATTTAGGAAGAGTGCAAAAAATACAAACACACAAGGTTCATGTATTTGCACTTAACATATTTGTATTTGCATTCTTCCCAAACAGAGCCTTAGGTACTCCACAGTCCATACCTACGTTTTGATAATTTTTGTTCTGAAACTTTGCAATAACATTTTCATCATTTAAAACAATGACAAAAACAAACATATTAGCCAGATATAAATATAGTCCCAACATCTTTCTGGTAGAAACTCAACTCAAATGCTCAGAATGTTCCAAATAGACACTAAATGAATATGATTCAATTATTATTCCAAATCCACCCCATTATATTTCAACAATTTCTGAATCACTTGCTCTTCCTGAGCACACTTACATTGTTTGCGCTACACTACTAGATTTTTGGCAATTTATTAGGAAGAACATTAAGAAGTGCAGAGTCTATACCTTCCTCTAGTGACAGATGGATTGCTCTTTTCTCCAGTTCAACTGCATGTCTGCTACGACCAACAGGGGGTAATGACCGTAGCACTAATAAGTAACAGAAACAGAGATAGATCAGTTAAGACAAGAATTAAAAAACTTGTGAGAGAAAAACGATAAAATCTTAAATGGTTTACATAAATTCAAAGAACACTTACTCTGGATGTACTCCTCCTGACTCGAATGGTCACAATTCCTCAAGAATGTTTGTAGGCGGAGGAACCGCTCCTTCCAATGTGATTCACTAGGTGCCCGCTGGTTAACCATAAGAGAGTCTCCAGAAGTAACTATAGGATTTTCTGATTCTCTCAGTAACAATCCATTACCAGTCTTTCCCAGAGAAAGGGGAACTGTAGGTCCTCCAGATGAGAAAGTCGTCAGAGAAGCCATTGGAATGGGAGCATATGACAAAAAACAAGAAATCTTAGATTCTTTCATTTGGGTGTTTTGTCTAGGGGATTCTTGTTCATCATGGCTAAATTTTCTTGGTGGCGGATGACTAGCATCACTTCCCACATTGCTTTTCCCCAACTCCAGTTCCGATTTCCTTCTGACATACACAAGATGCCCGTTTTCACCATTACTACTAAGAGATTGATGACAGGGAGGGTTTGGTGGGATCTCAGGTGATGGTCTCTTATTTCCAGAAACCTTAATAGCATCTAAAATGGGTCCTTTCTCCTTTAGGAAAGGAGAATTACCTTGGGTTTTGGGTACCACAGTTCTGTAAGAGTTCTGCAAATCTCTCAATGCTGTCTTCTTTGCTGGTACAGGATGTTGCTTATCACAAGTGTGGAAGCCTGGTCCAACATTGCCCAGCCCATTCTCGTTTGCTTTAGAGTCAATCGCTTGTTTAACCATCCAGAATATTAAACTTGGGCAAATTCTACAAGATTTCTGTACATGTTCAAGATAAGGTCTCATAGCAACAACACTTTCCTCATAACAAAGACTGTTCAGAATACATATGATAAGTATATATACATGCATAAACACACAGGAAAGTGACATAGAAGCTGTTGCTTTAAAGCCAAACCAGGCATTCAAATTCTGAACAGTAGGCATGGCCATTCAGTTAATCATCTGACTGTGAGAAAACATTTTTGATAGAGTAAACAACGGAAATGGCTGAGATGGATGACTGGAAAAGCTAGAAATGAAGTCATTCAGAGGACATTAGGAGTATCTCCAATAGGTGATAACAAGAGAAAAAGTAGACTAAGATGGTTTGGTCACATGCATAGAAGATTTTTGATAGTACCCATAAATAAAGTGATCTTTTTCAACTAGCAAATTGAAGGGGCTAGAAAGGGGTAGGGGTAGACCAAAAAGGACATGGATTGAAGTAGTAGGAAATGATTTAAGCACAAATAATTTAACAATGGGTATGGAATTAAACAAAACAAAATGATGAAACAATGAAAATGACTATTGTGACTATTGACACATGTTTTGGACATGAATCCTTTTGATCAATATAAATTCTTTTAAAACAAAATTGATTGTATACAAATAAAAATGTTATAGAGTGACAACAACATCCTTTTTTATCAATACTGATAACAACCTTAACAACAACAATAATAACAGTAACAATAGGGCATACTTAGGATTGGAGACCAAGGGATAACTCAACATGACCTTTTTCCATTACCATGGTTCAACAATTCATAACAAGAGAGATTGGGGAGGGTGTCCCATAATATTAGAGCAGGATGGGCAAATTGAGGGATGCATCCAGAAAACTAGACAGTAAGCAGGCCTACCTATTGTCATTTTACCAAGTGATTTTTTCTTATCTTCCTTTGCTACCACCTTCGTTAGCACCTTTGTCAATGACATGCAGTAAATCAACAACTAGACAAGAGAACTCTTGATCAAATTAATACAACCCCATCTCTGCTTCAATGCTGCTAGTCTCTTATCTATTCTATCCATAATTAGGTTCAGATTTCAGAACCACCACCATTCTTGAATAAATGCCAACTGGTAGACCCAAATCAGTTATGACTTATGAGTAGGTAGACCACCAAGCAACCCATGCACCTAAAACAATCTCTTAAGAAATCTTCATCATTAACACTAACACTCACCATTATAATTTTCCTGAGGTTGGATTGGGAAATATTCATCTTCAGCACTTGGGGTTGGATCTAGTTGGCCTCAACATGACCAGATTTTCACCTCTACTTGGTTCAAGCAACTAAAGTACCATGTTAAGGATGATTTCATTAATTAAGGCGCTGATAAAAAAATTAATAATTAGGTGCATCTACCAGTTAGGTCTTAGATGCAAAATGTCACTGAACCTTAATTTAGATATCCTAACTGCCCACACTTTTCTACATTAAGACTAGAAGTTCCAGAAAAAAAATATAAACTGAAACAGAGCTTTTGTCTTCTGATGATGACTAAAGTTCAAAAGTAACACTTACATGAGCTCAAAACCTAGTTAACATTTAACAAAATTCATAAGCATGGACGGACACTCTATCATATAAAACACTCTGGATCCAGTGCAAGTCATTTTAAGATGCACCAAAAGTAAGAAAAGAGAAACTGGTTGTCACAGTGGTTTTTCTCTCCTCTAAAAGGCTAAAAGCTTTTATCTTTCTAGTATTAAATAAATAAAATAAAGTTACAATGAGGTTACAACCATGTTTCTTCCCTATGCAAGTTGATATAATAGACGTTAGAAATGGACGGGCCTTTGAGGCTTGTTGAGGCTTTTTTCTCTTTTTTATTTTTTCTATCCAGCGATCCCTTCCTTCACTTGCAATGTCTGTTTCACAGGCCTATTTGACCAATTTGAAGATCTAACCAAAGCCGATGGAATCTGTTTCAGAGGCCTTTCAACCTTTGGTTCTTCCACAATTTTCTATTCTTCAACCTTAGTCTCTTCTTAGGCACTTGACTTCCCTTCTACTTGAACCTTTGGTTCTTCCACAACAGGTTGTGATCTCCTTGATTTGTTCAGTAGCAAGAATAGTAGCTTATCTATAACTGCTGGAGTAACTTCTGCTACTGTTTTTGGGGCTTCTGTTTCTGTTACTTCATCAAATGGGGGTTTTACCTAAGTTTCTTTTGCTTCAATGACCAGTTTTTTCCCTTCCTTAGGTACTTTTACATCTTTTTCTTTGGGTGTTTCTTCAGTGGTGAGTTGAGGTTCTCAGATTTGGCTGCTGAAGGATCATGACTCTCAGGATTGTCTTGCAAGAAACCATTGAAGTGAGAGGATGAGGAACTTTTGAGATGCCTAATTGCTTTCATTGAAACTGTTTCAGTCTCCTCACTGAGTTCAGATTTGTTTTAAATTTTTAAGAGAATAAGCAAATAAGATTGAAGATGAGGATTAAGGAGTTCTTGAGATGTTCAATCATCTTTACCTAAATTTTTAATTGCTCACTGTTGTACATAACTGGGTTTGTTTTTACTTTTTAGAGAAAAAACAAATAAGATAATGGAATCGCCAGTTACAATGATGTAATCAATTAATGAAATGTCAAAAAATATGTAGAATTGAAGGAAAATCCTTTTGAGTCAAAACCCACTAGATCTGGAGTGTATATAAAAAAGAAGCATTAGATGCTGGTACATCTCACCTCGTGTTTTTATTACATGTCTAAGGGATGGGGTTCCATCACTCACTTACTCCATTGTCAAGGGACCAAAAAATTATGGAACTTCTCACATCTAATAGAACTGGAAAGGGTGTGAAACCAAGGTGCCTGGAATGTGGTCTACCAATGGAAAAGGACATGAACTCAAAACTTAGGGGCAAGATTTATTGATCTGCCATTATACATGCAGTTATGTGGGTATTTACAAAAGAGAAAAAGAACAACCACATTTTTCAGAACAAGACAGCATCTCTGATATATCTACAAGGGGCTATAATGCTATATGCTTTTGTGTTATCAAAATAAGTCATAAGCCGATTCATTGAGCCTACCTCAGTGAATCTACATATGTACAGACATACATACATGTTGATCAATTATAAACACTCCCAAATTTTGGAGTTTTTCGATTTTCACACTCCAGCAGTTGGATCCTGCTCAACACTCCAAATTTACACCATGATATGGTGACTTATCATATTCATTTTTCACCCCACCCCAAAAGAAAAGGGAAAAAGAATTAAGAATTTAATGGGCCTAAAACAACCTACCAATTTTCCCTATATATTCTAAGTTTTAATAACTACTAATGTTTTTCCTTCAAGGAAATATTTTCTCAGCTAAAACTATGAAAGCTATTCAAACTGCTCATTCCTTTTACTTTCTTTTCTTCACTTATACAGTATATTGATAACAATGTTCTAGTAAAAAAAAAGAACAAAAAATCTCACTAGATGATCTATTCTATTTCTGCCACATGGAGGATAAAAGATCCTCTTGATAGACCATGCATTCACTCCCCCAGTCCGGACAAGATCCATATACAGGTAACACGGCCTTGTACTGGAGATTTCCCCAATAATATGATCCATCCATAGTTTCAAAGCTTATACAAACCTACCAAAGAAAGGCAGTAAGGGGTATCATTTGGAGTCCTTTTTGGGCCCAAAACCATGTTACCATGCTGCATCCTGTGGTATTTAGCAGACCTATTCTCTTGCAAGTTCTTTTTTTTCCTTATGTTGTGTTCTTTGATTGTGTACTTCCCAAGAAAGAAGCAGCAAAACAATTTAGTACCTATCAACAACAGACTGTTTCTACTTTCTACTTTTACATTGTCTCAAGAACTTCAAACATATTCTTCATTTCAATGTTCAACATAACTACAGGGCCCCAAAGAGAAAAAAAAACATCATTGCTCCACCTATACCCCAAAACACACAATAGCAACACTTCTCATTCTAGGAAATTCTGTATCTCAAACAGTAAGAACTTCCTGTCTATATGCCTACATTCGTTTGTCATCTTATTCTCTAATTCTTTTAGGTAATTCCCCAATCTCTTTAGCAAACCACGTATCATAAAAATAATTCTGTAAACCTCCCATAGTGTTCTATATTGACAAGCCCCAAAGTCAAAGTAGCTAAAAGCTTATAACAATTAACAACCACGTTATTCTTTCAATCTACAGGAATGCTAATTATAATCAATAATCAACACCAATTGGCATCGACCCAATATAAGGAAACGACTGACAACTTGTCAAAAACAAAGCATTGACTTCTATAAGGAACCAACTTTCATTTTGGTAATTCACCATATGAGCTCTCCAAATAAAAGCTCTTGCACTATCCCACCCTGCTTTAAGGTAATTTAACCACCCCACCCCAACACACGCACCAAAGCAAACAAAAGGACAAATAAATTAATAGAAACAAAACTAAAATACCGGGAAAATCAACTGTAGTATAAATGAACTGAATGAGAAAAAGAGAATCCCCATGGAAGGTTCATCATATTTGAGAAGAAAAGTAACCCGTCTATTGTAAAAAACGACTAACGCAGATCAAATTTCGCCAGAAACCCAAAACCTCGTAAATATAGACCCAGAAAAGGAGATTAGTTTTCCCATGTAGACACTGTGTTTCCATAATTAAACATGTCAATGAATCATTGATCACAGAGAAAAGAAAAAGAAACCAACATAATTGCGGGGGGAAAGGGTAGAATAAGAATTAAGGATGAAGATGGGAAACACGCGTATCTTAGAAGAACATTACCTTTGAGCATTGCACGCGATCGGAAAGGTTCAGAGATTGGCAGAGAGATAAAGAAAGAAGTTGGGCTTCAAAAGAAAGAAAAAACAAAAACAAAAAAGAGGAAGAATAGGCAGCCTTGGCTCCACCCTCCAAAGGGACCAAAGTCTTTTTGTTCTTGGCTAGTTCTTCCTACAAAATTAAAAGAAAAGGTTTATGTATTTTGGTTTCACGGTTCCACTAAAAAACAAATAGTAATTTTTTGCCCAGCGTACACTGGCGGGAAACCATGCAGTAAACCCATTACCCATATCGTGGGAATTTTTTTTGTTTTTTTCTCGTATCGTATGAAATTGAAAAAGATGAACCGGTTGCGTATTACGCACCAACGCTAGTTCCACTCCACTGCGCCCGTTGGAGTAGAAAGGTGGAGCCACAGCAATCGAGGATGGAGCGGGATTTTTCATCATTCTTGTTGTTGCTTATCAACTTATCATGTCTTTCCATAACCGTGATCGGCTTCAGTGATCGTGTTCATACCGTTCGTACCACTGTTTTGAAAATCGGATGGTCAAATCGTTTGGCCTGGGAATCGGTGAAGTCATTGGTTTCATTTTGGCCTTGAACCGTTATTTTACAAATATTTATTAAAATGGTCAAAGAATCACCGGTCTGAGCGATCAGGCCGTTAAACCATTCGACTCAGGCAGTGGTTTGCAGTTTAATAAAAATTAAGAGAGAAAAGAAGAGATCGAGAGATGGGGGAGGGAAGGATTGAGACAAAATCTCATATCTGAGCTCACTAAGATCTAAGAGAGAGAGAGAATAAGAGAGATTTGAATAGGCTGGAGAGAAATGTCACCATTGCAGATTTGTTGCCGCCACCACCACTAGTATTATCGCCGGCGAACATAGTCTCCTCCTCCTCCTCCTTTCTTCTTCTTTCTTTTCCTTTCCTTTCTTTCTTTCTTCTCCTTAACTAGGGGTGGCAACGAGCCGAGCTCGAGCTCGATCTTGAGCCCAATTCAATGGCTCGATTAATAAACGTGTCAAGCTCGAGCCTAATAGAGCTTGGCTCATGAGGCTCGCGAGCCGACTCGAATATATATAATATGTATAATAAAATTATAGAAAATAATATATATATATAATAAAAATATTATAATTATTAATTTTTAAATATAAAATAAATTTTTTATATATAATTTTTATTTTTATAATAAAATATTTATAAAACATATAATAAATATTTCTATAAAATATAAAACGAGTCGAGCCGAGCCGAGCTCGAGCTTATGAACTCTTGACTCAAGCTGAGCTCGAGCTCAAGGTTCTAGCTCGAACCGAGCTCAAGCTCAAAGTTATGGCTCGAACCTAGCTCGAGCTCAAGCTCGAGCCTTATAGAATAGTCTCGAGTCGAGCTCGAGCCTAGTACTATTTGGCTCGGCTCGGCTCGAATCCAACCCTATCCTTAACCGATAGCTACTCACCTCTCTCTTTTCTCATAACCTTCTATCCTAATATTCCAATTCAACGCTTAACTACCTCAAACCGCTTGAACCATTAAACTCAGACGGTCGAATCATTGACCCAAAAACCAATGGTCAAAGTGGTTCTATTTCTTTTTAAAAGCTTGGTTCGCACAGTCCCTTGCAGCCTCGCATTGGGAATATCTCCCGATGAAAGAAAAAACATGTGAATATAGAGATATTCCTAATGTAAAGATGCAAGGGACTGTGCAAACGGTATGAAAATGGTCTGTCTCTTAGTCAAACTTAGAAAATTTATGATACTAAAAAGACATGATATCGAAAAGGTTTTGACCAATCAAAGCCCCATGAATTTTGAAGAAAATCCACCTGATTGGTTATCATTTGTTATGATATTAGTTGATTAGTTATGAGTTTTTCAGGTATCATGTCTTTCTGGCATCACTCACCCACTATCAATTTTAATGAATAATACCCACTTGATTGTCCATCACTTTGATTAGGTATCTATCTTTCTAGCATCACAGTGGAACCTTTTTTTGCATGTGTTTGTGTCAACGGCATTTACAAATTTGTTCCAATTCAAATCCTTTTACGATTGGAATAAATTTAGATCTTTCCTATCCAATTCCAAATTTCCAATCGTATATGTATGTAAAATTGGTTTGACTGTGCATTTTACCAAAGAGACAAATTTTAAGTTTCATACAAGTTATTTTTAATCCATTTTATTCATGATATATAATATTAAAGTTATTTTTAATTCATTTTATTATAATAAATTGTATTTTGGTGATTTTTAATTTACTTTATTAATGCTACTTACCTAATATCTGATTGGAATTCAAATTCAATCTAGATTTGACTTGTATTTTAACTAAGGATACATAAGTTTCAGACAAAGCTATTTTCAATCTATTTGTTCACGTTATACAATCAAGTCATCTCAGGTCGTTTTATTTAATAATAAATAATAATTTTTGGTTTATCTATTAATGCTACTTAATATCTGATTGAAATGAAATTCAATCCAGATGTGACGGATAAGATTTGATTTGAATCCAAATATAAATAACCTGTATTTTGATCTACCTATATCTCATTTCATTTGGTTAGGACCATTAGTTTGTGTTTGTTTGCAATACAAAAATGAATCAGATACAAACTTTTCACCGGGTTCAGTTTTGTATTCACTTATCTGTGACTATAATTTGCACTCTTACCTAATGTAAATTTTGCACATTTTATCTCACTAGTAAGTGTGCACATTCTTTGCACATGGCAATTCTAGATGATGGTAATGATAATAATAATGTATCTAAAAATTTCTATAAATATGTATTTTTTTTATTTTTGTTTTTTATTATTAATTCGATGCAAATTACAAAATCCAAATTAGATGACATATAACACCTCATACAAATATGTGATAATCGGATTGAGTTGTGAAATTTTAAGTACCATTGTTAGGCCTATCTACTTGGCTAGATTCTTCATTTTGTAATATTTTTATCTTTTTGGTGTATCTTTGTTTTGTTCATTTATCAAAAAATTGTAAGATTTAAATAAAGGAAATTGAATGAGATGAAAAGTAGTAGTTCAATTTATAATTAGGCTTCACAATTAAATATGAACTATATTCAAAATTGAGTATTTTAGTCAAAAGAAAGTTTCACAATCTTATTCATACTTCTAATAGTAGTGTAAACATAGAATTATAAATGTGTTCAATTTTTTTATATTTTTTGTAATTGTATGTACAAATAATTATGATATGTCACACTTGTTTTTTGTTTAATATGATATTATACATGTGCTTGAATCTTTTTTGAAAAAATTATGTATTTTTCTTCATTTTTGTATTTTTATATTTTATTATTATTTTTATTTATTTATGGCATTTAATGTTAACACAATTAACCCAAAAGTTGAACTATTGATTTTTTCCAGAGAGTAAAATAATTTCATATTTTGTCAATTCTAAATTATAAATTATGTATTTAATTTTCATTATCAATAAAAATAATTCTTGTTCATTATACTTATTTTTTTTAATTTGATTCATAAAAATATCATAAATGTGTCTAATTCTTCTATATTTTTGTAATTTTATAAATTTATTTCTATTTTAAAAATTTTATTACCTAACTATAACTTCATAGGTTCATCATTTTGATTTGAATGGTTGAATTGCTCAGCCACCACTTTAATAAATAATGGTTTTTCTTTTGAGTCAATTTTAAAATATATGGATTTATATTGTTAAAAATATTGGCATAAATCTAATTAGAAGCATTTATTAGTGAAAAATAACTTAAATATAGGATTTAATAAGAGAACATGTGAGTTAATAACTTAAGTATAAGACTTAATGAGAGGGGATTAAATTACGTGAAAAGTAATAATTAAAGTTACATTTTCAACCCTTACAATTAGAGATTGACTAAATAATCAAATATGGGCATTTTAATAACCATGAAAGCTACAATAAAATGACTTTTATACATTTTCTCAAATAAAAAAATAAAGGGTAATTTTAGACCAAAAAAACTTACACTCTTCATCTGCACTTTTATACATATTATAGATTTGTATTCATGAGCAATGCAAATTTTGCTTCTAAAAAGATTGGTGCAAAATTTGCACTTCATCCTCCTCACTTAACTCTTTCATATAAAATGGAAACTACATCAATTTGCTTACTACCTTACTCCTCCCAAATAAATAGCCTTCTCCCAGCCTTATATCTCTTTCATACAAATTGGCAACTACATTTCACTTCCCATAGTACTTTTACAAAGAGTCAAATAATGTCAAATCTGAAATAAAAGTAAACCAAGATTTATAATTTCCATCAAGTTAATTTGCACTATACACTTAAGTAAAAATTTTAAACTGAAACCAAACAGAACGTTGGGGGGAAATGTTTGTATCCATTGGCATTGGGATTGATTAGTCACCTATTAGTGGGATCCATTGTTTAATCCCCAATAAGAATGCACCTTCGCATCTTTACAGAGTGCACCTTATATTTGACATGGTATTTATTCCCATTAGACGATGAAGGATCAGTAGCCATCAGATCGACTCCAAAGCATCCAGTCCACCCCTAACAAAGATCCCAAATTAAATACTTAAGGTGCATTTGGAAAAGATGCAAATAGAGTGTAAATCACGGTTTAGGGTAAATTTGCACTCTGATTCATTTTTGCCTGTGTTTGGCAATATCATATTTTTGCATTAACAAATGACAGACCAATGCATATTTACAATGATAATAAGATGTAAAAATACATCAATAAAAAAGAAGTAAATTTGCATTCAAGTGAGTTTTTAATTAAAAAAAAAGATATACTTTATTAGAATTCGTGTGTGCATCCATTATAGTTAAAAGCCTTTTTGGTAAAAATGTAAATTTGTCAATGCAAAACTAACCCTACTTTGCAATTTATATGAACCGTTTTACACACTACTTATTTACATTCACACATATTTGCATCATTTCCAAACACAGCCCTAGGATTTGTTTTACTGCTTAAAAACATAACGGTGGAAAATACATCTCCAATTCTGCTTGCAACAGGTACATGGATGGCTCCAGAATTTATACATTGACATTTCCTTGTGGCTTCAAAATGGGAAGTGCTAGTGACACTTCAAATCATACACAAGAACCAAGTAGAAATGGAGCAATCAAGTTAAGGTAATGAACTATTGTCTCAGTGAATTTTTCACTGATACATTTCTCACGTATGGATGGCTGCCGACCAATGCAAATCGATGTCGAACGACACGTTGATTTTCGGTCAATATACTCGATACCATTTGATGCTTATTACTCCCATGTATAATGCAGGTTTTAGAAATTGCTTTAGACTTGCTCATCTAGTAGCTGAACGGCTGAAAAGCTTAAGTTTATCACAAAGGAGTTTTTTTTTTTTTTGGGTGTAACTATCCTCACTCCCAAGGGGAAAAAAAACTTAAAAGCTATAAATCTTGTCAATGGGACCATATTATCCCTGTAATTGGGCCGATTTGATCCCAACTTTTTGATATCGGTATCAATACAACAAACCATGCGTGCTGTGAGTAAACAACCTTGTACTTGTGTAACTTGTAAGTGGATCAATTGGTCCTGTAAGTACAAGTACGTTTTGAAAATGTATGAATGCGAATAAAAAATATAGAAATACATGAATACACTAAGGAAATATGTACAACTAACATAAATACATTAATAACACTACATCGAAGATCAAATAGCCATAATTAAAGGTATAAATACATAAAAATGTATATATTAATAATGCATGTGAAAAAATATATTACAATTAATATAATAGGACACAGATACCATATGATTTTTTTTGATAACGTATAAATAAAAAGTTAAGACACAAAACATATGCACCTATTATATTTTAATTATTATATCAATTATTTTCTATTTTACTATTTTTATTTTTTATATTAACAAAAAAATCAACCAAATATTAATTAATAAATTATAAAATATATAATCTCAACATAAAATATATCAAATCTATTAAAATTATTAAGATACATAACATACCATATGCAAATTCATACTTTTTAATAACTAAAATAAACATTCCATTATTAATATTTTTTCTATACGTTTTTCTAAAATTAAAAATCAAATGTATAAATGTAGATTAGTAGATTTGATAAATTCAATTTAATATATGTGCTAAAATAGTTTGTAACCCTTTTTATTTTTGTTAATAATAAATATGATTTTATTTAATGTAAATTAAAATAATAATTAATAATTATCCCATCTTTAATATTTTATTGTATAAATTTCTTGAGGTTCAAAATTCAAATCATCCTTTGATATTAACATGGATTTAATTGATTATTTATCCCATTAATTTATAAAATATCAATTTTGATTGGTTGAAATTGTCAAACATAAATATATAATATTTATTTATATTACATGTGGATACTAAAATTAATAAAAGTTATTTTATTTCATTTATTATCACAAAAGGCAAAGATAGCTTGGTGGTTGAATTACTTTGGGTGTTGGGTACTAGGCAGTAGTAGGTGACCTAGGTTTGAATCGTTCTATCTCATTTTTAATAAAAAGGCGTGCCAAAGCACTGTGTATGGGTCCAGTGCATATTGGCCAATACAATACATGAATACAAAATGAACCTGATATGTATGCTAGTTACTTACAACACTGATACAATTCTCAAGACCCGTATTCTCGACCTGGGATCAAATCGCCCCAAGCAATGGTTCTCATATGTTTTAAGAGTATTAGGGCACACTTACCAAAAAAGTTAAGCTTTGAGCATCCCTGTTGAAGGATAAATGATTCATTGTCCTTGTAACCTTAAAAGGTTTACCTTTTTCAGCACGCTTTCATATGGACGAAAGCATAAGAAACAAAAGCAATCAGTTAAGACCAGGTAACCAGAAATTTAGCAAACAATAAGAACACAAATGTTAAAAAAAAAAGTGTTTACATGGTATGTACAAGGACCAAGGCCTTCATTTCTTGATAATATGACAAAAAAACGGTTGTTTTTCTTTACTTCATCTCATGGTATGTCCAATAATTCAGTCTTACACCAAGAAGTTTACTATTACTAATAATACTTATTCATGACCAAAATGGAATCCAAATGTGCCCGTACATTCTGCCATCTTACGAAACTCAATCTTTTGCCCTAACTGGCTCGATGCAGACTAGACGTTAAATAGGAGAATAGAATTACTGACCCGGGTTCCCCAAGAGTCGCTCAACTGCAGCATGGACATTCCCTGCAGTGGCACTTAACGCACGGATATTCTCTTGGGTGTCAAAGAAACCCATTTCTTGAAGCTGTGCGAGCTGGGTTGCATAAAGTTCTTCAGGAGGCACTGCAGGAAAAAATATAAAAAACCCTTGAGGAGCCTATAGTGAAGAAAATCATTTTGGATGCAGAGTAGACTGTGCAGAGGATATTAATTAATTGATAAAAATGGGGTAATGTTACCATTGGATGTGTTGGGTGTAGTCAAACTGCCTGCACCGAGCCCACCAAACATGTTCATCAATAACTCCAATCCCATATTATTAGGAGTTCCTGTAAGAACGAATACATTTAATGGCGGGAGCATCCAAATGGGTAAGCATTTATCAAATATATAAAACCAAAACCAAATCCAAAAATTAAACCGTTAATTTTCACGCCTACCATCTATCCTTGTCCTTTACTAATGATGCAATAAAGTTTCAAGCTATAGATCAATGCATAACCACATTTTAAAATAGATGGTTCCAAATACTAAGATTAACAGAGACATTGGAGGAAGAATATGTATCCTCGGGACCCACTGAACGGAGGAGGGGGAAAAATATAGTTTTGTCAGGTACGTTTAGGTTACCACCATTTCTGATTTAGGTACGCTTTCGTAACCATCTTGAGGAAGTTCCCATGGACTTCAAGTTTCAAGCCATTAAACATCATGCTCTGGCCTCTTGCTTTGTTCGCTTTCAGGATGCTGATTAAGGAAGTTCCCATGGACTTTCAAGGTGCTGATTGTAAGATCTCGAGGGAGTTTGTCGTGGACTTCAGGGTGCTGATTAAGATACGAGCATTTGAACATAAATTTTTTAAATTTTATTTTGTATTCTGTTCAAACGTGTAGCCTTCTTTTCCTAAAATTCATTTGCTTAATTTACATACATCTTAGTTTATTCATATATATACAATAAACTGAATTTATTTTTAATTTCTTCATACATTCTCAGATACATTTTTTTTCTTTCATAGTCGATTTATATTTACATTTTATTACACGTATATTCTTTTTTATATGAACCTTATGTTTTTTAAATTTCATTTTATGTTTATAACATTCTTCCCTCTAGTCTATTTTTCAATATAAACAATCATATACTACTTTAGAATTAAATGGTGTATTAAAGTAGATAAAAAAGAATTTGACAAATTTGTTTTTAACTTTTCATTATATTAATATTTTTATTTTATTTTTTATTTAAACAAAGATTGAAAATATCCTTTTTAGCTTTTAGAATTAGTAGGCCACACCGGCATAGGTGAAAATATGAACAGAGATGCTACTCTTACATGTGATACATTGAAACCTAGAATAACAAATTATGAGTGTCATATTCAGAAAGTAACATAAAAGCAAATATATATATATATATATATATATATATTATGACAGATTGCTTTTGTTTAACCAACTAAACAATAAAGCTTTCTAAAATTTACAAAGCATTATTTTTAATTTTTTTTATGTCACTTAAATGAGGTATATGCCTCACCAATTTGAGGAATGACAGTGACACGCACACCTCATCAAATTTGGCGTGTAAACCTCTTCTCAAGGAAGAAGGCGGTTAAGGCAGTTTGGCTCCACCTTAACACCTTTTAAAAAGTGATCCTTGAAGATGGAGGGAGACTCCCAAGTGGTAATAAGGTGGACGAATGGAGACAGACATTGGGGGCCCTAGATACCACAACATTAGAGAGCTAGGTCCTCGGCCTCCAGATTGACTCTCTCTTTCAAGGTCTTTCAAATGGATTCCTAGATAGGGGGGTAATAGGGAAATAATATCTGGTCATGACGCTGTACTTAGAGAAGTAGGAATTTATAGAATAGTTATGCTGGGTGTTAGGGGGGGCAATTTGTAAACAGGCCCAAGGGGTGAAAAAGATTCAGTTTCTGTATAAATTGAACTAGATCAGGTAATTGACAAGGATTTAACCATCAGATAAAAAAAGAGAAAAATTATCAGACATCAGTGATGTGTGAAACAGTGGTTGGCAAAATCAATTCAAGTGAAGATGATGTCTTGAATACCTGCACCAGCACCAGTTTGACCTGGCTCCCTGCAAGAGAATACCAGAAACCCATTAAAAACTAGAACAAAAATAAATCAAGAGAGATAACAAAATAGCTGAACTATTATTAAATTTTCAAGTGTTTCTTGGCCAATAAGGACCAATCCTGAATCTCCTGGAAGCAAAAACTCTGCCTACATAGCATCCCGCCGCACATTGGGAATATCTCCCATACATGTATGTTAAATTCATGGGGGAATGTTAATGTGCGGTCAGATTCCCATACTTGCAGAGTGTGTGCAGCGTTTTTATTTGCAGGGAATCCTGTCACATACAGACCCTTGAATTAACCAATCATCAAAACATTCAATTTTTCAAAAGAATACTACAAAATTTATATACACAAATTATTGGAACGGGCATTTGGAAGCTATGTATAAAGAAATATCATTTCATTTTAGCCTTCCTCGGTGCTTCTCTTTTTATCAGTAACAGTGCATAGCCTGCCTTAGTGTTTGAATGCATTAGTTCATAGTCAAATAACAATAAAAGTTTGAAATAAGTTCATCAAGCATGCTTATGATATGCACCGTCATACAAGGAAACAAGGAATATTGGTGCCTGGCCCCTGTACTTGTGCATACATGCTGAAGACAGAGGTCAAACACACAGCAAACCACCAGCACCACCACCTTTTCATTCTGACAAGTGTTTACTACCAGGACACGCTTTTCATCCCTGAACCACAAGAATTTCTCCCCATCTTATGGTGTATGAATTAAAAAGTATGCCTTAGTAAGAAAAGTTTAAGTATACATTGGTTATGGAAGCCATAGTCCACATGGGCAAAAACTAAGAAAGACTAACTGGAGTTACATGTTATTTGCCAAATTAAACAAATAATGAGATTATGCAACTTACTGGGTTGATTGTTGCCGACCAAGCTGAGAAAGAAGTGACTGCTGTAAAGCCAAAACTTGCTGCAAGAAACAAACACAAGAAATGTTAATTTAAAGAAAGATGCAACTCAGAGATAACTTTTAACTGTGAAAACAATAGGACAAAGCTTAAATGCCACACTAGCAAAAAGATGGCTGAAACTTGTCAACAAAAACCACATGAAACCTTTCCGCCTGCTTCAACAAGATTTGAACATCATGAGTAGAAGGATGAAACGTGCCTCAACTTTTAAACCATTTATCATTAATGCTTGTAAGCAACCAGAAAGGTCCTCAAAAGAAGAATTAAAAATGAGGGAACCTACAGATGCATGATGTTATGTTGATGCTACACTACCTGCATCGTCTCGGGGGAAGTCAACTGACGAAGAAATTCTGGGTTTTGCATCATTTCTCTCAACTGAGAATTGGAATCAAGCAGGCTACGTAGCTGTGGATTTAAACCAATTATCTGAAAATCAAGAAGCACTATTAGAAACAAAAGAAGAAAAAAAAAGGGAATCAAAATGGGACATCTTATTAGCATAGCATAACTTAGATTACCACCTGATTCATATACTGAGGATTAGAGAGAAGACTTTGCATTATCTGTGATACGGCAGGGTTTTGCATAAACTGATTCAACATCGAAGTATCCTGCATGCCACCAAGCATGCGTTCCATCTCGGGAAGACCAAGCGCAGATAAACCACCAATTCCAGGAGTCCTCCCATCCCCTGCAGGAGTTGACCTTGTGGTTGTGTTTGCCTGTGCACCTCCAGCTGCTAGATTTGCAATTATAATTAAAAAATATTAAATGCATCAACAACAAAGAAATTCTTTCAGACATAATTTGATTCCAATGAAGATTTCAAGTATGATCCAAGTAAAATACCACATATGTGTTTTTCACTTTTAAAAACACAGGCAACATACAAAGGTGTAACAACCATTGGGGATTAAACTCATGAACCACACTATGAAGCTTTAGGAGAGAATAGTTGAGCAAAACAATACAACATGAAGCAAATATAGCAGATAATCCATTTCGGTTTATGCCAGGGAAATAAACTATGGAAGCTATCTTTCTTAAGAAGAGATCTCCATATGGTGTCAATTGATCTAGAGAAAGCATATAGGCTGTCGACTTTTTAGAAGCTCGGCAGCTTGTGTTTTAGTCTTCCTCCGTTTAGTTGGAGGAAGATCTTTCCATCGAAAGATCGTGCCCCAAAAAGATGTGAGAAAATCTTATTTCGAGAAGCTAGAAATGGAGCTTCTCACCTTTTTTCGCTTGCTCAAGTCTCACCTTCACGCAGAAAGACACGCCTGCAACCAAAGGGTCTGTGGAATGCCATTTATGTAAAAGATCACAGTCTTTTGGCTGTCAGATCTTCCGGAAGATCTTTAAAAAAACTTGCCGAACGGCACTATAATTAAGGATATGTACGAAGATGCAGCAACCAATGTTAGAACACACATTAGATTCTACTGTTATAATGGGTCTTCACCAATGTTCAACACTTAGCCCTTATTTATTTGCATTGACCATAGATGAATTAACTAAACATATTCAGGAGGCAGCCCCATGGTGCATGTTGTTTGCTGATGATATTGTTTTAATTGATGAAACTAATGAAGGATTAAATGCAAGGTTATGCTTATGAAGAAATGCCTTAGAAACAAGAGGTGTTAAAACAAGACTAAAATAGAATATATGATGTGTAAATTTAATAATAATAGGAGTGCAAATCAAGGTACACTTAGGATTGGACACCAATGTTGAGATTGAGGATGTCCCCATAAAATTAGAGCAAGATGGGTAAAATGGAGGAGTGCATCCGAAGTTTTTTGTGATAGGCAAATACTACTTAGATTAAAAGGAAAAATCTATAAGAAATTTGTAAGGCCAGCTAATGCTGTATGGAGGAGTTTTGGGCAGTAAAGAAACAAAATGTCCAAAAAATGAAAAATGAACTCACTTCGGGTGATAAATGAGAAAAAGTAGAGTAAGACGGTCTAGTCACAAGCATGGAAGACCATCAACGACACCTATTAGAAAAAGTGATTTGTTGCAAATTGAAGGGGCTAGAAGGGATTGGATCAGACCAAAAAGGACGGGTGGTAGTAAGAAATAATCTAAGCACCAATAATTTAACAATGGATATGGCATTAAACAGAACTGAATGGCAAAACAGGATTCATATAGCTGAGCCCACATGGATAAGGCTTAGATGATGATGTGTTTTTAACTATCAATTGCCATTACAGATGCAAACAAAGCATAAAGAAGACCATTTTCATAGTGAACCAGTCCACCAATAATGGAAAAGGAGTATCTAAAATTAGCCAAAGGAAGTGTTTATTAAGTTCAAAACTCTCCTAGTGATGAGGCAACTTATGAACTCTTGTCTCTGGTGCTTACATTTCAGGGATATTGAGCCATTTCTTCCCCTGTTCAATGCTTATTCACTTCTTGGCAACTTCCAAATGACAATTATTCTCTTTCCTCATCAACTTCTCCCCAAGGATAAAGTGAAGATGTGCAAGATCTGCTGCTTTGTAGGCCATATGGGAGGGAAATGCTGAGCAAAGATCAACTGGGTGACATTTTGGTAGACGTTTTCACCATTGCGGTCATATATTGCAAGTTCGTCTACTTCTAGACAGGTCCCTAATTAGGAAATCCAAGCACCCAGAAAGAAAGCAAAATTTTGATCAATGCTCAATAGAGAACCAAGACCTAAGGAATTGGAGATGCTTTTAAGTATGCACTAAAAAGATGGTTTTGACATTCTTGATTCTGTTTGGTCAGAGGACTCTACTAGGTAAGAGATCAAATCACTATGCAATTTTTTTATAAATGATCACTACCCATGTTCATGACAATGTTGCAGCATATATAGATATAAAGGTTGAATAGATTGTTAGATGATCAAGAGATGGCTTAGAGAAGGTGTTAATGGTCTACAGAGACGCAAAAGGCTTTGTCTGTGACGCTTAAAGCTTTGGCATCAAAATGCTTGCATCTCATTTAGGTGGAAGGAGGAGAACATAATTGCACTAGGGAGCATCATTCCTAGGATAACTTGATCATTCATGTAGTTCCTTTTTTATTTTGTTATGTTTCTGCTCTGTTTCCCTATTGAGGATCTTGTGCTAGCCGCCACTTGGGTGCTTTAAATAATTCTATTCTCTAATCAGTACCTTTTGGTTTTTATAGATCCCTCTAATTTTGTTATAGATCAAAAAATGATAAATAACAATAAGTATCTTTATTACAATCTGTATGAACAAGTTATAGGCATATCCCCCAGAAATCAATGTGTATGGCATTAATATATGGTATGGATTCAAAAGTCCACACTTGTTGCTAAAGATAATATCACTACTAGAAATTTGCCACCCAGTAAGGACCCTTTTCCCCACTTTTATAGAACTCACTGGACCTGGATTAGATTTTATTTTTTACATGAACATGATTCATGAAACCAACACCATATGGTTGGGACAAGGCTTAGATGATGATGATGATTCATTCCATATATGAAGGTATGAAGGAAGATAAAAAAAACAAAAGATCCACTGGATGAAAGCTTACCAGCAGCATTGCTCCATGGGTTGGGGAGGGGGTTTGTATTTGGAGCAGGAGACCCAGTGGTTGTTTCAGAACCAGTGGTTGATGGATTGTTTGATCGATCTCTGGCCTGTGTCCCACCTTGGTTCCCCAGAAGGGCTGCAAATGGGTTTGAACCCAAATCGTTTCCAGTATCTCCAGCCATAGTTGTTGCATTCAGAAATGGTTCCTGAACAGTTTCATACATGCGCCTGAGCATGTTGAATCCTTCCGGAGATGACTCAATATTGCTCATTGCCCTGTCAGTATTCCGCATCATTTCCCGCATGAGTTCAGGGTTCCTTGCTGCCTCTAGTGTCTGTCGAAGAGTGCTGGGATCATTAAGTATATGAGCAAGATCAGGATTACGATCGATGATCTCACGCATTTGAGGATTGCTCATGATCAAGTTACGCATTAGGTCAGGATTATTCATTAGGTTCTGGATTACAGGCATGTTCATTATTTCCCTCATCATATTTGGGTTCTGAGTAAGTTGCTGCTGCACTTGCTCAAACTCAGGAAGCCCAGTTCCAAATAGACCAGGCATTCCATTGCCACCCAGTCCATTAACACCAAGTCCTGGAAATAGAGATGCTTCAAGACCAGCTCCCAAACCAGCTCCTCCTCCGAAAGCCCCTCCTTCAGTGGAGCTTACACTCCTAACACCTGCAGTGGTGTTTGGACCTCCAACATTGGCAGAACCACCAGTATTGGTTGATGCAGCTGGAGCAAAACCACGAACCATGTGAACAGTGTGATCTGCCAGCAAACCTACCAAAAGAACAAAAGGAAACGCCAAGTTCAGGAAAATATGCAGAATAATTTAATGAGGAAGCAGTTTGAGCAACAATAGCATCCATTCATCTGTTTTCACTAGTTTATTATGCCTGTTAATTAAAACAGATATCATAAAAAATTATGGGAGTCATTTTTATAATAAATAATAGAATTGGTGTATCTCATTGAAGCAAAAACTCCTTACTACCTGAAAAAACTTGGACAGCAGGTCAACAGGTAGAATGGCACCCTTGACTAGAGTCAATAACTTAAAGAGAAATTACAAATTCATTCTCAGACCGGGAAATCCCAACACAAGACTTTCCCTTATAGCCTCTGCTTTTGCTAAGGTATCAGCCAAGACATTTACAGTTGTTGGCACCCATTTGAATGAGCTATTTCGAACTGATTTCTAGAGTTTGCACCCATCTCACTAAGGACCTGAAACTCCATGGGATTTCCCTACTTGCTCTCATCCAAGAGATTACAATCCCCCTCCACCATAAATTAGTCCACCCCAGCCCTCCACCATAATATTGGTCTACCCCAGCCCTCCACCACAATATTAGTCCACCCCAGCCTACTAATCAGATTTAGGCCTTGTATTAAATCTGGCAGTTCTGTCTTTAAGGAGTTGCCTTGCAAAAGCGGGCCTGAGAAACTAAGGAGAACATTGGTAAGAATAGCATAGTTGTCAAAATATGAAACTAACAAAAATGTAGACTAATGGGTAGAAAAATCCCATTTCATACGACAAGAGACAAAAAATAATCAATGACCAAGGACATAAAGATAAGAGATTAACCAAGCGCAGAATAATTGATGCAATTACCCAACCGTGTGGCACAAGTTTTCCTGGTTATATTTATTAATTGTTACATTTCCTGCACATAGAGAAATTTCTACAGGACTGATGGTAAAGGATCATAAACCAAAGTAAATGATCTCCGAGGAATGTGGCAACTGTGCTTAACTGTTAACACCCTCCCATACTAAACCCAAGAATAAGTCCAAACGGACACCTTTTCATTGCCCCAAATGCCAGCTATCCAAAATCCATTGAGATTAACCACATAGAACAAGTTCTCTTAACATCGCATCACAAAAGGGAAATTACACCACCATCAGGGTTGAAATGTAAGGCCCATCACCCAGTCCGACTCTCCAACGATCCCATTGAGGAGACTAGATGGAGGTAGTGATAACTAATAATAATATAATAGCATTGCTCATGTTTGAACTTATTCGCAGCATTGGGCAACACTTGGGTATATATTAGATTACACAGCTTGTGCAATTTATTAAATACCGCCTTGTATCAAAGTATAGGGAAATCCACCATTCCTTGCCCCAGTCACTTATTACTGACTTCCGTTATTTACATAAAAAAGGTAACCATTCAGGATATGAATAAACCAAACCTAATCTGTGGAAACAACTACAGTTAGGACATTGGATCTAAATAATAAGACATGAAAACATTAACTTTTTAGGGTTTCTCCATTATTACATCCATGAAACACAGACAAGAAAATCAATGATAACCGCATGCAATACATCATTGTCAACCTGCAAAATCACAGATAAGCAACCAAAACCCTACTAGAAGAAAACAATAACATCGAGAATACGATAATTGCAGAAACTGGGAGAAAGATCAGGATAAGAGACAGACCATAGCTTTCTAGGGTTTGGTCGTCCTTCAAGATCCGACCCTTGTAAATCAACCGCTGTTGCTCGGCGGGGACATCACAATTCTGCGCCAAAAGAGCTTTAAATGCCCCAACCGTTGAGTCAAGGTTAATCTTCACAGAAAACTTCGACCCGTTCGAGCATCGGATGTGAACATTAACTCCACTGTCGACGCCCGAATCAGCCGCATCACTGGAATCCCCATCGCCACCCATAATTTCCCCCTCCCTGCAACGGGAGGTTCGATCCGCAGATACAGAAAAAGAAAAAGAGAGAGGAAGAGGGAGAAAATAATTTACAAAATAATTAAATGGATCAAAAAAAAATACTAAAACCCTAACCCTAATATACGCACTCTACAAACAGGATCAAAAACTGTCGAAAGAAACAGACTTGTATAGAAAAAATTGGAGACAACAGACACAACAGATGAGGACCAAGACTTTCAAGAAAGAAAAGGAAAGAATATATAAATAAGTTTCTTAGCAAAGGAAAGAATATATAAATGTATTATTTTCTCCATAAAAGAAAAGGGGCAAAAATAGAGAACAGAGAAGAATCGGTGGAATCGGAGATGCCTTAGCCCATCTAAAACGGGAAAGGATATCGGTCTTTATTACTTTTGATCCCCACGATGAATCCTGGACGTCGAAATATTAGACCAGTCTATGGTTTGCGATGAACCAGACACTCACATTATTGGTCCAATGCTAGGCAAAAAACCATGATCATTGATTATCCGGTTTGATTGATCAGAATTGGGTTCAATCTATGCAACTGAACCGTTGGACCAGAAATGACTAAAAACGACCCCTTTCCATAGGATGTCTTAGCCGGTTCGGATATCTACAAATACAAACAAACAAGTGCAAATAGAGAGGCAAACTAACCCACCTCTCGTTGGGTGACGGTCTGCTTTTGAAGTGGAAAGGACCCAATGCTTTATAATTTCTAACCCCCCCCCAATTAAAAAGAGAGGATTTTTTTTAGTTGTTGATAATTAAATCAAAATCTGATTAGTGTAGAATTGGCAAATTTGGGTTTTGAATTTTGACATTAGTTTGTGTTTTATAGTCTATGGTTGATATTTAGTGTTGGCCCTTAACCTAATAGGCGCAGATTTGCATGACAGGTTTAGAATTGTTCATGCAACAGATTTGAACTCTAAGGCGATACAATCAATCTAATTTATGCCTCTACTTTATTAGAGACGACGAAAAGGAGCTGAGACATTTAAGAGGAGAAGGGGACCAGATCTAGTAGGAACAACATAGTAAGCAAGTTCAATGAGTACTTAATACATATTCTGACAACTGTCAAAAGTTGTTCTTAATTTTTTTCAAAGGTAGGCCGGGGGTATTTTAAGGGATAGGTGTCAAAAAAAATTTTAAGTGCTCGTTGAACGTGCTTATAATTATGTGCCTACCTGATCTGAATTATTCACACCACACCCATTATGTACTTTTTTAGGGGTATAATGTGTTTCATAACAAAACAATCCATCGTGTATCCACAATCAAACATTGGCTTTTGGTGAGAGATTGAGTGAGAAATGGAAGGAGAAGGTTTTAAGAATGATCTTGTTGTTAAAGATAGTGAGGATGGATCCCTAATAGAAATGATTAAGGCTTAAAAGTGTTTTTTTTTTATCTTCACTTCTTAAATTTTTAATAATGTTAGCGAATGTTTATGTGCATTGCATGTGGCAGTTTTAGATGATAATGGTGTAGTAATAATATGTGTCAATTTTTTCCTATTTATTTTGTTAATATACCTATACTACTTATAAAAGTGTGAATGAGGAGGTATTGGCTTCTATAATTTTCCTTTACTAAAATACCCTTCCTCTTGAATTTAGTTCATTTCCATTGAAGGGGTTGAAAATGTAATTAAGAGAATGCCATTAATTACATTCAATTACCTCTCATTAAGTCTCACATTTAAGTCATTAAATAAATCACATTCTCTCTCATTGAATCCAACACTTATACTTTTGTTTATCATCATTAAATTTCACTAATAAATTCATACACAATAATTATTAATATAATAAAATTTTATATTTTTAAGATAAACATATAAATGGAATCATGTTTTTCATATAGGCGGTGGGTAAGTAGTTCAACCATTTGGGTCAAATGGATAATTTCATGATATCATAAATAAATAATATAAATTTAAAAATATAAAAAATACTTTTGTTTATCATCATTAAATTCCACTAATCCATACACAATAATTATTAATAAAATGAAATTATATATTTTTAAAATAAACCTAGAAATTAAATCATATTTTCCATCTTGGTCGTAAGTACTTCAATCATTTAGGTCAAATGGATAATTTCATGATGTCATAAATAAATAATACAAATTAGAAATATAAAAAATACAAAAAATATAGAAAAAAAAATTGGAAAAAAAAATTGAACACATTTCTATTATTATGTATTTGTCATATTAAAAAATAACTATGATAAAATAGACATAATTTTATTAATGATAGACATCAAATATACAACTTAAAACCGATGGGAAATTAAACCATGTTCCTATTTAGGGGGTGGGTTAGTGGTTCAACCTTTCAGGTCAAATAGGTTAACCCGTAATGTATAATTAAAAATAAAAATTTTAAAATAGAATAATACAAAAAAATATGAAAACAATTTCAAGCACATTTATAATATTATATACTAATAATATAAACAAAAATAAGTATGACAAATAATAATTATTTTATCAATGATATAAATGAAATGCAAAATTTAAAACTAGTTTGAAAGTCAAACCATTTCCATATCTAGATGGTAGGTAAGTCAATGATCAAACATTCCGGGTCAAATGGCTCAATCTATGATGTCATAACTAAGTAACAAATATTAAATATACATACATACATACATACATACATACATACATACATACATACATACATACATACATACATACATACATATAAACTCAAAGAAAAATATAAGCTTTGTATAAAGCATTTTGATACAATTCTATTGTTATATATTCATCATAAACAAAAATAAATATGAAAATAAGAATTACTTCTATCGATGATGAAAATGGAATACATGATTTAAAATCAATCAAAAAAGCAAAATGGTAGTTGGTGGGTTAGTGGTAAAACTATCCATGTCAAATCGATGTTATTATTAAATAATAAAATACATAAAATTATAGAAAATATAGAAATTTGTCGATAATTTTGGGTACATCCTAACACATGACCCGACTAACCATGTCAAATGGTCCAATAATTTAATTAGCTAGGCCATCGTAGGCAAGTGATTTGTAGGGACGCAAACAGATCATATCAGATTTGAATTAGGGTATATTCAAATTTGGTATAATCCAAAGATTCGACCGAATCTCATAAATATTGATTTGAATCCAAATTCAATCAAGATGTCAAATATTCGAGTTTGATACGATCCAATTTAATTTTTTTTAAAAGTAAGAAATTATTAAAAGAAAAAATATAACAATAGAAATAAAAAATATATAAGTATTTTTTCAACTATTTCCATCATATAAAAAGTTTACAAAAATGCAATATAAATAACATATTTATAAATAAATTATAAATAACATATATATTATATATAAATAATTGATTTGAGCATAATATTAAAAACCAATGTTCAAACAATATATTGGAATTGCATTTCCTCTTGGTAAATAAGTTATTATCTCATAAATTAAATAATAAAAAATAAAATTATATAATTATTTACAAATTTTATAAAAAAATTGAACATACATTAATATTATATATTCTTCATATTAAACAAAAATATGTTTGAAAAAATGAGAATTATTATTTGTAAAGATAGAAATGGTTAAAATACAAAGAAAAAATGAATTAATGTCTTAATCATAGTCCATTTTCCTGGTTAAATAGGTTAACAATTCAACAGTAAGGTCCTTTTGTTATTGATTATTATCATCATCATCATCATTTGATATTGCCACGTACAAAAATAAGATTTACTTTTATTGATGATGAAAATGTAATACATGATTTAAAATCAACCGAAAAGGAAAAAATGGTTTTTCCGTCCAAGTGGTGGGTTAGTGGTTCAACTATCCATGTCAAATAGACCAACACATGATGCTATTATTAAATAATAAAATACATAAAATTCTAGATAATGTAAAAATGTGTAGATAATTTTGTGTACATTCTTTAATATTATATATCCATCATTAAAAAAAGTGTGATTAATGAGATTTATTTTCATTAGTGATAGAAATGGGATAAAAATTAGGATAAAAAATAAAGGGCATTAATGTCTAACACATGACCCCACTAACCATGTCAAATGGTTCAATGATTTAATTAGGTAGGTCATTGTAGACAAGTGGTTTGGTAGGGATGCAAACAAATCAGATTGGATTTGAATCAGGGTATTCGAATTCGATTCGATCCAAAGATTTGATCGGATCTCATAAATATTGATTCGAATCTATGATACAATCCGATTTAATTTAAAAATAATAATAAATTATTAAAAGGAAAAGAAAAATATAATAGTTGAAATAAATAAAAACAAAAATATAAGTATTTTTTCAACTATTTTTCATCATATAAGAAGTTTACAAAAATGCAATATAAATAACATATTTATAAATAAATAATAAATTACATATATATTATATATAAATGATATATGTATATATATATATATAAATAATTGATTTGACCACAACATTAAAACCAATATTCAAACAATGTATTGGAATTACATTTCCTCTTGGTAAATAAGTAATTTTGTTATCTCATAAATTAAATAATAATAATAATAAATATAAATATAAATTTTGTAGAAAACTTTGAACATGCATTAATAATATATATTCGTCATATTAAACAAAAATATGTTTGAAAAAATAAAAATTATTATTAGTAAAGATAGAAATGGCTAAAATACAAAGAAAATAAATGAATTAATGTCTTAATTGTAGTCCATTTTCCTAGTTAAAAAAGGTTAATGGTTCAACCAGTAAGGTCATTTGGTTGTTGACTATTATCATCATCATCACTTGATATTACCACATGCAATGCACGTACAGTTTTACTAGTGTATATAAAAGATAATTATTATTTGTCACACTTATTTTTTGTTTACTACAATGGATATATAAGATTAGAAATGTGCCCAAATGTTTTATACAGAATCCATGTATTTTTTTTTGTATTTATTGTTTTGTTGTTTTTAACTTATAGTATTTAATTATAACATTATGGATTGGTATCATTTGACCCAAATGATTGAAATGTTTACCTGCCACTTGGACAAAAATAATTGTTTTAGTTTGAGGTCAATTAAAAAGCATGGGTTTAGTTAAGAGTATTGTATATAAATTTAATTAATATAATTTATTGGTGTGAAAAAAAACTTAAACATAGGATTTAATGAGGGGACATGGGGGTTAATACCTTAAATATGAGACTTAGTGATAGGGAATTGAATGAGGTGAAAAATAGTAGTTCAAATTACATTTTATACCCACACAATTAGAGAATGACTAAATTCAAAAAGTAAAATATTTTAGTAAGAAAAATTCTACAAGCACATTCATATTTTTTAGGGTAAATTATAGATTAGTACCCTATACTTTGTAGGTAGTTTCACTTTAGTATCCAAACTTAAAACGTGCACCACTATAGCTAAACTCTCGAAAATTGTCACTTAAGGCCATAACCATTAACCAATGTTAGATGGTAGATGTAAGGTGATGATGGTCTTTGCTTTGAAGTTGAGAAAGATATGAGAATGGGATTTTAGCATTCAATCAAGGATGCTTGGAGAACAAGAAATGAACAAATATGAAGATAATAAAAATGGTGATAATAAACCCCTCTCCATTCACAAGGATTTCCATTTATAGATGAGGATAGAGGCTAAAGCATGCATGGAATGAAAGATTCTAGAATATTCTTACGGCAATTAGCTCGAGTATCCAAGTTGATTCGATGGGGACATGCGTCAGACTACGGAGTGGGGACCAGTTATCAGTCTACTCAGACCATGATTGCTTTCCCCTCTACAATCTTTCCAAATGTCATGTTCAAGATGTTTCTACAAATCTTGCATGTCTATACAATGCCTTTGTCTTTTATGGATATAACTTTTGTACTTCAAGTCAACACCTATGTGGCTCGTCATTCAACTATGCTTGGTGACTAAAGACCATGCTTCATATTATATTGAAAGAATGTTTGTGGTTTGCTGTCTACAAGGGGGTGAAGTCATTAGCCACTAGTTCATGATCGTGGTTATCCTATAGTGATATTATTACAATAGTGTATCTGCGGTTATCCTGTGTGCCATAACAACAATATATAAGTCCATCCCCTTTATAGTAGGTGAAAGGACAAAAAAATACTCTTCAAGGCTAATTGGTAAGCATCTGCCATGTAAATAGATGCATTTAGTCTCAATGTCTCATATAGTTTTTGGTACTTCCCACTAGCGTAGTTACATGGAAAATCGCCAACAAAAAAAAAGTTGTAGAAAACACAATTACTACTAATGACACAAAAGTTCTCTATTAATAGGGGTGGCCACGAGCCGAGTTTTTCACGAGTTATTTGAGCTTGGCTCATGAAAAGCTCAATTCGGCTCAGTCTAAACTGAGTTTCAAGATGTGCTCGAGCCTAATATATAGGCTCGTTTGCTAATTGAGCCAAGCTTGAGCCTAATAAAGTTCAGCTAGTGAGCCTTATGAGTCTAATCGAGCTTTTACATATATATGTTTACATACATACATACACAATATATATATGTATATATATATATATATATAAATACTATACATACTAAAAATATTATATAAATAATATTTTATTATATATAATAACTATTTTTTATAATTCTTATTTTTTTTATATGTCAAATAAAAAATAATTTTATATCTATATATTTGTTATTTTTATAAAATGTTTGGCTCACAGTCAAGCTCGAGCTAAACCGAGCTTGAACTTATGAACTTTTAAATTGAGCCGAATTTGAGCTCAAGTCTCTAGCTCGAATCGAGCTTGAGCTCGAACCTAGTGGTTTATTGGCAAGCTGAGATCAAATAGCTAGATATTTGGCTCGGCTTGGCTCAAATCCACCATTCTCTATTAATCTTTTTGCAACTATTCTCATAAGAAGAAAGGGGTTTTAGACTGCCACTATTGCCAACCAACACAAATAATTGTTGCCGTTGCTGGGGAGAAAACTAGGGTGAAAAAATGTATTTTTTTTCTTGAAGTGTAATGTAGTTTTATATTTGATTTCATTCAAAAACCTTATCTTTTCAAATCTCAACTTTCTCAAAAACGTAGGACCATGATCTTGTTCAAAACATTCTTCATTCAATATCTTTATCACCTACAATCGCTTATTTAAGTTTAAATGAAAATAGGGAAGAACTCAAAGTTTTAATGGTTTTAAATAAAATGGTAAAATAGTCTCAAAAAATATGAAAATGGTAGTTTATAGCATTTTTAGAAGTTTTAAATTGCACATGTGGTCACATGCTATAGAAAAGAACAAAATGCTAATGACAGGGACTAAAGTGACAGGAGTTCAATTACTTTGGGTACCAAAGTGAGACTATCCCAAAGTACAAGGTACTAATATGCTATTTACCCTAATTTTCATAGTGATGGAGGGTGATTTGGCCCGACCTCGTAGCATGGGGACACATGGACATGACCTGGCATAAGTGACGACTCAGCATGACAGCCTGGCCATAACTCGACATAAAGAACTCGGTGGATGTGGCAACTCGCCGGGAAGTAACACCCAGCTTACCCCGAATTCCCTCTAAGGGAGGAACGCCCCGAGCTCCCTCCAAGCAAGGAGTCCCAAGCTCCTCTTAAGACCCGAGCTCCTCCCAATGAGCCCCAAACTCTTCCTTCCTGAGAAGGGAACACCCCGACCTGCGGCTAAGTATCCCGAAGTGGAAACACTTCGGGTCAGCACCATTAACACTCTTGTGTAAGGTAGCTCGGTGCAAAGTAGTTCGACAACCTGCAGGAAAGATCTGTCTGACAACAGTACCTGCCGAATTTGGAGGCTGCGCCCACGTCCCTCGTCAGGCGGCATCGTGCCTGCCATTTCTGAAAGATGTGGCACGCCTGACAGGTCCGTACCCTGCAATGACTGCCTGCACCCGCCACCTCAGCTCTGTCAGTAACGGCTGCGGCAGAGGCGGTTACACCTGATTTGACAGAACTCCAATATAAAAGGACCCTGATCCCCAAGGAGAAAAGGTACTGAACTTGCGCCATCTGCACTCTTAGCTCTCTCTTTGCATTCTCTACAGTTCTCCCAGAGCTCTAACTTAAGCATCGGAGTGTTCCCGCCAGGCGAGCTCCCCGGGAATTCTTCACTTTCCTCTTTGTCTCAAATACCGTCCGTCGCCAGTTAGGAGTCAGGTTTCCACCAGCTAGGAGTGTCCGGATCGCATTGCATCATTTGGCACCGTCTGTGGGAACGCTTCAAAAAGCCTTCCTCCAATCTCTGCAACTCTCAGAACTCAGCATCCATGGCTTCCTCCAGCAATGCCGGACGAGGTGCCGACCAAAATGCCTCTGAGGAGCGACCCCAGCTTCCCACTGTTTGCATTGGACAGTTCACCATCCCCCTCTCCGCGGACGGAGTTCCCAGCCTGAATGTGCCTCAGACAATGGCACTTGTGAACGCTCCACTTCCTTCCATGATTAGAACAACCTTCACTGAACCCTCCATCGTTCCTCCGGTGACCAGCCAAAACCAGCTTGAAGACCTGATGCAACAGTTCCAGTAGTTTCAACTCTATCAGTAGCAAGTGTTGCATCAAGTTTCCTAGTATCAGTATCAATAGCAGTTTCCTCCACTGCATCAGGCCCAGCAGCCGCTTCCTCCTCGGCATCCGGCCACGCAACAAGCCAAGCCTCGTCGTCGAAACGAACGTCCTTCTCGACGGGGAGAGACCTCGGCATCGTCTCACGACAGGAAAGAGAGACCAGCTACCCCTGCCTCGTAGCCTGTAGTCAGGTCGGGGGCCTCCCAGCTAGTTAGGCCCGTGTCGCCTCAGCATTTGCAATTCGAGCTCCCGCTCGCCGAAAACCAGTTCGAGGTACTGGCTGCGGATTTCAGGCAAGGCCCCTCAGTTCGCAGCTACCAAGAACAGTCTGAGCCCCTCCCTGGGCCCATCGAGCTCGGTAACACAGAGGCCAGCAGTACTAGCACTGAGCCAGCAAAGAAGCAGCAGAGGCGCCGCCGAGCTTGCAGAGCTGCCACTCACGACCTGCCCGAGCTCAAGGGTAAGGAAGAGGTAAGTTCGGGTGAAGTAAAAACTACCCCGCTTCTCTCAGTTCCATCCCCTATCTCTAGAACTCCTTGCTATTCCTATGCCCAAGGACTTTAAAGTTCCCCCATTAGATAAGTATGACGGATCCTTCGATCCGAATGACCATGTTGACGCCTTCCAGTCCCAGATGCACTTGGCGAGGGCCAGCGAGTCCTGCATGTGCGTGGTTTTCTCCACCACCTTCAAAGGGGTGGCCCGCACATGGTACCGGAACCTTGCGCCCGGATCAATAAGGAGCTGGGCGCAGTTCGTGCAAGTCTTCACTTCTCATTTTGTCACCAGCAAGCGGTGCCCCAGAACCCCAAGAGAGCCTCCTTGGCATAGTCCAGAGGGAAGGAGAGTCCATCCGGAGTTATATCAAGCGGTTTAATGACACTTGCCTGCAGATACCCGACCTGGACCTCGCAGTTCGGCTCACTGCGGCCAAGAGGGGCATCATGCACAAAGAATTCAAGTGGCATGTGGTTGTTAATTAGCTCAAGACTATGACCGAGTCCTCAAGCTTGCGGATCAGTTTATAGGGAAGGAGGAGGAGATCAACCAGAAAGGTGAACATGCCCTTGAGAAAAGAAAAAGGGAGACAGAGTCCTCAACTCAGGGTGACAGCAAGAAGAAGAAGGACCAAGCTCAGGGAGCAAGGCCAAGCCAGCCTTTTTGAGCTCCAGCAGCAGAGAGGACGGACTACATGCCCCTGAACGCGAAGCGGGCCGAGATACTTATGGCGATCAAGGACGCCCCGTACGTGAAGTGGCCACCTCGGCTGAAGGCGGATCCTAGTGTAAGAAATAAGAATTTGTATTGTAATTTCCATAAAGACCACGGTCATAGCATCGAAAATTGTAAAAACCTCCGCGACGAGATAAAGGAGCTCATCCATCGTGGATACTTAAGAAATTTTGTACAGAATAATAATAATAATAATAATAATAATAAAGTAGGTCGACAAGGGGAGCAAAGTAGAGATACTCCCAAACCCAGTAGGCAAGCAGAGCAGCCGCAAAGGCAGCCCTTGAAGAACGACCAGTTCGGGGAACTATTCATGTGATCATCGGAGGTTCGATCGTCGTGAGCTGTACCTCGGCTGCAGCTTGGACATCAGCTCGCAAGGCCGCCAGGGAAGATGCGCACGGGGTCCACTACCCCCACGATGACACGCTCGTCATAAAGATAGAGATTAATGACTTTGAAGTCAGGCGTGTCCTCGTCAACTCTGGTAGCTCGGCAGATATTCTTTTCAAAGCAACATTCGACAAACTTCAGCTCCGGGAGAGCGATCTCAAGCCTGCAAGCACTCCCTTGGTAGGTTTCAGCAGAGAGGAAGTCAGGCCCCTAGGAAGAGTCACTGTACCGGTGGGGGTTGACACTTGGCCTAGCATGGTAAGGCTCAACCATGATTTCTTTGTGATCGTGACTCCCTCCCCGTACAATGCCATGGTGGGTCAGCCCATCACCCATGCCTTACGCGCGATGGTCTCCACCTACTATTTGGCGATGAAGTTCCCTACAGATTTCAGAGTTGGGGTAGCGCGAGGCGATCAGCTTGAGTCCCGCAAATGCTACATCGCCGCCCTCGAAGGAAAAGCCAAGGTGGTAGACGACCTTGAGCTGGAGTGACCTGCGGAGCAGTGCGAGGAGCGAGCTGCACTCACCAAAGAGATTGTCTCCATCCTGACATCGACAGAGGACCCAGCTCGGACACTTCAGATCGGCGCTTCTATTGAGAGCCTCTGCGATCCCAACTAGTAAGTTTTTCACTTAAAAATTTAGATGTTTTTGCATGGTCTGCGGCAGAGATGCCCAACATAGACCCTAGCATCATAACTCACAAGCTTAATACTGATCCTGTAGTTAGGCCCGGTAGACAGAAGAAACACAACTTAGCCCCAAAACGATGGAGAGCAGTTGACGAGGAGGTCGGGAAGCTCCTCGCAACCAACTTTATCAGAGAGGTCCATTACCCGAGCTGGGTGGCCAACCCCGTCCCTCTCGCGTGCCAACTCTTCTTTCTCCGCCATCAGTGCTTCGATGACGTTCTTCTGAGCTGAAGCATCGCTCTCCAGCCGATAGATTTGGTCGCGAGCTGCCCTCAGATCGGTATGGGCTGCGCGAGCCAAGTCCTCGGCAACCAGAGCCCGCTTTAGGTGCCTCTCGGACTGAAGGGTCAAGGCGTGCACGGCGGAGTTCACCTGACAAGAGAAGATCGGTTAGCACCGAAGAGATAATAATAATAAAAAAAAGAGAAAAAGGAGAGAAGTCTTTAGAACTTACCACCATAGAGTGGGTGGTAGCTCGGGCCCCGAGCGGACCAGGAGTGAGGTCGGCCCATTCGGAAACCTCTTCGGTGTAGACAGCCCCTTACTCTTCCGAAGGCTGCAGTGTGGGATCAGGATACTCCGGGCTCCCTCCTGGCTCCCTGTGCTGGAAATCGCCGTCTCAGCTGTGCGAATGGGCTCGACAGAAGCTTCAGCTGCTGCATCAGCGGCCTCGGTGGTGACCTCGAGCTCCACAACTGCCTTTGGAACAGGCTTTGCCGATGTCTCGGGCTCCCGAGGTGGTAAGATCTCCTCCAAATCGATGATCAGAGGTACATCAGGGAGCTCAGGCTCAGAAGTAGGGGCCTGCAGGGACTTGACGCGAGTTCTCTTGGCAGCTCGCTTCTTCCTCCCCTTCATATGGCTGAAAAGCCTCTCCCCCTTGAGCTTCTCTTCCTCCATGGATCCTGTAACAAAGCTCGGCGTCAGCAACTCAAAGGTACAAGCTACTAAGGTTTTAACTCTAGGTAAGACAACCTACCCGGGCTCAAGCCGGCCTGTATGAGCTTGCTCTCGGCGATATAATCCTTGTAATTAAACCCAAGCTCAGCCCATGACTGGAGCGTCTCCCTTGTCTTCTTGTCCAGTATAACGTCGGGGTCCTGAACAACCGCCCTCCAATGAGTGGGGAAGGGCCACCCCGTGGTGTTCCGGACTACAAAGTAGTACTGCTTCCAAGCCGGGACTTTGTTGGGAAGCTTGTGCAGTAACTTGAAACCCGGGCGAGGGGATAGGTAGTAGGCCCGCCTGTGCTCGGGGAGAACGCTTGAAGCGCTCTTCTTTATTGAGAAAATTGAACAAAAAATATCTAAGTCTAAAGGGAGGACGTACTCAAAGTAGAGGGAAATGGTCCCGACCACATTACGAATGGAGTTCGGGTGAAGCTGGTCTATTGTGACATTGAAGTGATTCAGAACCTCTATGATAAGAGGGTGGAAAGGAAGACAGAGCCCGGCTATGAGCTGCTCCCAGAAGATCACGATCTCGTCAGGACCGTGCTCCCATGAGAAGTTACCCACAGGTAGACTGTAGGTGTACTCCCTAGGTAAGTTATATTGCCGGATAAGGTGTCGGCGTCTCTCCAGGGTCATGGTGGAAGGACCGAACCTATCCGGCATCCGACCTCGGTGGGAGGTGGACGCCAGATTACCCGAGACCTCCCGCGCCTCATGAGATTGGACTTCGGTAGGGTCACCCTAAGCTGAGGTACCCACCTCGGGCTCATCCAGTTGGCTATCGAAACTAGACATAGTGAAAGATAGAAACGAACTGGAAGAAATAAGAAAACTGAAAGAAAAGCTAAGGGGACTCACCAAGGAAAGCAACCGAAGTGGGGAGAATTGACCCGAGCTGGAGACCTTAAACGCGAGCTCAAGACGAATGCTGAGAAGTTATGGCGAGGGAAAAATGACCAGAACCCCCATTATTTATAGCCACTATACTCGAGCATCAACGATCAAGATCAAGACGATCTGACGGCTCTCAAGAAAACCGGCTACGTGACCCTTGAGGCGAAATCGATTTAGCGCATTTTTTGACATCCACGGAGTCCATAGATTGCGTGATGTCCGCGCATGAACTATACGCGACCCGGGTTGCTCTTGATTGAGCCGAGCAGTGAATTGGTCCGACCAATGAGCTGCCTAACAAGAAGGCCTGAGCTCCAAGCCAAATCCACCTGGCACACTGCGGACTCCCCGCGCTAGGTCAGAACCCCCAGCACGGGGAGTGGGGGGCAATTGATGGAGGGTGATTTGGCCCGACCTCGTAGCATGGGGACACGTGGACATGACCTGGCATAAGTGACGACTCAGCATGACAGTTTGGCCATAACTCGGCGTAACGAACTCGCCGGAGCCCGACCGGACAACTCAGTGGATGTGGCAACTCGCCGGGAAGTAACACCCATCTTACCCCGAATTCCCTCTAAGGGAGGAACGCCCCGTGCTCCCTCCAAGCGAGGAGTCCCGAGCTCCTCTTAAGACCCGAGCTCCTCCCAATGAGCCCCGAACTCTTCCTTCTTGAGAAGGGAACACCCCAACCTGCGGCTAAGTATCCCGAAGTGGAAACACTTCAGGTCAGCACCATTAACATTCTTGTCCATACTTGCATAAGGCTCGCCCCAAGCATAAGTACCTCGGTGCACCCCTAGCACCTCGGTGTAAGGTAGCTCGGTGCAAAGTAGCTCGGAAACCTGTAGGAAAGATCTGTCTGACAACAGTACCTGCCGAATCTGGAGGCTGCGTCCACGTCCCTCGTCAGGTGGCGTTGTGCCTGCCATTTCTGAAAGATGTGGCACGCCTGGCAGGTCCGTACCCTGCAACGGCTGCCTGCACCCGCCACCTCAACTCTGGCAGTAACGGCTGCGGTAGAGGCGGTTACGCCTGATTTGACAGAACGCCAATATAAAAGGACCCCGATCCCCAAGGAGAAAAGGTACTGAACTTGCGTCATCTGCACTTTTAGCTCTCTTTGCATTCTCTACAGTTCTCTCATAGCTCTAACTTAAGCATCGGAGTGTTCCCGCCGGGCAAGCTCCCTGGGAATTCTTCACTTTCCTCTTCGTCTCAGGTACCGTCCGTCGCCAGTTAGGAGCCAGGTTTCCGCCAGCTAGGAGTGTCCGGATCGTGCTGCATCACATAATAGTGTAGATATAGATATAGATGTTTTTAGTTTTTTCTACAAATTTTGATATTTCTTTGTATAAAAATAGTAATTATTTATTTCATCTATTTTTTATCTAATATGAAAAATATGCACTGAGATGTTTCCTGCAAATTTTATGTATCTTTTCTCTTTTTATGTTTATATATGTTTTTAATTTTTATTATTTAATTATGACATCAAAGTTTGGTAGATTAGGCCAAAAAGTTTAATTGTTGATCCACCACCAAATAGGAAAACATTTTCATTTATTTGGTCAGTTTTAAATTTTGTGTCATTTCCATTATTAATAAAAATAGTTGCTTATCATCACATTTATTTTCATTTAATATTATTAATATAAAACATTAGACACATACCCATTTTTTTACATTTTTTGTATTTATTTCTATTTTAAATTTTTTTATTATTTAACTATGATATCGTGGGTTGACCCATTTGGTTCAAACAATTAAATTGCTTAACATTACTTGGATGGAAGAATGGTTTTATTTTTTTAGCTGCTTTTAGAAAGCATGGGTTTTATATTGTTAAAAAGTATTAGATATAAATTGAACTAGTATAATTTATTAATGAGATAAAAATACCTTATATATATTTGATTCAGTGAAAAAATATGAGTTAATACTTTAATCGTAAGCCTTTATGAGAAAAAATTAAATGACGTGAAAAGTAGTTGTTCAAATAGCATTTCCAACTCTGATAGTTCAAAAGGGATCGAATTCAAAAATAAACATACTTTGATCAATAAGATAAATAAATGACCACATGTGTATGAATAGTCTACATCTGCTCTTCATAGAGCACTCCTCACACTAACCTCACAACATGTCCTAGCTGTACATCGGGAATATCCCCTGTACTTGAGTGTTTTTATTCATGAGAGATGTCCCCAATATATAGGAGCTTGGAGTCCTCACAAAATTATTCTCACACCGTGCTTACAAACACTTGCAACTGTGTATTTGGAACATCTCCATACTTGTATGTTTTTATTCAAGGGAATATTCCCAATCTACAACTACAAGTGGTTGTGAGTGTGATGTGAGCATCGTTTTGTGAGTACTAAATCTAATTCAGTACACGGTGAAATGTGTTGTGAGGTGCTCTCTGGGAAGAGGAAATCCCGATACATGTGTTATGTGAAGTCCATGTGAGTATTTAGGCAAAAGGACTATTGACCTCCATCTTTACTCTATGTAATCTCTCTTTCTCTCTCTCTCTTTGATTTTTTTTTCTTATTCCATGTCATTTTTGAAACAACCAATGAAATGCTCTCCTTCCCCATAAAAATCACCTAAAGTCTCTTTCTCTCTCAATAACCTAAATAATATCCTCTCATAAAATTTCTCCTAAATTACCTCCCACACTTTCTCCTAAATTATCTTTAATTACTATTCACCTCTTGAATTATTTCTAATTCCTAATTTTCTCCTAAGTTATCTATAATTTAGTAAAGAGTTTCTCTCCTAAATTTTCTTTAATTCATATTTATCCTCTCCCCCACTTTTTATCTATATCTATCTAAAGAAAATTTGAATTAAAAATATTTAAATATTTTAACAAAATATTATAATAACTTTAAAATATTTTTTTCAAAACACAAAATAATTAAAATTGATTTAATAATATTCATATTATTAATAATTTTATATTTTTACAAAATTCAACACAAAATTATGTACTAGAAATATAAATTATGATTTTCTGGATTATTCAATTTAAATGTTATTCAAAAAAGAAAAATCTAACATTGAAAAATAAAATATTATTTAAATATTTCGATACCAAAATATTAAAATAGATAAATAATTATATAACAAAATATTTAATATTATGTAATAACTTTAAAATAAATAAAATTCAAATAACAAAAATTTTATATATTATTTCAATATTTAAATAATTAAATATTTTAAATAACGAAATATTTAACATGACAAGATTTTAAATAGTTAAAATAATAAAATTATGTAATAAATTTAAAACATTTCCTTAAAATAGAAAAATAATTACAACATAATATTCAAATTAACAATAATTTAATATTTTACAAAATTAATAACGAAATAATGTAATAATATTAAAAATTATAATTTTACTAATTACTAAATTCAATAAATAATCAATATGTTAAAATTTAAATAATGATATTATTTAAATAATTAATTAATATTTTAAATAACTAACTTTACTTATATCAATTAATAATTCTATAAAATGACTTTTAAAAAAATTAATATTTATTAATAATAATTTTAAAATTGTAACTATATTTATTATATATTTACATATACTAAAATTAATATTTATTGTATTTTCAGCAATTATTTGTTGTTCTCTATGATAAATATATTTTCAATTGTTATGTATAAATTTATTTTTGTTTTGTTATTTAATAGAAAAGTTTCAATAATTGTTGAAGAGTAAACTACTATTATTTAACTTTTTAAATTTAATTTATTTAATTTTGTTATAAATTATTAATTAATATTTATTAGAGATTAAACTATTTATTAGAGATTAAACTTTTCATTATAAATTTATTTTCAATAATTGTGTATTTTTGCAATAAATTTTTAATAATTATTGGAGTTTAAACTATTGTTATTTATTAGAGATAGATTATTAATTTAGTTGAAATTAGGAGTGTTCACGGGTTGGTTCAGCTCGGTTGTAGGTTGTTTGACAAACTAAATTGACATGGTCAGGTTGGGGAGTTGGTCACCCTAAATCGACTAACCATTAGTGAAAATCAGCTCACTTGGGTCGTATTAGTTTGGGTCGATTTTCGGTTTGGTCAATTGGTTCAAAAGATTTCAACTTAAAAAATTAAATTTAAATTAAAAAATTATAGTGGCATTATTAAAAATTAAATTTATGATATAAAATATTTTAGACTTGTTTTATATTTTTATTTTTTAAACAATTAATAATTATTTATATTTTATATACTACTTTTAATAATTTTTAATAATACAAAAATAACAATAATTAATTTTAGCTAGGGTTGTGCATCAAACTGATGAAACCGACTAACCCGACCAACTTGGCCCAAGTTAGTCAGTTTTCTAGTATTTTCAGTCAACTTTAGTTCAACAATTTCCCAATCTGACCAGGTTGGAATAGTTTTGATTTGACCATTTATAAACTTACCAAAATTGAACAACGTGATCATAGATATATATTAATATTTTATATTTTAAATATAATTTTTAATACAGAAAAGTGATTTTTTTTATTTAGCTTTCGTTTAATAAATTCCGTGGATTGCACGGGTCCCCGCTAATATAATGTAGTTATAAATGTGATATCAACCTTGAATACGAACTACAAGTAAATTCTAAAGAAACAAATGCAACAAATGCCACTATTCATAAGTCATAAACAAGTATTTGTAAATAATGTCAAAATTAAATGGTCTCATTTTTTTGTCTTTGCACAATTACAGTGTCCATATTTTAAGACACAATTCCTTTCTGATGGGAGGGAGCAATGGTTTTTACTTTTTTGGCATCTATAAAGTATACACCTATCTTCCCAATACCCTACTCGTAGATTAAATTTTGTTGTCAAAGCTTGCTACTAGCTGTAAATACGCATTTTTACTTTTTTTATTCACACGATCAGGATATACTGCATAAACGTGTAGCACTTTGACAATCGAAGGACCTTAAAAGCATGTAACATAAAAAAGTGCAAGCAGAAACAACTTTTGTGGCTTAAGGGCTTGAGCTTAACCAACTGGCTGGTTGTCAGTTGGTAGGGTCCCCACTTTGTTGTCTGGGAGACCTGGGATAAATCACGTTGGCTTAGGGAATGGGGATTGGTTCTTCTTACCCCAATTGTGTAGCCCCTCCAGTTGGTAGGGATGCAAATGGATATTCGAATCGATCTGACATTCTTCATGTTAGATCCGATTTAATTCTAAGATTCAATCAGATTTGATAGTACTTCATTTGAATTCGAGTCTTAATTGGTAAGTCAGATCGGATTTGATTCGATTCAACTTGTTTTCTTTAAAAATTAATAAATTATTAAAAGAAAAATAAAATATACTAGTTTAAATAAAGTAAAAATAAAAATAAAAATATTTTTTAATTGTTTTCATCATGTTTTTATAAAAAATAAATAATATAACAAATTTATAAAAATATAATATAAAAACATATTTATAAATAAATAAATAACATATATATTTATAAGTATAATGTATATTGGATTGGATAGGGGTGATCCGAATCTGATTTGATTTTTAATCGGATCCTATCACCCAATCCGATCCAAAGACCTAAATAGGGATGATCCGAATTCAATCAAATAGGATCAGATCGTATCATGATCCAATCAATTTGAACCACTATCAGTTGGCTCATGGGAATGGGGTTTTGGGATTCAAATTGAAATGATTGGGCATAATCAAAATCCCACTCCTATTCCTAGTGGAATGGCATTTCTCCATTTGAGGCAAGGTTCTAAAATTACGCTAATAGGGCATATCAGCCTATATTGGTGCTTTTTTTATTTATATTTTTTTTTCTAAAACTGGTTCAGAGGATTCGGTTTAAGTCCCGACTACCCTCTGAACCATGGCCTGACCTGATACACCCCTTGTAGGAGTGTATCGGGAAGGCCCCGATATGATATGTATACGTTACGGAATTCTGAACTTTGATTTGAGGGAACGATCATTTTCTCCCTCTTCCTTGAGAATGAAAATCCACTCCAACTGAACCAAACTGTCAAGAAAATTAGACTAATCCATCAATTCCGATTCTGATGACTATGAACCAAATGGATCGTTAGTAGCTTAGAAATGAAAATTGAAAAGAACCAAACAACTTTCTTGTGAACACTAGTGGTTTTCCTTGTATGAAAAGTTTTAAAAGGAAAATATTAAGAGCAATAACTAAACCTACACTTCGAATTAAGGCCATGTGCGTTTTCCGTGAAGTGAAGGGGGGAAAGTTTGGTATGGGATTGTGTGAATCTCATCGACCAATTTACATGTGTTTAGATTTCAAAATTTTGTGGGACCCATGGTAAGCTTGATTAAATGATACCCTTGAGAGACTCGTGTAAGTTGATTTCCCGTGTGGAGGGTAAGCAGATAAAAATAAGAAATCTCAATATTACCCCCACAAGATATAAAAGTTTGAGACTCTGCTTCTCCGAAAAATCACGTCTGTGTTTCCCTTCTTCATTTCTCCTCCACTCCTTTCTTCTTCTCTGCCATCGATTCTTTCAGGAAAAGAATGTTGAGTTCTACTTTTCTGCCATCGCTGCTGCGTATCTCTGGTATCTCTAAGTTCTGCCCATCGCTGCTGCTGCATCAAGTCATCGCAAATGTTGAAGAGTTGTCGTCGCCGTCCTCCCTCTGTTGCCAGCACCAATGATCATCCCAGTTTCTGTCGCTGCTTCGCCTGGTTGCTATCGCTGGTCATTTTTTCCTCCATTTAATAAGTAAGAATCGCTATTTCTCTGCATCTTATTTTTTTTTCATCTTATTCAAAAAATGTTGCTTCTCATCTTATTGTTTCTCTTTTATTATTATTTCATTGATTTCCTTTTTTTTATTTTGATTTTTTGTTTCCAGATTTCTTGGATCTGGTATTTTGGTTTTTTAGATTAACTGTGATACCTAGAGTTTTCAAAATCAGAACAAAGAAACAATTCTTGTTGTATAAGATCTACTCGATGAATCACAGTAAGTATTTGATTAATTTTGAATTTCTAGATAACATTCTCTTGGTTTCTATTTCATGAATTCTGCATCCAATTCTGATGGCTTCTTCATTCATTATTTAGCATCTTCTAATGGATTTTGATTTCCACACTGTAGTTTGATTTTGGTTTTCTGCATCCAAGAAAACCAAACCAGGATTTTTGTTTTTCATATAATTTTCTTACGAAAAATGATGTAGATATTGTTGTAATATTTTATCAAGAATTGCCAGGTGTATTTTAGATCTATTTGAAGAGAGTGCATGAGAGATACCTCTGAACTTTGACTCAGAATCCTCAGTAAACTTAGTGTGAACTTGCTCTTCTTGTTGAATCCATGCTTGTGAACTTCTATTATATATGATACAAAATATTATTTGTTATTCTAAAACAACAAAATATAAAATGTTTTCTTATAGCATATTAAAATATATTGTAAGTGTAGTATAATAAAATTTTCCTTAATGCTGGAGTCTGAGGATAATCTTGAAAGGTAATCCTTTAGGAATAAGGTGAGTGAGGGATGTTAATACAGTCTTTTTTTGAAAAACAGTTTTAGAGGTTTAGAGACCAGCAAGGAGGGTGATTCAAGACAAGTATGGATCCAGGAATGGGGGATGGGACCCTGCAGAGTCAAACCAATTACCAAACATATGGATGCTTGGTCTACAAGGGAAAAGAAAAGACCTATAGCAAGTTCACTAAAGGCCTGAGGTCTGATGCAGGAAATGATCGATAAGTGAATTACTGGAAGGATGTTTGGTGCAAGAGACCTTTAATGGAATCATTTCCTTCTTTATATCTTTACCAAAAAATAGATTCCTTTTATATATGATTTAGTTGTAGACAAGGTGTATGTGGCTAATTGTATGAAAGTACAGAATGGTAATGTTGTATGGACTCCTCAATTTTGTAGAAACCTAAATGATTGGGAAGTAAGGCCCATGTGGAGTGGTTGTATGGCTTGCAGGGAGAAATCAGGCAAGTTTTCTGTCAATCATTTCTCAACTATTTGGCAAGGTTATATGAACAACAATTCCCTGTCAGCCAAGTATGGTGCAAGGACATCCCACCCAAGGTGGCTTTTTTTTTTTGTTTGGAGAGCATGTTTGATTGAATAGAACCCTCACCAAAGACAACTCGGTGAAGAGAGGATTGACTATGGCAAGTACAGATTGTGTCCTGTGTGATCATTGTATGGAATCAATAGACCACTTGCTTCTAAATTGTAGCTTTTCAGGTTCCATTTGGATCAGAATTTTTGGCTTGTTTGTGATTAAGGATGCTGGATGGCCACTGTGGTGGAATCCTTAAAGAGTTGGTGGTTGGAAGGCCCAAGAAAAAAAGGAAAATTTGCTTGGAGCATTGCTCCTTTGGCTGTGTTTTGGATGTTATGGCAGGAGAGAAATGCATGGGTCTTGCAGAACAAGAGCAGCTTAGCAGACTTTTCTGTTTGAACCATTAATATATGTGAAGATTCAGCAAGAACTATATTTTTTTATCAATAACAAGAAGTAGATTTTCTTTCTTTCTTTCTTTCTTTTTTTATGGCTATAATGTGATTTCTATTCCTAAAAGGTTGTGTTTAGTTGCAATGCAAATAAATTTGCATTGATGCAAAACCATGGTAGTGCAAATGATTTGAGTGTAAATTCTAACCTATTTTTGTTTCAAAATTTAGCTTATTTTGTTTGACTACAGTACAAATGAAGTAAATTCATTTCCACAAGTAAAGAATAATCTTGCAGCTTTGCTGGCTTTATGTTGGTATTGGGCTTCTGATGGAGCGGGATCAAAGGTTTGCATTCCTTTTTATTACATGCTTGTTTCCTCTATTACTTGCATTGCAACTGATGTCTCCTGTGTTTCACAGTTTTTTGTTCTTCTGGAAATGGGAGCTACCCTCTTTGTGGACATCATCATATGTGGAATTGCTCCAACTCATATCAGCCTCATCTTCCAACAAACATGATGTGGCCAAACTCCCCATCATTTGTCAATGGCTTGCATAATAATCCCCCTATGCAACTGCATGGACTTCCTAGAGCATCATCTCATATGCTGAACATAGTTCTACCAATACATCACCATGTTGGATCAGCACCAACTATAGAAGCTTGACGAAGAACATGGCTATAGTCTTCAATTGCCTTCATTTAGAAAATCTAAACAATAAACTAAAATAGGATCAGCACCATGCATAATAATCACCAATGTAGAAGCTTGATGAAGAACGTGACTATAGTCTTCGATTGCTGCAAGGATCCAACCACTAGTTAATGCAGTGGACAAACTAGCAAACTTGGCAGGTTTCAAGCCAGTAGAAAGTGAGAATTCCAATCAGAGCCAACGCACCAAGGAACCTACTTCAGAATGCCAAAATCATGAAGCCCTGAAGGTTCTTCAATAGGTCTAGGTTCTAAATGGTTAACTTAGCGGGGGTCTACCATGTGTACCAACACAAGAGGAGATTGTACCCTCTGAGAGAAGAAGAAGAAGAAGAAGAAGAAGAAGAAAGAAGAAACAGAGAAAAAAAACCCTGAAATCTATGTATTGACAAGTATTTTATATGAGACCATAAACAAAAAAAGAATGTATGTGAATTATTTCTCAGTCGATTAATTCAGTATAACAAAGAAAAACTTTCTTCTGTTTATTGATATTTCTTATTTTAGGTTATTGAACAAGTTATTGTTTGGATATGTTATAGTTAAACAAGTTATTAAACTTGTTACTTGGACAGATTATAGTTGAACAGGTTATGTGTTAATGAGACAAAATGTCCAAAAAACATGAATTTGGGCCAAGGAGTCAAAATGGAAAGAGACGAAAAAAATAGCAATTTACCCAGGAAAGTGGGTGTTACAAAAGAACATGGGAAAATAAGGGATTTTATTTACCTGGAAATTCAAACAAAAAAAGAACATGGGTAAATGCACTTACCCTGGTAAATAAATGTGTTTCCGAAAAAAGAACATGGCCTAAATGTCACCATGGTTGAAAGCGTGGTGCGTGGGGGTGGGGATTCCCGGTGCCCCTAGGGTATGTAGCCTCACGATGAAAGAAGGGTGTTGCATACCTTAAAATTCAGCCCCTGGGTTGTGTAAGAAAGAGAAGAAAAATCAGTGTTGCAAACCTTAAAATTCATTCACAAGTTGAAACGAGTGTGGGATAATTATCTGAGACGAGTTTTGACCAATCAAAACCCATTCATGAATTTTGATAATTAACATTTGATTCATAATGTAAATACAAAATAGAAATAACAACAACAATAATGGTTGTCGTGGTGTTTTTTCTCAATAAACCTGAAATGCTAGTTAACTGTTGCCCTTGGAAAAATTAGAGTTCTCAAGCATGTAATTTTTGTTATAGCTTCCTTTGGTTTGTGGGAGGTCGGCTTCAGTCCGTGCAAGGCCTGTTTGAACGCCCTTTATAACTATGCATTGGGAATATCTCCATACTCATGTACTTTATTTTATGGGGAGATATTCCCAATGCAAGGTTGGGAGAGGCTGTTCGAACAGCGTGAGCATGGACTTGCACTGACTAAAGCCGGGCTCAGTTTATGGGGCTTGAATAAATTTAATATATATCCCTTCCAATTCTCTTTTCAAGAAATCTTCTCCATCATGTGTCTCTTAAGGAAGATAATTAGATTACACTTCTCAACTATCCCACGCGTTCCTAGCTTCACCTAAGATAACAAAATTTAATTTTTGGTAATTTGGAAAATAATTTTGTTACATTTCACAATTAATTTTGATAAGTTAGGTAATTTATTTTGGTAAATTAATAACATTTAGAAAAAATTAATTTCAGTAATTCCTTTTGCTTAACTTTGGTAAATTAATAATTTTAAAAAATACTAATTAACTTTCGTAATTATCAAACAATAATTTTTTTTTAATTTAGTAACATTTGTAAATTCATTTGGAGATAATTATTTTTGGTAAATTTCATAATGAGTTTTGTCAATTTTGTAAAATTTTGGTATGTTCCCAAAAATTAACTTCACTAAATTAATTTTGATCTACGTTATTAAATTAGAGATTAACAAAAAAAATATTTTTTTTCTAATTTATGAATGAATAACATTGGTAATTTTTGGATTAATTTATTAATTTTGGTGAATTATTAATTTATGAAAGTGAGGTAATTTAGCTAATTTTGGTAATTTTTGTACTTGGTAATTTTGGTGATTAATTTTGTTATACGACAAATAAAGTTTGTGATCCATTTTGTTATATTAATTTTGATAATTTCATATATTAACTTTCCTAAAAAATTTTAATTTTTAGTAAATAAATTTTGGTGGAGTTAGTAATTTTTTGTAGTTTAATTATTGTAATTTTGGTTATTTGGAAAATTAATTATGGCAATTTAGGTAAATTAATCGTTTTGGAAATTTTGTTAAACTATGGTATATTCCCAAAATTAATTTTTATTTATTTTCCTAAATTAATAATTAACCAAATGTTATTATTTTTTCTAATTTATGAATAAATAATTTAGTAATTCTGGGAATTTATTAATTTCTAAATGTAAAGTAATTTTGGTGATATTTGTACATTAATTTTTCTAACTTTGGTGATTATTTTTGTTATATGTGAAATTAAATTTATAATTCATTTATTTATTGAAAATTTGGTAATTTCGTATATTAATTTTCCTACAAATTTTAATTTTGATAAATAAATTTTCATAATCTTGATAATTTTTGGTAATTAATTATTATAATTTTCGTTATTTGGCAAATTAATTTTGGTAATTTAGGTGAATCTAATAATTAATGAATACAACATAGGAAATTTGTTGCCATCATTAATACATACATACATACGTATATACATATGTACATACACAAACATATATAATAAATAATTATTATTATATATAATATTTTATTTTTATATGTACAACTTTTAGTTTTTGTTGGAAGCTTGGCCCATAATTGAGCTTGAGCCAAGTCGAGCCTGAACTTGTGAGCTTTTGAGTCGAGCCAAATTTGAGCTCAAGTCTCTAGCTCGAACCGAGCTCGAGTCTGACATTGTTTTGACGAACCGAGCTCAAATAACCAGATATTCAGCTTGACTAGACTCGAATCCACCTCTTAGCTCTAAATGAGAGTTCAGATTGGACACCAGAAACTGGTCCTAACAATTGGCCCCAATAGCCATTGCACCTGTACATCAGGAACATCTCATCATGAAGGACAAGAAGTTGCATACTTTTTGTCAGCAATGGCTGTTGGGACTGGTTGTGGGGACCCTGTGTTGGGATTAGATTTGAACTCTCCACTTAGTTAATGGATTCTAATTAGATGGGTTTGAACAGGGTAAGACCCTAGGTTTTATTTTCTCTTTCAATTTCACATAATTATTTTTCTGCACTATGGGTAGTTTTCTTGCCAGGATTAGACCTATCCATGGGTTGGGTTTGGACTTGGCTTTTGCCAAAATTTAAATGGGCCCGATCCAAAGCCCGAGGCCAACGTAGTGTAAAGTCAAGGTCTAGGCAGGATGTTAAGATTCAGTCATACTCTTTCTCAAATGTAATTGCTTCTTTGATGTTCAAACACTCCATGAGTGATGCTTTGTAACCATATTTAAATATATTTAGGGAAATCGTTTAAAACTCACCATGACTTTTCAGCATTTATCTTAAAGTCACCATAGAAAACCTTATGTCAATGACTTTTTGTTTTCCAAAACTCATCATCTATTAGAGCACCATTAGTGTTCATCGACAGAAGTTGTCCACATCAGCATAAATGCAAATTTTATGACCAAACTGCCCCTAAATGGCATATCAGCCTTATTAAACATAATTTTATATCAGCCTTGGGTCCTACAGAGCCATGTGTCCTCTTATTGACCATAGATATTTTCTTGAACTAAGTTCTTGTTGCAGTTGAAATTAACAGGGATAAAGTGCCAATTTTGCTATACAAGTAGATATGGAGTGTCAGGTGAGTTTGATTTGAATTAAAAGCCTTCTCTTCTTTTTATTTGAAGCTCCCTTTTTTACTTAAATATACAAAAGGGGAAGAATATTTTTTAGACTGAAATATTTGAGATGTATTTTTTATCAAAGTTTTGCTTTGTTTTCCATTTACACCAAAACAAAGGATAAAATAGTAATCTACCAACATCAGTTAATCTATTTAACCTCAACTTAACATGGGTGCCTAGATGTTTTGAAAAGTTATGGTGAGTTTTAAACAACTTTTCATCTCCCATCAACACCAATCCAATGGTTAATCGCAATCCTCCCCTGATGGATTATGGGTGAGAGCTTAATGTGTAAACCACTCAATTGGATTTTTTTTTTCAGATTTTGGTTTTTGATCAAGGTTTTAAAATTGAACCGAACAGAGAACCATAATGGGATCTGATTCATAGGTTGAATGGTCCGACCATCCGGTCCGAATGGGTAACCTGCTCTAACCACTGTTTTCAAAATCGGACCGGGCCAGACGGTCGCACAGGAAAAACCGAGAAGTGGTCATCTGATCAGTTCCGTTTTCCTCCAAAACCTCTTTTTCCCCCAAAACTATTGATTTTGGTCAGCAAACCGCTGAACCGGCTGGTTAACCGTTCGAACTGTTTTGACCATTTTCCAATTTTTTAATTTTTTTTTATTTTTTTGTCAGAATAGGCCGGCCGTTCAGGTCAAACGATCAGACCGTTCGAACCGATAACTGGACTCTGACCGATTCGGTCATCGGTTCGTTTTTAAAAACCATGGCTCCAACAAAAAAAAGTAAAAAATAAAAAACTTAAAAAAAACCCAAAAATGGCCAAAATCCATTCATAGGTCAAACGGTTCAACAATCCGACCGCCCTAGTCAGTAGTTTACCGACCAAATCAACAGCAGTTTTGGCCAAAAACGGTTTTGGGGTTAGACGGGTTTTCCGGTCCGGTTTTGAAAACATTGTTTTTGATAGTCGAACTTTTCTGTTAGGTTTGCAGATAACTAAGATGAAGGTTGTCGGCCGCGTAATAAATTAGGACGAACGGGAATGGGTGAGGCCAAATAAATATCTTATTGTTTTTTCCCAACCTGCTTATCTGTACGTGATGGGAGAGAAATGAAAAGTAAATGAAGTCGTTGAAACTTGAGACTGAAATGCCATATGATGACGAATGGAGTTCCATAAATGCAACGCCGGTGAAATCATTAATTTCCTTCATTTGGAGAATTGTATATTGTATTGTATGTTTGTATTTTTATCCAAGTTGGAATCTCACGTAATCTGATACCACACATCTCACCGGTCACCGTGAAACTGAGACCCACCTTGTATGAGATGAGATGTGTGGTGTCCGATCTTGGTAGGGGTTGAAATGCGCCTCGTTGGCATGAGATCCGGATTAGTGAATTGAGATGATGAGATCTCCTGCCAAAAAATTTTAACATGACCCGTATCCATTGGTTGGGTCGGTTTTAGTTCTAGGAATCCGAACCAATGTGTGTATAATATTTTTAACAGATTTATTATAATCAGGTTCATGGGGTCAAACCTGATTGTCCCGATAACCAACAACAGATTTGGTTCCGAAATTAAGACTATAACCTATCAGGTCTGATTCGGTTCTATTTCTAATCATGTTGATTTCGGTTTTACCTGTACTCTGCCTAGACTCAACCCCTTGGCAGCATTAAATATAAGGTTTCAATAGCCTTTGCAGAGAACATCTCCCCTTATTCTTTATGGTAATATATTCCCAACATGTATGAGATGTGTGGATAGAGAATAAATTGGGACGGTTTTTTTGTTGGGAGGAGATCTGGACTCCTCAACCACACACGATCTAAAGAAAAACCAACAAGTTACCAACTTTCCGGGGTGCCTGGTTGGATTGGTGAACAATATTCAAGGTTTTTAAGAGGAGATTTCGTGCATCTTTCGGTTGCTCTTTAGGTAGTGTTTGGTTGCAATGCAAATGAATTTATACTGATGCAAAACTATTGTAGTACAAATGATTTGAATATAAATTTTGACCTAATTTTGTTTCAAATGTTGGTTTATCTTGTTTGATTATAGTACAAATAAAATAAATTAAGACATGAAGTAGAATAAAATAAAACCCAAAACAAAATTGAATGAGAATTTGCATTTTTTTTTTCATTTGCACTCCCATGCATTTGTACTAGTGCAAATAAGGTTGCACTTCAACCAAACACAGCTTTAAGGTGATATCTGGAAATTTTGGTTCTGTCAGCGAAAAATAGTTGTCCCTTTGCTATATATGTTTACAATGCAATTTCATTTGTACTAATACAAATGTATGAAAGTACAAATTGAAATGATTTAAATTTAGATTTTACTTTGATTTACCACAGCTCATTTACACTATTTGGTTTAATTTGCATTAAACTCATTTGCACTTCGGTATATTAGTGATGACTGAGGTAGAGTAAGGTGGTGCAAATGGCTAATCAGTACAAATCTATATCTATATTTATATTACTATAAAAATCATGAATGAGGCTTGAGATTTCTGGATTTTTTATTGATTAAAATACCTCTTATTTTGAATTTGGAATTTTTTTTTTTCAATTTTTGGGGCAAAAAATATAATTTTAACACCACTATTCAATTCATTCATTTCCCTATCATTAAATATCATATTTAAGGTATTAACTCATATTGATTTTTGGATTTTTTTATTAAAATAACCTTCATTTTGGATTTGGACATTCTTTATTTTGGGGGCAAATAAATAATTTCAATATTACTATTATTCAGTTCTTTCAAATCTATCTCATTAAATCTAATATTTGAGGTGTTAACTACTATTCTCTATCATTGAACCTTATATTTAAGGTATTTTTGTTTTCATCTTTAAATTGTATTAGTGAAGTAAACAATGATTTTAATAGTATAAGTAGTTCAACAATTTTTTAAAATCTAGGTGGTAGGTAAGTAGTTCAACCATATAGACCAAATGGGCCAACCCATGATACCATAATTAAATAATAAAAATTGTTTTTTGAGAAAATAAAAATATATAAATATACAAAAACATAAAAAATAAGAAAATTTGTAGAAAAGTTTGGGCACATCACTATTATTATATGTTGTCACATTAAACACAAGTATGCATGATTTTTTTTGCAAATTAAAACTTTATTAAAAGAGAAAAAAAACAAAGTATATATAAGTAACCGAAACATCCAAATAGACTAGGCAAAAACCTAGGTCATACAAGCATAACCCAAAAAATAAATACGATAAATATGAGCTATTTATTAATGATGGGAATAGAATATAAAATTTAAAATCAATAAAAAATGAAACCATTTTCTATCTAGGTGGCAAATCATTGGTTCAACCATTTGGGTCAAACTGATCAACTTGTGGTGTCATAATTAAAAAAAATAAAATTTTAAAAAATAAAGAAATACAAAAAATTATAAAACATACAAAAAATAATTGGACAATTTTAGACACATGTCTAATATTATATATTTGGCATATTAAAAACCAAATGTGATAAATAAGAATTGTTTTTATTAATGTCACAAGTGGAATACAAAAATGAGAAAATTGATGTCCAATTCGTGATCCTACTAAATAGGTCAAATGGTTTAATTAAATCACCATGTTGCTAACCAAGTAAATGGCCTTTTGTAAATAAGTGTGGTGTGGTGACAAATGGACTCAGAATCATTGTCAATTGACGGGTTTACCCGTTTGACCTGTTGATTTGACCATAGGATAGAACTAGTAATCTAAAACTCAATTGTAATTGCATTTCCTTCCTGTTAAGCAAGTTTAACTTGTGATGTCATAAAATAAATAATGAAAATACAAAATATAAAAATTTAAAATTTATAAGAAAATCAAACATATCTTAAATATATAGATAGATATATTCTTCTATAATTGACTCATATTGGACCCGATTCATCTATAATTGACTCATATTGGACCAGATCAGATTGGACCAAATCCAATCCAATTGACATCCTTACATGGCCCATGGTTGCTATTAGGGTTCATATCTTGTTGCGATTACATGCCTCTTGCTTCTTTAAGATATAACACTATTATTTTGTGGTGAACTTACACGGGCTTTGATTGAGCATTTGCCAAATTTTGAATGGATCCCATCAAAAACTTAGGCTATGTTTGGTTGTAGTGCAAACAAATTTGTACTGATGCAAAATCACGGCAGTGCAAATGATTTAAATGTAAATTCTGACCTATTTTTGTTTCAAACTTTACTTATTTTGTTTGATTGCAATACAAATGAAGTAAATTAAGACATAAAACAGGATAAATTATAATCCAAAATAAAACTAAAAGAGAGTTTGCATTTTTTTCATTTGCACTCCCATAAAATTGTACTAGTACAAATAAAATTGCACTGCAACCAAACACAACATTGTAAAATGCTAACTTCGTCTACACTCTAAACCTATACTAGTACTATTTTGGTGGTCCGCAGCATCAAAAATATTTTGGGCAGTGGGATCTTTTTGGCTGAGGCTTGTTTGGCAGGAAAACTTGACATGAAGAATGGTAGATATTTTATTACAAGCTCAGCTGCCATGTACCACAATAGATTTTAATTTTCAAATGATCGTTTACAGTAAATTCTTTGGGCTCCCCTTTTTTGGAGTGCAAATTTATTTGTACCAATGCTAATACATCAGGCTCCGTTGGGAAGAGTGTAAATTAAAATCTTGCAAATTTTGATTCGCTTTTACAAGTTTCACTTTATTTTATTATTAGTTTTTCATTCTTCATTCTTATTGCAAACAAACAAACTCAAATAGAACCTGAATTTGATACAAATTCATTTACTTTCTTTTTTTACCTTTTTACCATATTTTAACACCAATTCAAATAAAGTTGCATTAAATACAAAAGTATTATCATTCATCACTCATGTTTTGTAAGGATTCTATACCCAGTCGTATATTATTACTGTTATTCAATTAACAGTACCGATATATCAAATTTATAGTGCAAATGAAATTGCATGCTGACAAACTAGGCCTAAGTTCCTATGTACTGAATCCACAGCCCATCAAACTCTATGGTATGGCTTCATCATTATTAATATATTGATTCATGTCATATGGGCAAACCATAAAAAAAAGGAAAAAGTCACTATCATATGACAAGAGCGGTTGATATCAATACTAATAGCTTCTTAAAGGGGTGAGCATGGGTCGCTTTGATTCTAGGCCCAAAGTATAGTTGAGGTGGGTGTAAGCTCGAAATTGATGCTAATTTATGGGTGGGTATTAGTGTATAGATTGGGTGGTTTTTGACATTTTGAATGTTTATATTTCTGTAGTGAAAATTAGAAAAATCTACATTGGGCTTGTTATTACTTCTCCATTGATTCTAATGCAAATCAAAACTGACAGAGGACGATTTGACCCGACCTATGAAACGGTGACACGTAGACACTGACTCAGTACGAGCAACAGCTCAGCATTGTAGCCTGGTGCGACCAAGTGACGGGCCCATAAAGCAGCTCGCTACATTGTAGCTCACAAAAGGAGGAGCCCGCCACAACGCGAGCTCTGGGTTCCTCGAGCTACCTTTGAAAGGATACTCTGAGGCAATTTTAGCTCGCGAGCTAGGGGAACTAGCTCGCCCGAGCTCCCAAGCAGACAAGTCATCCCAAGGACCAATTCAATTAAGGGTAATCCTGAAGTATTCCGAGCTCACTACAAAGTAGCTCGTGAATGAGCCGCGTGAGCACTCCTCAGGAAGCTTCTATCTGATAAGCCGTACTGATCGGACTACGCCACGTCCCTTACTAACGATGCAGTCCCTGTCCTTTCGACAGTCTGCTTCCACGTCTCTCAGCAGGCGGAGGCGCGCTTGCCACTTGGGAGACGTGTCACTCACCCGGGCGAGAAGTACGTCACAACGGCCACCTGCGCAACCCTGGCAGGTAACAGCTGTGGCAGGAGCCCAGTGGCAGTTATGCCCGACCTGACATGGACGCCCCTATAAAAGCCCTCAGGGCAGAAGAGAAACTTCTTCTTAAGACTTCTAATCTCTTGAGTATAGTGATAACATGCTATCTGCACTCTTAGCCTTCGTCTTCTCCTTGCTTCTCCTACAGAGTACTAACTTAAGCACCGAAATGTTCCCGCCGAGTAAGCCCCTGGGGATTCTTCTTCTTCTTCATCTTAGGTATCTTCCAGGAGCCACGTGAGTGCCAGCTAGGAGTGACTGGATCACGCTACATCATTTGGCACCGTCTGTGGGATGCGCTTCGAAAAAGCCTTTCTCTAAACCTTCACAGCTCTTTCTTCCTTGAAAACTTGACACTCATGGCTTCCTCAAGCAACACCGGACGAAACATGGAGATGGATAACTACAGGGAACAGCCCCAGCTTCCTACTGTTTGCATCAGACAGTTCACCGTCCCCCTCTTAGCGGACAGGATCCCTAGTTTGAACGTGCCTCTTACAGGGGCACCCGTCGTTGCTCCACTCCCTACTATAGTCGGAGCAACCTTCACCGAACCCTCGGTTGTGCCCCCAGCGGCCAACCCAAACCAACTGGAGGACTTGGTGCAATGCATGCGGGCCCAAATGCAACAGTTTCAACAGTTCCAGCTCTATCAGCAACAGGTGCTACACCAGGTCTCCCTGTACCAGTATCACTAGCAATTCCCTCAGCTGCCTCAACCCCGGCTTCAGCAATGGCAGCTCCCTCCTCGGTACCTAGCCTCACAGCGAGCTAGGTCTCGCCGTCAGGAGGAGTACCTTTATCGCCAAGGAGAGGCCCCCCCAGAACCCTCCTAGGAGCTAGGCCTCCTCCTGCAGCAGACAAGAAAAACCAGCCACACAGGTCTCACCGCGGGCAGTCAGGTCGGAAGGACCTCAGCACGCCAAGTCCACGTCGCCTCAGCCCTCCAAGCCCGATACCCCGTTCCTAGAGAACTGGTTCGAGATTCTGGCCGCAGGCTCCAAGCAGGATCCCTCTGTCCGTAGTCATCACCAGCGGCCTGAGCTACTTCCTGCACACACCATCCCTGACAGCACAGAGGTGAGCAGCACAAACGCCGAACCCACCAAGAAGCAAAGACGCTGCCGCCGAGCTCGCCGATCTGACACCCACGACCTGCCCGAGCTCGGAGGCAAAGAAGAGGTAAGCTCGGGTGAAGTCAAGGCTCCCCTCCTCTCAGTTCAATCCCCCTTATCTCCCGAGCTCCTGGCAGTCCCAATGCCTAAAGATTTCAAACTCCCCCCTCTTGACAAGTACGACGGGTCGTTCAACCCAAATGATCACGTGGATGCCTTCTAGTCGCAGATGCACTTGGCGAGAGCCAGTGAGTCGTGCATGTGTGTGGCCTTCTCCACCACTTTCAGAGGAGTAGCTCGCACATGGTACCGGAACCTGGCGCCTGGATCAATAAGAAGTTGGGCGCAGTTCGCGCAAGCCTTCATGTCCCACTTCGTTACCAGCAAGCGGTGCTCGCGGACTAAAGAAAGCCTCCTCCGCGTAGTGTAGAGAGAGGGAGAATCCATCCGAAGCTATGTCAAGCGGTTCAACGATGCTTGCATGCAGATACCGTGCTTGGACCTTGCCGTGCGCCTCATAGTAGCCAAGAAAGGCGTGATGCACAAAGAGTTCAAATGGCACATGGTCGTCAACCAACCGGCGACCATAACCGAATTCCTTAAGCTTGCGAACAGGTTTTAGCCACCGAAGAAGAGATCAGCCAAAAGGGCGAGGGCATGCACGAAAAGAGGAAAAGGGAAGGAGAGCCTTCCAATCAAGGGGACAACCGAAAGAAAAAGGATGTAGCTCGGGGGGCAAAGCCGGGTCAGTCGTTCCGAGCTCCAGTAGCGGACCGAACTGATTACACCCCACTGAACGCGAAGCGGGCCGAAACCCTGATGGCGATCAAGGATGCCCCGTATGTGAAGTGGCCACCCCGTTTTGAGGGGAAATCCCAATGAGATAAACAAGAATTTGTACTGCAGTTTTCACAGAGATCACGGTCATAGTATCGAAAATTGTAAAAACCTCCGCGACGAGATTGAGGAGCTCATCCGTCGCGAATATTTAAGGAACTTTGTTCAAAATAGTAATAATAATAATAATAATAATAATAATAATAATAATAATAATAATAATAATAATAATAATAATAATAATAATAATAATAATAATAATAA
>NW_010729245.1:1079157-1100130 GCF_000365185.1 Nelumbo nucifera | reverse complement strand
GTTAGCCAGCACCAGCGACATCACCATGAGAACTATGTACATAGAGGACCTACCTCGGCCTAGCATTATCGGGGGAGCAGAGGAGGCCGCTCCCGTCGTTCAAGCAGAGCCGAGCTGGATTGACCCGCTCACGAGCTTCTTGCTACACGGGACCCTCCCTGCAGATCGCAATGCAGCCATAAGGGTGCATTGCCAGGCAGCCAAATACGTCAAAATAGACGAACGGCTATACCGGAGATCCTACACGCTCCCCTACCTGCGTTGCTTGCGACCTACCGAAGCTGAGCTCGTACTCCACGACACTCATGAGGGGTTGTGCGGTGGGCACCTGGGGGGCAGGGCCCTCGCCCAGAAGGCACTTCGATAGGGGTATTATTGGCCAACAATGAAGGCAAATGCTATTGAGCTCGTTAGAAAATGTGACAAATGCCAGAGACACGCCAATATTCACCACCAACCCGCTGTCGACCTCAAGTGTCTCACCAGCTCGTGGCCCTTCGCATAGTGGGGCATTGATCTACGCGGGCCATTCCCGCCAGCAACGGGTGGGAGGAAGTTCTTAGTAGTAGCAGTGGACTACTTCACAAAGTGGGTAGAAGCTAAGCCCCTTGTAACGATCACAGCCCGGAACGTCCAAAACTTCTTTTGGAAGAACATCGTGTGCCGCTTCGGGTTATCTCGGGTATTGATTTCTAACAACGGCAAGCAGTTCGAGGACATCAAATTCCAAGACTGGTGCCAAGACATGGGAATCCGATAGAATTTTACTTTAGTCGCACACCCTCAAGCAAACGGTCAGCTAGAAGTCACGAACAGAGCTATCCTTCGAGGACTGAAAGCACGACTGGACCAGGCTAAAGAGTTGTGGGCAGATGAGCTGCCTAGTGTTCTATCGGCCTACCGAACCACGGAGAAGACCGCCACGGGAGAAGCTCCCTTCAACCTCACCTACGACACCGAAGCAGTTATCCCGCAGAGATCGAAGTCCCTACCCTGTGACTAGAAGCATATAGTGACCGGACGAATGAAGATGAGCTCCGTACCAACCTCGATCTACTCGACGAAGTAGGAGACCTCGCGTACATCAGGACCGCAGCTTACCAGCAAAGAGTAGCTCGGTACTATAACACCAGGGTCAAGAAACGGAACCTCCGCGTCGGCGACCTGGTCCTTCGCAAAGTTATGGTACCTGAGCCTGGCGTTGGCAAGCTCGGGTCCAACTGGGAATGACCTTACCGAGTGAAACGAGTGCTCGGGGAAGGAACGTACGAGGTTGGTAGGAATATTGTCAACTTGGGCATGGAATATTGTCAACTTAAGACAATACTATCTGTAAGAATTGAGTAGGCCACAAGACACTCCCAGAGCCTAAGGGCCAAGATGCCGAGCTAACATGACCTCGGCGCAATAGGACCCAGTCGCCTTTATGGCATGTGCGAACTCCAAGAGTGGACTATATAAGTCACTCCCAAAGCCTATGGACCAAAATGCCGAGCTAACACGACCTCAGCGCAATAAGACCCAGTCGTCTCCATGACATGGGCGAACTTCAAGTGCCGAGCTGACCAACACCTCGGCCTCAAGAAAGACTTAGCCATTTCGATGATGAAGGTAAAGTATGCGAAGCATAAACAGCTCGGGCTTAAACCCCGCTAAGCATAGCTCGTTATAGTATGATGATCAAACTTGAGAATAACCGACGAGCGTATAGTTCGGGCACACGTGGTAATCATTCACCGTGCACCATAGAGATGCCTTAAATGATTTAAGGGACAGTTCGAGATAACGATTATCGAGGAGTCCTACTTCGGGTATGTAGCTCTAATAGCTTGGGTGTTGAGATCGCCTTAGCAAAGATAAAGAGAGCACATCATACTTGGAAGAAAAAGGGAGAACTTTCATTACCATTTCAAAAAAAAAGGGAGAGAAAAATGACAATGCAATAACCGAGCTAAACAGCTTGGGAAAGTTTGACAATCACAGGGTACAACCGCCCAACCAAAGACCTTTGAATGACCGGGTTTATGGCACCCGGGAGCCACCAGAAGTCTGGAAAAACACCACCTCAGGGATCCGCCTCCTCATCCTCATCCTCGGGGGAGTCAGGCTCCTCTTCCTCCGCTTGATCCGCCCTCTCAGGAGACAGGCCCTTCGTAGTGATGCCGTCGAGGTTGAGCCCGGAGAATTTCTTCCGATCCAACCACCGGCAGAGCTTAAACCCAGAGCGGTACGAACTCAAGCCATATTCCACCTGGAGGTCGTGGCATTCCAGGGAGTCTCTGAAATCCCAGACCGCTTTCTCTCGTTCAGCCTCCACCATCTTGTCAAAGTTTCATGTCCGATCTAGAAGAGTGGACTCCAAGTCCCGCACCTGCTGCCGGAGGAGCTCCCTCTCCGCCGCGACCCTCGATGACTCCTCCCTGTAACGCGCGCTCTCTTCAGAATGCCGGGCAATTTGAGACTTCTAGTCACGGACGAGCAGCTCTTGAGACTCACTCCCCTTGCGAGTGTGATGGAGCTCACCCCGGATCTGGTCGAGCTCGCCCTGGAACTTCTTATTAGTAGCCCACTGGTCGAGGGCGTTGACGCGGTGGACGCGCGTCTGGAGAGCCATGACATGGATGGCGATATTCACCTGCCAACAGAAAAGAAGATCAGAGGATAGTGAAAGGAAGTAAAATGAGAGAAGAAGAAAGGAAAGAATCACTTACCACCATGCAGTGGGAGGAGGCGAACGCGATGAGGTCCCCGGGCTCCATATTTCCCCAATGAGCGACCTCGTTGTTGTTAATCGCCTTCCGGCTCCTTCGGCGAGCCACGAGGTAGTCGTTCAACCCTTCCCAGTTCCCCACTGGGAATAGAGGGTAAGGGTATGGCTGGAGGGGGTTACAGGGAGATGCCCCCTGTTGAGGGAGCTCGTCCCCTCCAAGACCAGCCCCACTAGTTCCCTCGGGTGGAGGTGCTGGGATCTCAGGCGGAGGGGAGGATAAAATCAGCTCGGCAGATCCTAACTCAGTGCCCCCCGCGGGGGAGTCCGGTCGGGGTGCGACCTCTTCACTTTGCGCCTCTGGTTGCTTGAGAGAAGGCGGCGCGAATCGATACTAGACATGATGGCTGCCAAGAAGAAATCAGTGTTAGTTCAGTAAGAATGAAATATATATATGCATATGAACACAATGTCGTGACAAAAACCATTCGACCTAAAGGGACAACCTACCCGGGCTCAGACCGGCCTGCACGAGCTTCTCCTCGGCCAAGTAATCTGAATAGGGGAAGCCTACCGATGCCCAGGACAGCATCGTTTTCTGAGTTTCGGGGTCCAGCTTGGCCCCGAGGTCCTGGATGGCGCCCCTCCAAGAAGTTGGGAAGGGCCACCCCTCGAGGTTACGGACCACAAAGTAATCCCGCTTCCAGGCGGGAATCTTATTCGGTAGGTCGTACAAGTGCTTATAGCCGCGGCGGGGAGAGAGGTAGTAAAAGCGCCTCTCCGGTGGAACCCCAGGAGTAGCATTTTTTATACAAAGAATAGAGGCAAAAATATCAAGGTTCAAGGGAAGACAATACTCATAACACAAAGATATAGTCCCAACCTTGTTCTGAATGGCGTTGGGATGAAGCTGATCGATGGTGACGTTAAAATGGTTTAGCACCTCCACTATCAAGGGGTGCAAGGGGAGATGCAGGCCAGCCTCGAGCTGTTCCTGGAAGATAACTATGTCATTGGGACCATGCTCCCAAGGGAAGTTGCCAATGGGGAGGCTGTAGGCCAGGTCCCCAGGGAGGTGAAAGTAGCGGATTAGAGACCTGAGTCTCTTCGCTGTCATGGAGGAAGGGCCAAAAGTGTCAAGCTCCCTCCCCCGAGAAGTAGATGCTACATCACCGGAGGCCTCCCGAGCCTCTGGGACATGCTCCCAAGCTCCCCCCGATCTAAGCTTGATGGCCTAGATCAAAGCAGATCCAACGGCTCGCAGGCGCACTGACCGCACGCTTCTGAAAACTGAAGGTGATTGGTGGCACGTCTTCCACGTTTAAGGTAGTGGCGGACGCACGACGTCCGGAGTTAAGAGCCACTTCAGCACGTTTTCGAAATCCGAAGAGTCAAGAAAGTCAGAAAATCTCTTGATTCCCGCGAATGCATTTAATGTGAGTAGTCAATCAAGTTTGAATTCCGGTCAAATCAGTCCATCACGCTTCATGAACTCCTCGCGTTAAGGCAATGCTCTTAGCTCAAGGAATGGGGGGCAATTGATGGAGGACGATTTGACCTGACCTATGAAACGGTGACACGTGGACACTGACTCAGCACGAGCGACAACTCAGCATTGTAGCCTGGTGCGACCAAGTGACGGGCCCATAAAGCAGCTCGCTACATTGTAGCTCACAAAAGGAGGAGCCCGCCACAACGCAAGCTCCGGGTTCCCGAGCTACCTTTGAAGGGATACTCCGAGGCAATTTTAGCTCGCGAGCTAGGGGAACTAGCTCGCCCGAGCTCCCAAGCAAACAAGTCATCCCAAGGACCAATTCAATTAAGGGTAATCCTAAAGTATTCCGAGCTCGCTACAAAGTAGCTCGCGAATGAGCCGTGTGAGAATTCCTCAAGAAGCTTCTATTTGACAGGCCGTACCGATCAGACTGCGCTATGTCCCTTACTGACTGCCCAGTCCCTGTCCTTTCGACAGTCTATGTCCACGTCTCTCACCAGGCGGAGGCGTGCTTGCCACTTGGGAGACGTGTCACTCACCCGGGCAAGAAGTACGTCACAACGGCCACCTACGCAGCCCTGGCAGGTAATGGCTATGGCAGGAGCCCAGTGAGGGTTATGCCCGACCTGGCATGGACGCCCCTATAAAAGTCCTCAGGGCAGAAGAGAAACTTCTTCTTGAGACCTATAATCTCTCGAGTATAGTGATAAGGCGCTATCTGCACTCTTAGCTTTCGTCTTCTCCTTGCTTCTCCTACAAAGTACTAACTTAAGCATCGGAGTGTTCCCGCCGGGTAAGCCCCCGGGGATTCTTCTTCTTCTTCATCTCAGGTATCTTGTAGGAGTCACATGAGTGCCAGCTAGGAGTGATCGGATCGTGCTACATCAAAAACCTATCTTATTATTATTATTATTGTTATTATTATTATTCATTAATAATAATTGAATGAAAATTAGTTTAAAACATTATATATATGTTAATTATTGATTTATTTTCATATATAGGGTGTCATAATATATAGTTGAAAGCTTTTCATTATAATTTAAATTTTGTAAATATTAGCTTTACTTGGGGTGCAACCTGGGTGGGTCTAACTCGAGTCTGGACTGGTGCAGTCTAAAATTTTACATGGGTTGAGTTTGGGCCCAAGACTTTGAGCTTTTTTATTTTTCAAGTAGGGCCCAGGCCTTGCCCTTAGGTAGGCCGAACCTGGCTCAAGCCTAACCCGAATATACACATTCATACAATACATATATACAAGCGGATTTGTATACATTTTACATACATATATGCACACTTATTTGCATGAATGCATACATACATGTGTAATTTTAGAGTGGGTTCATTGGCCAACCCAACCCCAACCCAAGTGAATCAAATTACTATGCAGGTTGGGCTTGAGTTGGGAAGGTCGGGTTTGACCTTGGGCTCAAGCCTTAGGCCTAAATCTTAGGTTTAGCCCTGGGTTGACCATAAACCTTGCCTAACCCACCCAACTTGTACTACTATGCTAAGCTTTATAGATTTATATTGCTTATTATGTACATTTGGATATTAAGGTCTAGTTTGTTTTTAATTAAATAGGAGGGGGGAAGTTGGTTAGCGGGAACATCCTGCTAACAAACTTTCATATGTTCTTTTTTCGATAGGCTATGGGCCCTGCAATATAGTTATTTTTCTTAGGTATTACTGACCCCATCTCCTTGGTAAGTAATTAACTTTTCCACTTAAGGATAATTTACAAACAGGAACATGGGTAACTGAACTTGCCTCTTGAAAAACCAATAGGACCTAGATTCAAGAAAAACTACCAATTCACTAATGTGGCTCAATAGGTGAGACCATGATCTTTGTAACCATGAATATTTGGATTCATTTATTCACATCCTCAAAATATTTTGGAATTTATTTTAAGACATGTTCAATTCTAAAGCTAGTTAATTTCTATTCCACAAAGGCTGGTTTTACAAGAGTCAATCAAGTTTGGTTCTAAGGCTAAGGCTAGGTACAGTTCCATAAACGCCAACCAAAAGCTGATTCTCTTAATCAGTTTGTATAGAATAAATCCTAGACCTTGGAACAACTAGGTAGGGATCAATTATAAGAATTTGGAACTGGACGTGGGGTGCAAGTGAACTAGATCATGAGTTCATCATCCAATCCAAATTCGAATATGATCCTATTTTGTCGAATTCAGATAAGCTCCTCCCCGCTCGAATTTTCAGATGAAGTTGGGTCAAATAATAAATCCAATTAAGACTCAAATCGAATTTGGATCACCATATCCGATCCAGAAAAAAATAATTGAAAAAGAATCCTTGTATTTTTTGTTTTCTATTTGTATAGACAGTTGTGCCTTTTTTAATAAATAATTCGTTAAATTTTATAATAATTAAATGGGATCTGATCAGATTCGGATATCTAACGGGTTTGAATTCGAATTAACTGTTGTGAGATCGGATCGGATCGAATATAAATATACCCGATCCGATCCGATTCGTTTGCATTCCTAAATCATCCCTAGTTTCAGGGACGGAGGAGGCCCAGTGGCCCACTGCCCCATAGATGAACGGTTCGTCGTCTACGACAGTACGACGTGGTCAGTATGAGATTCAGGAATCATTGCGATTTGAGATGAGAAAAAATAAAAGATAAATCCAAAAGATGAGTGTAAACTCATTCCTCGAGTCCTAAGAAAAGTCAAATTATCCTCTTCCTCCCATCATCATGCTATAAAACGGGACAAATGTCCAACGGCTTCTTCAAGAAACTGCGTGCTACACTGCTACTGCCCTCCTGGAACTGCCACTGCCAACCTCTTAATGTCTGAAAAATTATTAAAATAATTTCAGAGTGTATCTCCTCTCGATTTACAAATAAAATCCCACGATCGAACCGTTCAACCGTCTGATCAAAGCTGGTAGTCTTGGATCGGCCTACCAAAGAAATTTAGTGGGTTGAATTTTGGGGTGTTAAATGGATCGGCTTTGGATTGGACAAGTAAAATCATAATAGTTTATTTATCGAATTGGATTGGACCTGATTAATTTATATTGAATTAGGTTAGATTAAACCAATATCTGATTCAATGGACTTGGATTGGAATCAATCTAAATTAAAATTAATTTGAACAGATAGGATGGTTCAAATTGAACCGCTCTAAAATGCTTCAAAATATTCATCTGATTGGATTGGACCTGATTCATAATTGGACCGAATCGAATCGAATCGAACCAAATCCGTCCAATTGAGACCCCTATTTTGGGCTAAGCATTCTCTAAAAAAGGGCAGAACGGGGAGAAAAATTATCTTGGGCCTTCTGGACAATTCATATATTATTAGTGGAACGTTAACTCTAGTTCGTTTGCATTTATGGCCCAACAGTGGCCAACAGCACTAATTCACTAAAGAGTAAAGAGGATCAAAAGGGAGATCGACAAATGGAAAAAAGTTGCAACGTGGCAATGGACGCGTAGGAAAGCGCTCCCAACACAACACTGGGAACATTTCCCTGTGTGCGACTGTGATGACTTGTTGGAACAGTATTGGTAGCAGGAGATCTGAACTCGGCGCCTAAATGCTGAAGTGGCGAAGAGCGCATCCCACTCGGAGAAAAAGCATAGAAATCGAGAACCCTAACCCAGTTGTAACCTAACTTTTAACCCAACGAACTCAGTGGAAGAGAGAACTCAAAATTTTGAAAGCACATGCTAGGTAACCGTTGAGAGTTGAGACAATAGGGACCAACGTGACTTTTCCATCTCACAATCCAACGGACATCATTCACTAGCCGTTGTTTTTAAAAAAAGAGCATGCATGTGCAGACATATATCCGTCATTTTCGTCTGTGTTCCGATATTCATTTTCGTTTTCTTAGCCAAAACCTAAGGAGCCAGGAAGAAGAGAAGAGACTTGAAAAATAAATGCCTCCATTGTTCCTCTAAATGGAGTTCTCTCTGTAGTCTCTCTCTTCTTTGGAGTGTGGAAGTACGGTCAGATTAACGGCGTTCGCCGCCGGAACTCGCACCGATCAAGATCGAAAGTTATTTTGGGGGTTTCCTGTAGGTCGGTGGATTGCCTTTTTTTTTTATTTTATGATCTGGGCTTTCGTTGTTGAATTTCGTCCTAGATTAATTATTTTCTGTTTTTTTTCTTGACCTGGGTTTCGTAGACCGAGGGGTTTTGAACTTTTGATAATCTTTATCTAGGTTTTCTTTTAAGTTTCTTGGATTTTTTGAAGGTGATTGAATCGCATCATTTCTTGTTGTCATTGTTCTTGTAGATAATCAAAATGGGTGGATCAGATGAGAACAATCCTGGTGTTTTAAGACCAGCAAATTTTCAAGGTAATTCCATCATATTTTATTACATTTCTGTTTTTATTTTTCTTTGTTTATATTTTTTTTTCCTTTTCGAGAGCCTAAGAGAGAGAACAAACAATTGAAATTTTATTTTTTACTTTTGGGCTTCCATTTTCTTTATTAAAGGTGGTCTTCGGATGGGGGGAGGGAAGTTTGTCCCAGAGATCGGACACAACAGGAGGGCTTTGAGCACTATCAATCGAAATTTAGTTGGAGGTCCACCTTACCCTTGCGCAGTCAACAAGAGAGGCCTAGCAGAGTAATTTCTTAAGCCCATCTCAAGTTCCATCTAGGCTTTTCTCTGAATCCAATTACCATTAATCGAAATCCAGTCTTTTTCCTAGTTTGATCTTTCTAATTTGATCTTCTCTGTCTCCCAGAAAACATGCAACCTGTGATAAGAATCCGGTCATTCCAGTTCATCGACCAATTACAAGGTCAGGAATTAATCCTTTCTTTGATTTCTACTGGGTTAAAAAGAAAAGTAGCTTCTTCATCACATGTCATTGGCGAATTTCTTATAATTGGCTTTTGATTTTGTTCAGGAAATTTGCTGCACAGATGGCCAACAAGCAGCAGCCTTGCCCCGAGGTACATTCTTAATACACCAGGAAACAGAAAGCATGATTCATCATTGTTCTTTTTTTGCTTTGGTTGATCATTTTCTCTGTTTTCGTTTTTTAATTTTAAAGGAGGTTAAGAACCCAATCCCCTCAGTTGTGAATCCAAGTGTTTCGGAAGACTGTACCATCATAGATGTGGATGACTACAAGGGGAATAATGATTTCCCTGTTCCAATGTTTGTGAAGCACACAGAAGCAATGCTAGAAGAAATTGATCGCATGGTATTTACTGCAGACATTATCTCCTTCTGAAATGGGTTTTTGACCATGGAAGATTGAACTTTGACACTATATTATGTTGTAGGAGGAAGTTGAAATGGAAGATATAGAGACTGAGGAGGCCGTGATGGATATCGACGACTGTGATAAGAAGAACCCACTTGCAGTTGTTGACTACATTGGAGATATCTATGCTTACTACAGAAAAACTGAGGTGAACCCTCATATCTCCTCACCTCCAATTGTAATAAAAAATCAAACTTTTTGGAGGATCAGTTGCTAGTAGAGCTGATGTAGAAATCCCAGTAGACAAGTGTGAGAATTGACCAAGTAAAACTTTTTTTCTATGCAGAGTTGCAGTTGTGTCTCACCAAATTACATGGAAAAGCAGTTCGACATCAATGAGAAGATGAGAGCAATACTCGTTGACTGGCTAATCGAGGTACAGATGTTGTTGGTAGAAGTAGAGAGTATCAGTTACTCCCAAATAGTAGACATGGTTACTGATAAACACAAACCAAATGAACAGGTGCACTACAAGTTTGAACTCATGGACGAAACGCTATTCCTTACTATCAATCTCATAGACAGATTCTTAGAACGGCAAACGGTGGTGAGAAAGAAACTTCAGTTGGTTGGGGTGACGGCCATGCTCTTGGCCTGTAAGTACGAGGAAGTTTCTGTTCCTGTTGTGGAGGATCTGATTTTGATATCAGACAAGGCCTACACAAGGAAGGAGGTTCTTGAGATGGTAAGTTTGTTTCTGTCTTTTCCCCTATCCATACAGACTACAGAGCAGCTTTAGCATTCTGGTTTAATTCCACTACATTAAATAATTCTATTTCTGATGCTTACAGGAGAGACTAATGGTCAACACATTACAGTTCAATTTGTCTGTTCCTACCCCATATGTATTCATGAGGAGGTTCCTTAAGGCAGCTCAATCTGACAAGAAGGTAGGAGCTAGTAGATCTTTTTCCATGAATGAGAGAGTATATTGCACATTGGTTTTAGCAAATTAATCTTCATGTGATTCTGTGGCAGCTTGAGCTTCTCTCATTCTTCATGATTGAGCTTTCTCTGGTTGAGTACGAAATGCTCAAGTTCCCACCATCCCTGTTAGCTGCTGCTGCAATATACACTGCTCAGTGTACAGTTAATAGGTTTAAGCACTGGAATAAAACCAGCGAATGGCATACCAGTTATTCAGAAGATCAGCTCCTGTGAGTAGTGATTGTTGTTTCTTTTAACCATGTTTTATGGTAGAGAGGTCAATAGATGGATGAGGTTTAGTGATTGTTATTTCTTGTGTGTGGTTTTCAGGGAATGTTCCAAACTGATGGTGGCTTTCCATCAAAAAGCAGGATGTGGGAAGCTCACGGGGGTGCACAGGAAATACAGTACACATAAGTTTGGTTATGCAGCAAGATCTGAACCAGCTCAGTTTCTATTAGAGACCAGCCTCTAGCAGGTCATGGGGTCAATAATTAACCACAACAGTGACTAACTTATGTGAATTCGAGTCTTTCCAAGGGGGGTGTGTGCAAAATGTGCAACAAAAGTTGCCCTGGGGGAAGTCAAGTCTTGGTTGGTGTCTTTTGTTGCCAAAAATAATTTGTCTATTTTACTTTCTGTGTGAACATACATACTTGGATAATAATGTCACCTTTTTTTATCTGCTTTTTTTTTTTTTTCAAACAATACTTGTTCCTTTATGAAGATGAAGTGCGAGTATGTGCAGGGGTTTAAATTTGTTTTGGAAACTATGTCCCTCCCCAGACCCCGCATTGGCAATCTCTTGGAGCAAATGCATCCCCACTAATCAACCAAACAAGAAATAATCTGCATTTGCTCTCCTCACACCAATCTCATAAGAAACAGCTTGAAGCATCTAAATGAGACATGGCGGTTTCTCTTGAAAAAATGGCTCCAATATCAAATACCAAATACCATCTAAATGAATGGGTAATTTAATAAAAAATAACTGAATTGATTGTAGTAGGTGGTGAGAAAAGGATTGGACTATAATGCCGGAAACAGACTGATTTGAGTAAAGGGTTGGCCAGAAACAGACTGATTTGTAGTGGGGCAGCAGCATTCTTTTTTTCTTTTTTCTAGAAAACAAAAGAAAATAAAACAAGAGTTTAAATTTGCTTGGACAACCAATATGTGCAGGGGTAAGGCTGTGTACATTTATCCCCTCCCCAAACCCTACATTGGCGGGGGAGCCTCCAGCCCTGGGCACTCTAAGGCCCCGTTCACTTTTCGGTAATTGTGTATGTGCAGGGGTAAGGCTGTGTACATTTATCCCCTCTTGAAACCCTACATTGGCCGGAGCTTCCAGCCCCGGGCATTCTAAGGCCCCATTCGCTTTTCGGTAAGTTACTTACCTGGTAAATGCACTTACCTATAAGTGTTTCCCAGGAAAGATTTACCCAGGTAACCCATGTTTTTTTGTTTCCCATGTAAGTGTAATGCAATGACCATTTCAATCATAAAAATCCATTATTACAAGGGGCATTTTTGTTCCATTATTACAAGTGTTGGCAACTTTCCCCCAAGGTGAGAAAGTTATTTACCCACCAGGAAAATAAACTTTCCTTGGTTCCCACATAAATCTGAAAAAAGAACTTAGGATTCTTGGTCAACTTTCCCCCTCTCAAAATCCAGAAAAAGAAGGCCCCTAATTTGCAAAACAGCTAAGGAGGGCTGCAATGACCAATGATCAACTCCAAAACCATGGTTGATGCCTTGGGCAGCCCAACCCAACTTTAAGGTGGTTTTTGGTATTAGCCCACCTAAAAGTTAAAGAGAAAAAGCTGAATCCAGTGCAAACACTCAAGTTCTTGTTTATTTCTATTTATTCCCATTTGAAGACACATGGATGCCACTAAGCATCACATTGAAAATGCCTCTAGAGTTCTCATCCTGTGAACCCATGGGTTCATGGGGAGCGTGAATCCACCAACCAGAGGCAACCACATTGACAATTTCAAAAAATGAATAACTTTAATAGGTTCTCAGCTGTTAGCTGAACAAAATCCAGGGGATGTTTGCAATACTATCCAGGTGAACCGTTTCCCCTAACGGTTGGCTGATGTGTGTATCCTATGTGGTGCTTACCTGTCAGCACATACATGAAAAATGGTGATGAAAATCACCTTACCAAACAGAATAGTGTTGCTCACTGCCTGCGTGGCAGAAGCGTTTTTTTGTGAAAAATGAGTCTTGGAAGCATGGGCGTTTTTTCTTGAAAATCGGTCCCAAAAAGCGCCCACGCTTCCAAACACCATGCCAGTCGAACCACCCGCAAAAAGACAAAAATCCAAAACAGGGCTTCTTTCAAAGTTTCAAGACCATTCGAACTCTCCTCCCCATCTCTTGACCTCACCTCCTGCGAGCCCTAATTTGAGCATCCCATCGGCCACTCACCAAGTCTTTGACTGTGGAACGACAACAAGAATTTGGGCATTCCAGTGGATACTTTCCCTTCTTCTTCTTCTTCTTCTTCTAATGTTATTTTTTCTCTTCTCTTCTCAACATATCAAAGATCCTTTAGCAGCTCACGCCAGTGGTCAGTAGTCATTGGAACAAAGGTAACTTGCAACTTCAAAGTACAAGTAGGAAATTAGCCTGCAATTTCAATGTTCAAACTACATTGTTGAACTTCGTCTGTGATTGCTTGATCCGTTCAGACTCCCAACAACCGGGTCAAGTATTTTGAAACTCCTGATTGCTTGATCCATTATAGGGGACACTGCTTGATTCATCCCAGATGATTCAGATTTTGAAACTCCTTAGTAGTTTTTACTAACAACACCCAACAAAAGACAACTCAATCCAAGCTATAAGATAAAATCAAAGAAAAAAAAGACTCCATTAGAAAATTCACCTTATCATCAAGCATAGTTTCAGTGAATATTTGTATCTCATTCAAGCACAACTTGTTCATTTATTGAAGTACTAAATTATTAATACCAAGCATGCAATCAGCCATTATTTATAGCTGATATAAGCTATATTATCAATATACATTTGTTCCGATGACTACTAACCGCCGGTGTAGCTGCTAAGGGATCTTCGATCAGTTGAGAAGAGAAGAGCAAAAATAACATTAGAAGAAGAGGAAGGGAGAATACCGTGGGCGGAGCCATGGCCCTTCCATAGTTCAAAAAGTCCCCACTGTAATACAGTTTTTTTATGTAAAATTTCCCTTCCCCCACTCTCCACCTCAATGGTTGGCCCCCCTATGGGTCCATCCATATTTATTCCCCCCCCCCACACACATTCATTTAGGTTTTGGCTCCCCTTATAAAAATTTCCTAGCTCCGTCCTTGAGGGTACCTGTTGGAATACTGGAGTTCTTGTCGTTGTTCTACAATCACGGTCATTGTTCCACAGTCACGGTTGTCAGGACTCTGATGAAATGAGGACAAGAGATGGGGAGGAGAGTTTGAATGACCTTACAACTTTGAAAGAAGCCTTGTTTCAGATTTTTGGGTTTTTTTTGTGGGTGGTTCAACCGGGTTTGTTCAGATAACGGCTGGACACCCATTAAAGTTATTCCTTTTTCAAAATTCTGACGTGGTCGCCTTTGGTTGGCGGGTTCACACTCCCAATGAACCTAGGGGTTCACAAGATGCAAACTCATGCCTACTAATAAGAAGTGTGAAAAAAGACTTTTTTTGTTTTTTGGAAAAGTGATTTTAGGCAAGGTTTAAAATTTTGATACAATACGCCTGATACGGGGCATATCGTATTGTATCTTTGAAAAACAGATACGGGATATGTAGGGAAATCGGGTGTCTCGTCTTTTTTCATGCATATTAGACCCGTATAGGGGGTGTATCGGGGCATATTGACGAAAAAGATACGACAAAAAATTGAAAAAAATAAAGGGAGAAAGCAAGCTTCTTTCACCTCAAAATGATTCTAAAACTCCAAACCTCATTCCTAGATTGATCGATTTGCAAGAAACAAGTGTGAATCGTTAATTTTTTTGAAGATTTTTCAAATTTGAAAAAATATGGAAAAAATAGGTAAAATTTTTCAATATTTTATAATATCTTGTGATTTCTTTTTTTTACTTGAATGTTTAAATGTATGTTGATCTACATTTCTTACATTCAAAATCACAATTTTTTTTTTGTGTTATCTGTAGATTTATGGAAATTTCATGAAGATATTTGGGGAAAATATATATTAACAAAAAATTTGAAAATATAATTTTTTTCTTTGCCTATAAAGACTAATCGGTTTTAGATCTATGGATTTATCTATCATATCCATAGAGCAATTGAAATTTCTTCTTTAATATATTTTTTATTTTTTATTTTTATTTTTAGAATTAAAAAAATAAATAATAATTAATTATATTTTATCATTTGATCACAAAAATTGAATATATTTTAATTCTATGAATGATCTAATATATCCACTGACCAATTGAAAATTATTTTTTTTATTTTTTAGAATTAAAAAATAAATAATTAATTAATTATATTTTATCATTTTATCACAATTTGAATATATTATAATTTTATAGATGATCTATCATATCCACAAAGCAATTGAAATTTGTTCTTTAATAACTATTTTTTAATATATTATATGATGTTTACTTATTTTTTATAATTTTTGGAAATAAATAATTGTTAATTATATTTTCACTTAGAAGTTGTGCCAATGCATGTTTTGTGGTTGGACAAGATAGTTGGATTTTTCCCATCCCATAAAACATTAAAACTTAAGAATTATAATTTATAAATTATAGTTAAGCATAGGATTTTTAATGAAATTATAATTAACTATAATATATTTCTTCGTAAAATCAATAAAATATATTAATTTAATGTATATACACCTCATTGTGGTCTTATATTTAGTGTTGTGGATGTATTTTTATGATTTATTAAAGTATTTATAGTGTTTCCAAACTTATATATGCGTATCTTAGTTTTTCTCCGATACGCATGCATATCCAAGGTGTATCTCGATAGGTATCTTAAAATTGCCTTTTCGACACACTTGGTGTTTTCGATAATTTGAACCTTGATTTTAGGTGAAAGAGAAAATTTATGATATCAGAAGGACATGGTACAAAAAGAGATTTGCTTGACCAATCAAAGCACATCATTGGTCACTTCTTTTGTGATGATGGTTGATTGGCTGTAAATTTTTCTGATATGATGTCTTTCCGGTATCATAGTTGAATTGGGGTAAAGAGTTGCATCCACTTTATATTTCCAACCAGTCAACCAAACAAGAAATAATCTGGATTTACTCCTCACACCAATTTCCCAATACTTACAACCACCAATCAGAACATGCATACTTGCATGTTGCCATTCATTGGAGATGTTGTGCATGGCTGCACATGGCTGATAGAAGTTTGTCTTGAAAAAAACCCTACCATAAACCATCTAAATGAATGGGTGATTTGTTTTATAATAAAAACAAAAACTGAATTGATTGTAGGTGAGTTTAAATATGTGCTTTTGAAAATAAAAAATAGTTGTCACATCAGCACATAATATAGGGCCTGTTGGTGCGCCTTTCCACGTGGTCTTTTGGCTGTTTACAATCCATGAAGACCAATTTTCGGTCTATTTCTGTTTGGTGCGTAGAAGATCTAACCGTCAAAAGGCGAAACGTCGAAAATATGCGAGAAGCCACATTTTGGGCTGGTTTCGGAAAACTCCAAATGAAGCTTCTTGGTCTTTTGCATTTTAATCTCATGTGAAAAGACGCGCATCTACCAAACGTGCTTCGGGCTGCTTGGATTTTCATGCAAAATCTCAATGCATCTTTTGCATGTCAGAACTACCAGAAGATTTTCCCAAAAAGTCGCGCCAAACAAGCCCATAGTATTGGTTGTTTTTTGTTTTGAAAGAGGAAACCATACACCTCGGCCATTAGTGTGAGAGGTAAACCAGATTAGATTCCTCATGAATAAGTAAATAAAATATTGTCCTCTATAACAAAATAACAAAAGGGCAAATCTCTTAAATTACCCTAAGTTTTATGAAATTGACTTTATTCCTAATGTTTAGAAATTGTCTTAAAGTACCCTCAAGTTTTTTAACAATTGACTAAATCCTCCCTATCACACGTGACAATTATCTTTCCCATCTCTACATTAAGGCTCTTTTTGGTTTGAAGGAAAAGGTAGGGAAAGGAAGGGAAAGGCAGGGAACCCCATACAAGGTTTGTAAAGGTTTCCCTACCTTTTCCTTCCTTTCCCTACTTTTTCCTTCAAACCAAGCACAACCTAAAGAATGCTAACTACATGAGGATTTATTCAATTGTGAGAAAACTTGGGTAAATTTTAAGACAGTTCCTAAACAATAGGGGTGAGTAATTCAATTTCCTTAAACTTAGTGATACTTTTAAGAGATTTGCCCATAAATAACTAGAAAAAAACACATTTTTTTCCTAATCTTCAAATATCATCATCATTCACCATCACTTCTATAATTGTCATGTACATGGAAATACCCTTTTACTAGTACATATAAGTGGAAACCAACCCCCACCAATCCTATTTCATCTTGTTGGGCCAAGGTGAAGGATGTCTTGTGGAGGATTGGGTTGGATAAAGATTAAGGGGGTGTTTGACAACATGGTTAGGTTTATTTTTAAAACAAAAATCAACTGCCCACTTCAGTAAAATTATATTGCTTTTTATGACGTGGCAGTTGTTTTTGTTTTAAAAATAAAACTGGTCTTCTTCCTTTGGGTGACGACAACATCTGAACTCTGATCTCTCTCTTCTTCCTCTGGGCGACGATGACAACATCTAAACTCCAATCTCTCTCTTCATCATCTGGGCGACGACGGCAACATCTGAACTCCAACCTCTCTCTCTCTCTCTCTTCTTCCTTTGGGTGACGATGACAACATTTGAACTTTGATCTCTCTCTCTCTCTCTTCTTCCTCTAGGCGACGATGACAACATCTGTACTCTGAACTCCGATCTCTCTCTTCTTCCTCTGGGCAATGGCGACAACATTTGAACTCCGACCTCTCTCTCTTCTTCCTGTGGGCGACGGCGACGACACTTCCCTATAACTTCACCCAACAGTGGGTGGGTTGAGTAGAAACTATTGGAGAGAGGAGGTAGAGTAGAATTTTACCCGTTGTAATTCCACCTAGCGGCAATAACATCTGAACTTCAAAGGGTAGTTTAGGCATTTTGCATTATTTTTTATGGAGGTTACAGTAAGAATAGAGTTAGTCAATTGTCAAAAATAGTAGGGATAGTATTTGCCAATTTTCAAATAGTAAGGGTACACTTAGTCAATTAGCTAAACCATAAGAGTAGTTTAAGAAATTTTATGGATAAATACACTTACTTGGGTAAATGTTTCCCAAGAAAAACTTATCTAACTGGATAAGTAACTTACCGAAAAGCGAATGAGCCTTGTTGCTTCTCGGAATGGCCGAGGACAACAAGGTAATTTTGTCCCTGAGCTCTGGAGGCATGTTAAAGGCTTTGAGGGCTCGGAGGGGATGCTGCCGAGGCCGAGGCGGAGTGGTCTCCGAGTATGGTAGAAGCTGGAGGTAGATATCCGATCTCTGTTGGAAGACAAGAGCTCGTCAGAGGACCCCGGGTGAGAACCTGAGGCGGAGTCTCCAACGGTCAAGTTAGTATAGGGTACGAGAAGAGAGGAGAGAGAGAGAGAGAGAATCCTGGAGGCTAGGCTAGAGCAATCAAGGCAATAGTTATATGATTCCAATTGTAAAAAACTCTCCCCTACCTGGAGGGGGGCACCCCTATTTATACTTGACCTACCTGGAGGTAGGTGCAGATGAACGCCTGAGATGGGAGTCGTACGGGGGCTGTCAGCGGTTCTGGCAGGACCATGTGATAGCGCTGTGGTTGGTTCCGTACGAAGGGGGGCAGGGTAACCCCTGCTGTAGCGGATCTCGTTCCCTACTATGGTGCTCGTGGTTGGGCCTCCCAGCCTCGAATGGGTTGGGTTGGGTCACCCCACACCATTTGCACCCCACTCTCGAGGCCAAGGAGAATAATTCGGCTTCGATCGAAGAGAGTGGTAATGGTGAGAGCCAGTGGGCCCGACAACCGAGGTGTTCCCTGCAGTGGCGTCATTTCCGGCATCTCTGCCTGGTTCATCTTCACGAGTTGGGCCGAGGACTAGAGGGAGCCAAGGGCTGTTTTGCCCGAGGACACGTGAAGCCGGGGAGGCCCCAGGATCCATGTGCGAGATGGCTCTCTATTCGAACCGATAAACTCATTCATGAGAACATGTTACTCAGATTGGCGGGTTGCTTTGGGTGGCTTCGCTGGTCTGTCTTGAGCATCATTCCGTCTTCCGAGGGTGAGCGCTCAGGGGTGCAGCGCGACTGGATTGCAGGTGCGGAGGTGCTCCTTATCCGTTTAATCTGTGATAATCTGAGCCATTACCAGTGCGCCGTTTCGTCTTCCGAGGGTGGTCGTCACGCGATGCGTTGTGGATGCGGTGGCTTATCAGTCGTTGGATCTCGAGAGATCTAGGCAATTCACTCTTCTTAAATAGCGGCTTCGATGGCAGAATTCTTGTCATTTTTCCTCTAAGCGTCTTCATTCTTCAGGTGAACTCAGCTCCCAGTTCTTCAAGGTGGGGAGAACCCCATTTGTCTGCGGAGAAGTGTTTCCCCTTACTTACTAGTGAGGAGAGTGACGATCTCGCGCGGCTACTCAACTTGGGGAGAGTCCGAGCCCAACCCTTGGTGGAGGAGGAGATGCCATTAGTTTTCGCGGGGCTCAGCCATGCCCCCCTCGGTAGGACGGGCCATGCTATCTTTTTCCGCGTCTTCCTTGTCTTTCGCTCTTATATAATGGTACTAACCATTACCTTGCTTGCAGATCTAACGATGGATGCCCGAAAGACTAGAGTGGAGCATGCCCATGCTATGCAGGAGGAGTGGGCGAAGACCGGTGCTCAGACCCCTTAGAGGGCCACCGGGGATGCTCTCGCCTCGAAGGAGAAGGCGCCACCCCCGGTGGAGGGGGGTTCGGCTTGACAGGTCCCCTCCAAGGGGACGAAGACGTAGGCCCTCACCAAGGGGGCTTCTTCTTTGGCTCCCACTAAGGGGGCCACCTCCTAGAATGTCATGAAGGGGAAGGGGCCCACCGAGGAGGCCCAACTGGGGTGCGAGGAGCAAGTGCCACTACAACTGGTCGAAGGGTTAAGAAGGCCTGCTGAGGAGGCCAAGAAGACCAGCCGGGGCCGGAAGAGGATGGCTGAGGGGCCCGTAGAGGGCCAACCATAGAAGAAGACTGTCCGCGGCACAAGTTCTACGGATGATGCCTTTGGGAGGCCGTATAGTGAGCGGATGGGACCCTTCTTAGCCCTACGCCTCTAGAGGAGCTCGCCTAGTGGTTCGACCAGATCTTCCATCCCCATTGGGAGGTCCGTGAGGGGGACTCCATCTGCAACAAGGGGGTTGGCCCAGCCTTGGTGAGTGGGGCCTTGTTATCTTGGGAACGGATCTCTCTTTCTCTTTCTCCCCCTTTTTTGTGTTGACTGCTTTATTTCATCGCAGGTCTGCCTTCACTACGTTGGTCTAGGGGACCGGTTTAAGTTGACCTGGCCAACATGGACAAGCTGGAGGTGGAGAAGGAGAAGCTTCAGCAGACGATTGCCCATGCTGTGGAGAAGAAGAGGGAGATGCAACAGGTCACCGAGGAGAAGCTGAAGGAGATGCAGAACCTCCTCGCCAAGGAAGAGATGGAGAGAGCTCGGGTTGAGAGCCTTATGTTCGAGGCCGAGCGGCGTCTTCATCAGGCAGAGGCGAACAAGTGGGCAACCGAAGTAGAGAAGAGGGCCGAGGAGGCAGCGTAGAGGGCTACCAAGGCTGAGGAGAAGGCAACGGGTGCTAAGAATAGGGTTTAGGAAGTAGAAAAGCGGGCCAACGAGCTGGTCGAGGTTGCTTCCGGGGCTTACTTGGATGGCATTGAGGACACCAAGAAGGAACTCCTAGCGGTGCTTTCAGATTTCAATGTTGAGTCTCTGCAGGTGATTCCCGATACTCCTGAAGAGGCTGCCAACTCTGCATTCCCTGCAGCTGGCGGCGAAGCTTAAACTGGGCTTCCTCCCCTTTTCTTTTTCTCTCTTTTTTTTGTACATGCACATGTATTCGACCTGAGGGGCCATGAGACTTTTTGTAAAGCCGAAGGAATACTTAAAATGAATGGATCTCGGTGGACATTTTTTGATGTTTGGTGTGCTTGTGTTTTTGCTGCATTGCTATTCCTTGTGTTGCTTTTTCTTTCTTGTTTTTGTTGCACTTTGTGCTTTTGCTTCGTTGTTGAAGGGTCCTTGCCCCTCCAAAGGGTAACCGCAGAGTAGGACCAGTGTAGTTCCCTTTAGTTTGTTTTACTTTGCACGTCAGAAGCATAGTGAAGCCTCAACAGAGCCGGGGCTTATCTGGCCTAACACCCTTTTAGGCATTCACTTAGGCAAGGCCAAAGACGCTTGTGATGGGGAGAGGTCGAAGTGGAGCATGGGTCTCGCCTGGCTCTCTTCCCTTTATTTGTACTTAAGTATATAGCAAGGTGACCTC
>NW_010729245.1:1063522-1078687 GCF_000365185.1 Nelumbo nucifera | reverse complement strand
GGAGGAGGCCGGCTTCTTTTGCTGGCAGCACCGGGTGTGAGGGTTCAGGAGGTTAGTTGCTGCAGAGACGGGGCATTGAGGCACGTAGGGCCTTGACCATCCTGGTTTGTTTTGACGTGTTATGTTTTTAGCTAGGGTGTTCACTACTTATTCCTTAAGTCTTGGCGTCGGTCCAGTGAGGGGATATGGTCCTCAGAGGAGGCTATACGCCCCTGCTAGTCGCGGGGCCGAAGAGTTATCAGAACTTAGTAGGTACATGCATTGAATATTGAGGCGAAGAGGAACTTTACTTCATTTTCCCATCGATTTCAAAAGATATTACAATCATTGGTAGTACATCCGAAGGTTTTCCAAGTTCCAAGTCCTAGGTATAGGTCTTCCATCTAGGCGCTCCAAGTGGAAGGTGTCGGGGCCGCTTGATTCTGTAGGGGCCTTCCCAGTTGGGGCACAACTTCCCTACTCTGGGTTTTGGGACCATTACCTTTGTGAGGACTAGGTCTCCTTCTTGATAATACCTTTCTTTTACCCTGGAGTTGTAGTAGCGGGCCACACGCTGCTGGTAGGCGGCTACCCTTATTGGCTACCTTTATCTTCGACTCGGAGTGCTGGTTGGCCGATTTCTGCTTCTGTGTCGTAGGGTACCTGGTTTCGACGTCGTAGAGAACCTTGATGATGTAGTAAATTGGCTTCTGCACACTATCGTCCATGATGAGAACTGAACTGACTGCTTCATCTCTGGCCAAAAGGTACAAATATAGGGTTTCTCCTTCAGCCGACTGGGCAAGGAGGGGAGGCGAGGCGAGGTAGGCCTTGAGCTCATCGAAGGCATGCTGACATTCTTCCATCCATCGGAACTCCTTCAACTTCTTGATGGCACGGAAGAAGGGCAGACAACGGTTTGCTGATTTTGACATGAAGCGATTGAGGGCAGCTATCCGACCGGTGAGTTTTTGGGTCTCCTTCACCGTCTGTGGGGGAGCCATGTCTAGGATGGCTTGTATGTTTTCTGGATTAATCTCAATGCTTCTCTGAGTGACGATGTAGCCTAGGAACTTGCCCGTTGTAACGTCGAAGGCACACTTGCTGGGGTTGAGCTTCATATTATACCTCTGCAAGGTGTTGAAGGTCTCGGCTAGGTCTGAGACGTGGGCCTCGGCCTTCAGGCTCTTTACTACCATATCATCCATATAGGCTTCGACGTTCTTCCCCTTCTGGTTTTTGAACACTTTGTTGACAAGGCGCTGATAAGTGGCTCAAGCATTCTTGAGGCCGAAAGGCATCACACGATAGTAGTATGTGCCATGCTTTGTGATGAACAAGGTCTTCTCTTCATCATCTGGATGCATCTTTATTTGATTGTATCTGCAGTGGAATCGACGAGGCGGTCTATGATTGGCAAAGGAAAACTGTCCTTGGGATAGGCTCGATTAAGGTCTCTCGGATGAAGCTGGCATCGAGTAACTTTTCAAGTTCCTCCTCTATGGCCTTCCAATGCTCCGGCGCAAAGTTCCTCTTCTTCTGCCGAACTAGTCTAGACACGTGTCCACACTCAGCTAGTTCGGAAGGTCTTTAGGGGGAAGATTGGACCCGACGCGGACAGTCTTATCAGGCTCGTCTTCGTCTAGGGGAACCGAGATGAGGTTCTCAGCCGGTTGGCCTTGGTTTGCTGGCTCCTCTCTGAGGTCGAGGCCCTCAAGTGGCAGGGTCTCTTTGCTCTTTCCCTTCAATGTTGCCACATAACACTGGCGGGCAGCATGCCGATTCCCACGAACGACTCCGAAGCCGTGCTCGGTGGGGAACTTCAGGGCGAGGTGGTAGGAAGAGATGGCTGTCCAGAGTGTGTTGAGGTCGACCATCCGATAATAGCATTGTAGGGTGAGCTGATCTTCACGACCATGAATTTTGTCATCCTTGTCACCTGTTGGGGCTCCGTCCCTATCGTGACTGGTAGGGAGATCTTGCCCTCTGGCTTGACGATGCTGTCGAAGAAGCTGACAAGTGGGGCATCTACTGGCTGAAGGTGCTTTGGAGCTATCTTCATCTTCTCAAAGGCTTCATAGAAGAAGATGTCAACGGAGGAGCCGTTGTCTACAAGGATCCTCTTGACTACGAAGTTTGCAATGACGACCAAAACCACCAATGCGTCATCATGGGGGATTGCTACTCCCTTTAGGTCCTCGTTCATGAAGGAGAGGTCTTCTCGTTTCAACTTCTTGAGGGCTGACCCCTAGACATTCAGCTGCCACTATGACGTCAATGACGCCTGCTGCTGCTGCTGAGGGGATGAGGTGCCAGCCTCGGCCCCAGCGTATTGCTTGAGGTGCCCCCGACGAATGGGGGACTCTATCTCGTTCTTGAGATCGTAACAGTCCTCAATGTCGTGGCCTTTGCCTCGGTGAAACTTGCAGTACTTCTAAGGATTCTCCCAATAGGGGTTCTTCTTCAACTTCTTAGGCCACTTCATAAATTTTTGCTGCCCGATTTGCATCAGAATTTGTGTGCGGGTAGAGTTGAGTGGCATATATTGGTTTTAGGCCAAGGCCGAGGCCGAAGGCTTTCTATTGCTATTACGGTTCTGGTCACCGCTCTTCCTCTTCTTCTCGAGGGCTTCTTCCCGATGCTCCATGCCCCTCTCCTGGGCGTCCGTAGTTGAGGCCTCCTCAACTGTAATGTATTTTTGGGCCCTTTCCAAGAACTCCAACTTCGTCTTTGGTTGGCTCGTGGCCACAAAGCATTTTAGGGCCGAGCTGGGTAGGAGTCCGCTGATAGCAGCATGCATGGAGACTAGGGGGTCGAGGTCACGGACCTCCGGTTCTTCTTTCTTGAAGCGGTCAATGTATGACCGCAGGCTTTCTCCTCGCTTCTGCTTGATAGTCATCAGCGAGACAACGCTCTTTTCAGGACGTCGGCTGCTGATAAAGTGTGAGAGGAACAAGCTAGAAAATTGTTCCCACGAATTGGTGGGTCGGGGTGGGAGGCTTGAAAATCGTCGGGTAGCTGCCTTGAATGTTGCCTAGAAAGTTCGGCTCGTCAAGGCATCAGAGTACCCATATAGGATCATGAGTGCCCTGAAGCTCTCCAGGTGGTCATCCGGGTTAGAGTTCCCATCATACATCTCCAAGGCAGGGGCCTTGAAGTTCGGGGGTAGAGGCTCGGCGATAATATCTGGGGAGAAAGCATCTATTCTGCCTTGGCAAGAGCTTTGTCCAGCCGAGGTGTCGGTTTGGCCCTCCTTGACCTGCTTGAGTTTAGCCTTGACTGCACCGAGCTCGGCTCGGAGGTCGGCATACATGGGGTCGGGCCTGACCTGGGCACCGTCCCGACCTTCATGGGTGCAAGGGTATTTGACACGGATACCAGAGTGCTCAAAGCTGAGGCCGCGCGCCTCGCGCCTGGCGCGACGATCGTTCAGGATGTTTCAGAGGTCCATGACGTGAGGGGAATAGGCTCGGCGCCAGCCCTCGGCTCTGGGGTGAGCGTTGGTGCGGTCTCGCCACCCGCCTTCGTCGCTTGGGTCGGCCCTCCGGCGTCGGTGATGTTGCTCAGAGGGTTAGTGGCTGTCCTCCGACTGTCCTGGTTCTTCCTCTCTTCTGCTGGGAGGTCTAGAGTTCCCCCTCTCCGGTTGAGGGGTCCGGAATTATCCTCCCTTCGGTCAAGAGGCATGAAAGTGCTGGAGCGTGGGTCGGCCGGGCGACTGCTCCTAACTTTTGAGGGCTTGACCTATTGTGCATGGCCGACGCAGGGGGCCGACTGGGTGGGGGACCCGTGCTGCCCTGGCTGCGTTGACTCCCCGGTGGGGCGATCACATTGGGGGCGACCTCCTGCCTGGGGGAGGTTTTGCTCAACTCATTGTGTCAAATATTCCAGACGGTCAAGTATGACCTAGAACTGTTCATTGGTTACGAGGTTTTGGGTATTTCTCGTTCTTCGTACCATTTTGAATTGTGGTGCTCGGGGACTTGTTAATTTGCTTTCTTTTCCCATAGACGGCGCTGATGGAGGGAGATTTGGCCTGACCTCGTAGCATAGGTGCACGTGGGAATGACCTTGCTCAAGCGATGACTCAGCGTGACAGCACAGCAAGCACAACCGCAACTCGGTGGGAAGGGCTCACCGAGTTTAGTTTGGCAACTCGGCGGGTTGGGCTACTCACCGATAGCCACCAAGCTTGCACCTCCTTCCCAAGGCTGAGGTACTCCGAGCTACCTCTTAGCTTAGGGCCCTCTGACCTTTCCTAATGCCCGAGCTCCTCCCAATGGATTTTAGGCCACTCCCAAACAGGAACACCACGATACGCCTTTAGATACCCCCGAAGTAGAGACACCTTGGGCCAAACAGCTCGGTGTAGCTTGCCATAGGCAACTCGCCACTTGCAGGGTAGCTCGGTACAAGGTAGCTCGCAGAAGAGCAATTCGGCACATCACAGGAAGGCCTCCTGCCCGACCACCGTACCTGACAAACCTKGAGACTGCAACCACGTCTCTCGTCAGACAGCGTTGTGCCTGCCACCTTTGGAAGGGGTCTTACATCTAACAGGTACGTACCCTGCAATGACGGCCCCGCACGTGCCACCTTAGCCCTAGCTGTAACGGCTGCGGCAGGANGCAACTCGCCACTTGCAGGGTAGCTCGGTACAAGGTAGCTCGCAGAAGAGCAATTCGGCACATCACAGGAAGGACTCTTGCCCGACCACCGTACCCGACGAACCTAGAGACTACAACCACGTCTCTCGTCAGATAGTGTCGTGCCTGGCACCTTTAGAAGGTGTCTTACACCTGACAGGTAAGTACCCTGCAAGGACGGCCCCACACGTGACACCTCAGCCTTGGCTGTAACGGTTGTGACAGGACGACAGTGGCGGTTATACCCGCCTTGTCAGAGACAGGTGGGACTGATTCGTTAGAGTTCTGTTATAAGTAGCCCAATCTCAAAGGACAGAGGTAACTTTTTGATACTCGCGCTATCTGCACTCTTAGCTTTCTTCCTCTCTTTGCATCTTTCACAGAACTCTAACTTAAGCGTCGGAGTGTTCCCACCGGGCAAGCCCCCGGGGATTCCTCATCTTCTCCATCTCAGGTACCTTTCAGGAGCCACGCAAGTGCCAGGTAGGAGTGACCGGATTGCACACCATCATTTGGCGCCGTCTGTGGGAACGCTACTAAAAGCCTTCCTCTAAACTTTCACAGTTCCTTCTTTTTTGAAAACTTAGCACCCCTGGCTTCTTCAAGCAATGCCGGACGTAGCATGGAGATGGACATCGCTAGGGAACAACTCCAGGTCTCCGTGGTCTGCATTGGGCAGTTCACCATTCCCCTCTCGGTGGACGGAGTCCCTAGCCTGAACGTACCACGAGCAGTGGCGCCTGTGAGTGTTCCCCTTCCCCTCTCTATTGAGACTACCTTTGCTGAACCAATTGTTGTCCCTCTGGCGACCAGCCAGAACCAACTCGATGATTTGATGCAGTGCATGCAGGCCATGCAAGCCCAAGTACAGCAGCTTCAGCAACACCAGCTCTGCCAGCAACAAGTGCTGCACCAAGTCTCTTAGTATCTCTATTAGCAGCAATTCCCTCAGTTGTCTCAGCTTCAGCCTCAGCTTCAACCTCATCTCCCTCCTCGGCACCCAGCCTCACGACAAGCTTGGTCTCGCCGCCAGGATGAACGTCCTTCTCGCCAAGGAGAGGCTTCCCAGAACCGCCCTAAGAGCCAAGCCTCCTCCTATAGCGGAAAAGAAAGACCAACCACTCCGATCTCGCTGCGGGCACTCATGTCGGGAGGACCCCAGCTCGCCAGGTCTACGTCACCCCAACAATCGAAGTTCGAATCCCCACTTCTGGAGAACCAGTTCGAGATCCTAGCTACAGACTCTAAGCAGAACCCCTCTGTCCGCTGCCATCACCAACAGCCCGAGTTGCTTCCTGTGCATACCATTCCTGACAGTACAGAGGTGAGCAACACCAACGCAGAGCCTGCCAAAAAGCAAAGCCGCCGCCGCCGCCGCCGCCGCCGAGCTCGCCGAACTACTACCCACAACTTGCCCGAACTCGGAGGCAGGGAAGAGGTATGCTCGGGTGAAGTAAACGGTCCCCTCCTTTCTGTTCCATCCCCCCTCTCTCTCGAGCTCCTGGCTGTTCCAATGCCCAAGGACTTCAAGCTACCCCCCCTCGATAAGTTTGACGGGTCGTTCGACCCGAATGATCATGTAGACGCTTTCCAGTCGCAGATGCACCTGGCCAGGGCCAGTGATTCTTGCATGTGTGTGGCCTTCTCCACCACTTTCAGAGGAGCGACCCGCACGTGGTATCGGAACCTTGCACCCGGATCTATAAGAAGTTGGGCACAGTTTGCGCAAGCCTTCATGTCCTAATTCATCACCAGCAAGCGGTGCTCGTGAACTGAGGAAAGCCTTCTTAGCATAGTCCAGAGAGAGGGAGAGTCCATCTGGGGCTATATCAAGCGGTTCAATGATGCATGCATGCAGATACCGTGCCTGGACCCCATAGTGCGCCTTGCAGCAGGCAATAAGGACGTGACGCACAAAGAGTTCAAGTGGCACATGGTTGTCAACCAACCGGTGACCATAACTGAATTCCTCAAGCTTGCGGACAGGTTCATAGCCACGAAGGAAGAGACCAATCAGAAGGGCGAGAGCCCGCCCGAGAAGAGAAAGAGAGATGGAGAACTTTCCAGCCAAGGAAACAACCGAAAGAAGAAGGACGTAGCTCGTGGAGCAAAGTCGGGTCAGCCGTTCCGATCCTCTGTAGTGGACCGAACTGATTACACCCCACTGAACGCAAAGCGGGCCGAAATCCTGATGGCAATCAAGGACGCCCCGTACGTGAAGTGGCCACCCCACCTGAGGTGGAATCCCAATGAAAGAAACAAAAATTTGTATTATAGTTTTCACAAAGACCACGGTCATAGTACCGAGAACTATAAGAATCTCCGCGACGAGATAGAGGAACTCATTCGTCGCGGATATCTATGGAATTTTGTACAGAATAACAACAATAATAATAATAAAGCAGGTTGGCAAGGGGAGCACGGTAAGGATGCTCCCGAGTCCAGCAGCAGGCTGGCAGAGCAGTCATAGAGGCAGTCTCCGGAAGAGAGGCCAGTTCGGGGCACCATGCACATGATAGTTGGAGGTTCGATCGTTGCAGGCTGTACCTCAGCGGTAGCTCAGACATCAGTTCATGAGGCTGCCAGAGAAGAGCAGAATCCTCCTAAGCGGCCGAAGATAGAGGAATCGATCTTCTTTATAGAGGACGATGCGCGCGGGATTCACTACCCCCACGATGACATGCTCGTCATAAAAATGAGGATCAATGATTTCGAGGTTAGGCACGTCCTTGTTGACTCGGGTAGCTCAGCGGATATCCTCTTCAAAGCCACATTCGACCAGCTTCAGTTGCAGGGAAGTGACTTGAGGCCCACTAATACTCCCTTGGTGGGCTTCAGCGGAGAAAAAGTCAGGCCCCTCGGGAAAATAACAGTACCTGTGGAAGTCGGCCCATGGCCCAGCGTAATCAGACTCAACCATGACTTCTTGGTGGTCGCGACCCCCTCCCCGTACAATGCCATAATAGGTCGGCCGATCACCCATGTCCTACGGGTGGTGGTCTCCACTTATCATTTGGGAATGAAGTTCCCTACAGACTTCGGAGTAGGGGTAGCGCGGGCGACCAACTTGAGTCTCGCAAGTGCTATGTCGCCACCCTCAAGGAAAAGACCAAGGTGGCTGATAACCTCAAACTAGAGCAACCTACGGAGCAAGGTGAAGAATGAGCTGCACCCAAGAAACAGTTGCCATTCCGACTTCAGCAGAAGACCCAGCTCGGACACTTCAGATCGGTGCTTCAGTCCAGAAACCCCTGCGATCCGAACTAGTAAGTTTCCTACTTCAAAACTCAGATGTTTTTGCATGGTCCGCGACAGAGATGCCCGGTACCCTAGTCTTATAACTCACAAGCTCAATATTGATAATGTAGTTAGGCCCGTTAGACAGAAGAAATGCAACCTAGCCCTGAAGTGATGGAAAGCAGTCGATGAGGAGGTCACGAAGCTCTTCGCAGCCGACTTCATAAGAGAAGTCCATTACCCGATCTAGGTAGCCAACCCCATTCTGGTAAAGAAGGCTAATGACAAGTGGCGCATGTGCGTCGACTACACCGACCTAAACCGTGTCTTCCCAAAAGACTGCTTCCCACTCCCCAGAATCGATCGCCTGGTGGACGCGACCTCAGGGCACGAGTTGCTGAGTTTCTTAGACACCTATTTGGGATATAACCAAATCAGGATGGACCCAGCGGACGAAGAAAAAACTGCCTTCATCATAGAGTTCGATTTATATTGTTACAAGGTTATGACCTTCGGGTTGAAAAATGTTGGGGCAACCTTTCAAAGGCTTGTAAATAAATTATTTGAGCCATTAATTGGYAGAAAAATAGAGTGTTATGTAGACGACATGGTCGTCAAAACTCAATTCTCACACGAATTAATACAAGACTTGCATTCTGTCTTTCAAATTCTGCGACAATTTAACATGAAGCTGAATCCAAACAAGTGTGTCTTCGGTGTCACCTCGGGCAAATTCCTAGGATACATCGTTAACCAGCGCGACATTGAGGCCAACCCGGATAAGATTAATGCCATCTTAGATATAAGACCACCCCAGAAGTTGAAGGAGGTTCAGAGGTTGAATGGCCACGTAGCCATCCTTAGCCGCTTTATGTCCAAGTCAGCAGACCGCTGTCTGCCTTTCTTTAAGGCAATTAAAAGCAAAGGGTTCAAATGGACCCAAGACTGCCAGCTCGCGTTTGACGAGCTCAAGAAATACCTCGCTAGTRTRCCMATCTTAACYCGGCCCGAAGAGGGCGATGTTTTAGAGCTGTACCTCTCGGCAAGTGACGAAGTGGTCAGCTCGGTACTGATAAAGGAAGTAGATTGGGTCCAACAACCCATCTATTATGTTAGTAAAGTATTGCAGGGAGCAGAGACGAGATATCCAGAGATAGAGAAGCTAGCCAACGCACTAGTCATCGCAGCTCGGAAGCTCCATCCGTACTTCCAGGCTCATACTGTTATCGTCCTCATTGACAAACCTCGGAGGCAAGTCTTACTTAAGCCCGAGGTCTCTGGTCGATTGACGAAGTGGGCCATTGAGCTCAGTGAGTACGACCTCCAATACAAGCCGCGAACTACTATTAAGGCCCAAGCCTTAGCAGATTTCATTGCCGAGTGCACTTTCAGCTCCAAAGTCCCCAGGTCGGTTGAGCATGAGGCCCGCAGTCTGGGGAGCCCGGAGCTCCCAGGCCAGTTGAGTCCGGGCTCCGTGAGGTAGCAGCCAGTGTGGCATCTCTCCTAGTTAGGCCAAGCATGAACTGGGATGAGGATCCCTGGATCCTACACGTAGATGGCTCATCAATCTAGCAGGGCAGCGAAGCCGGAATAGTTTTGCACGGCCCAAGTGGCACGAAATTGGAGTACGCACTACGCTTCGAGTTCGCGGCATCCAACAATGAAGCAGAATACGAAGCGTTGATAGCTGGACTAGCTTTAGCCAGAGAAGTAAAAGCCAAGCACATCGTCATCCGCAGCGATTCCCAGCTCGTAGTCAACCAAGTCACAGGAGATTACGAGGCTCGCGAATCAACCATGGTTGCTTACTTAGCCAAAGTAAGAGAGGCTCTACTCAACTTCCAGTCACACTTCATCAGACAAATCCCGAGGTCGGAGAACGCTGAGGCCGATGCCCTATCCCGGTTAGCCAGCACCAGCGATATCACCATGAGAACCGTGTCATAGAGGGCATGCCTCGGCCTAGCATTCTTTGGGGGGCAGAGGAGGTCGCTCCCATCGTTCAAGCAGAGCCGAGCTGGATTGACCCACTCGCGAGCTTCTTGCTACATAGGACCCTCCCTACAGATCGCAATGCGGCCAAAAGGGTAGAGCGCCAGGCAGCCAAACACATCATAATAGACGAACGGTTGTACTGGAGATCCTACACGCTCCCCTATCTGCGTTGCTTTTGACCTACCGAAGCCGAGCTCATACTCCACGACACTTATGAGGGTCTGTGTGGCGGACACTTGGGGGGCAGGGCCCTCGCCCAAAAAGCACTACGACAGGGGTATTATTGGCCAGCAATGAAGGCAGATGCCATTGAGCTCGTCAGAAAATGTGACAAAGGCCAGAAGCATGCCAATATTCACCATCATCCTGCTGCCAACCTCAAGTATCTCACCAGCCCGTGACTTTTTGCACAATGGGACATCGACATGCTTGGACCATTCTCGCCAGCGGCAGGCCAGAAAAAGTTCTTAGTAGTAGCAGTGGATTCCTTTACCAAATGGGTAGAAGATGAACCTCTTGCAACGATCACAGCTCGGAACGTCCAAAACTTCTTTTGGAAGAACATTGTGTGCCGCTTCGGGCTACCTCGGGTACTAATTTCTGACAATGGCATGCAATTCGAGGACATTAAATCCCAGAACTTGTGCCAAGGTATGGGGATACGACAGAATTTCACTTCGGTCACACACCCTCAAGCCAATGGTCAAGCAGAAGTCACAAACAGAGCCATCCTCCGCGGACTGAAGGCACGTTTGGACCGAGGTAAAGGATTGTGGGCAGACGAGCTACCCAGTGTTCTATGGGCTTACTGAACCACAGAGAAAACTGCCATAGGAGAGACTCCCTTCAACCTCACCTACGACCTCGAAGCAGTTATCCCAACAGAGATCGAAGTGCCTATGTTGCGACTAGAAGCATATAATGACAAGACAAATGAAGATGAACTACGTACCAACCTCGATCTACTCGACGAAGTAAGAGACCTCGCATACATCAGGACTGCAGCTTACCAGCAAAGAGTAGCTCGGTACTATAACGCCAAGGTCAAGAAACGGAACCTCCGCGTCGGTGATCAGGTCCTTCGTAAAGTTATGGTACCTGAGCCCGGCACTGGCAAGCTCGGGTCCAATTGGGAAGGATCTTACCGAGTGAAACGAGTGCTCTGGGAAGGAACATACGAGCTCGAAACCCTCGAAGGGAGACAGGTACCTCGAGCATGGAATATTATCAACTTAAGACAGTATTACCTGTAACAACTTAGTAGACTATGAGTCACTCCCAAAGCCTAAGGGCCAGAATGCCGAGTTAACATGACCTCGGCACTATAAGACCTTGTCGCCTCTTCGGCACAGGCGAACTCTAGGAGAGCAGACTATAAGCCGCTCCCCCAGCCTAAGGGCTAAAACGCCGAGCTAATGAATGACCTCAGCACCATATAAGACCTAGCCGCCTCATCGACATAGGCTAAGTACTTGTAATGCCTAAGGCGTAGGCAGCTCGGGTACAAACCTTGTGATGCATAGCCCGCCCCGGCATACAACAGGTTGAACCCATTAGGGACAACCGATGTCAACTTAACCCAGGTGCAGACAGGTCGGGCATATACCCAACTATGTTGCTCACCTTGGTGTACATAAGGTTACCCCTGCTAAGTAGTGGGAGACAGTTCGGGGTGACGATAGTCGAGAAATCCCCGCTTCAGGTATTTAGCTCGATAGCTTAACAATTCGGGGTAAAATAATCACTTCAGCAAATAAAGTAATATGCACAGCACTTAGCAAAGTGTATTTTCATTACAAAAAATTTGTTACAAGAGGGGAAAAAAGATCAAGCTCGCAGGTATAGGGGCTGAACTACTTCGGAGGCTCATCGCCTTTGCTAGAGACCTCCTCAGAGGCATTAATCGGACCGGTGGCCTCTACATTGTCGTCGACGCCTTCGTCCTCGGAGTCCGAATCATCCGCTGACTTACGCACTATGTCATCAGTGATCCGCGAAGTGGTGATGGCGCTCGTATCAAGACCGGGGTAGATGTGCCTAATTAACCACCGACTGAGCTTGAAACCCTTGCGGTAGGCCTCGGTCATCACGTCGTCGAACCTCGAAGACTTAACATAGTCACTGACAGCCTGAACCTTGTTCTCCTTGAGGGCGTCCTCAAAGATTTTGGTCTTCTCTTTGATGTTGCCTTGGAGGTACTCCACCTCGTGCTCAAACTTCTCTTTTGCTTCCTTGAGGCCCTGCACCTCGAGCTTCAGGGCATCCCGGTCTGCCTTGAGACTGTCCGCCTCGAACCCGTTCACCTCGGCCCTCAATTTGTCCTTGTCTCGGGCCAACTCACTCTTCTCCGCCAGCAACACCTCGATGAAGCTCTTTTGAGCTAAGGCATCATTCTGCAAGCGGTGGATCTGACCGCGAGCTGCCCTCAGCTCGGTATGGGCTGCGCGGGATGACTTCTCAGCTTCCAAAGCCCATCTCAGATGCCGACCAGATTGAAAGGTCAAGTCACGCACAACTGAATTCAGCTACAAAAAGGAGACCAGTAAAAAAAAAGAAAAAGAGAGAGAGAGAGAGGAGAAAGAGAATCTTTCACAAGGAACTCACCAGCATGGTATGAGAAGCAGCTCGAGCACCGAGCTGACCAGGGGTGAGATCGGCCCATTCTGCGACCTCCTCCGAGTACGTAGCCTCCTTACTCTTCTGAAGGCTGCAATGGGGTTCAGAATGCTTTGACCCTCCTGATTCCTCGAGCTGGATACTGACATCTCTGCCGCATGGGTGGATTCCTCGGAAGCATCAGCGGCGACACCCACAGGACAAGCCTCGGTTGTAGCCTCTGCAGGGCGAGCCTCAACGGCAACTTCAGTGGCGTCCCTGGCAACAGTCTCGACAGGCTCGGTGGTGGGCTCTATCGCCATCTCGGGCCCCTGAGGTGCCATGTCTCCCTCCACGTCGATGACAGGTTGAGTGCCGGGGAGCTCGGGCTCTAGAGCCGGGGCCTGTGGAGGCTGAACCTCGGTAGAGGCCTACGGGGACTCGACGCGCGCCTTCTTGGCTACGCGCTTCTTCCTCTTCATCTGGCGGAAGAGCCTCTGACTGTCTATCTTTTCCGCCTCCATGGGACCTGCAGCGAAGCTCGGCGTTAGTAATCCTGAAGTAAGTATGCGAACAAAAAAGCCCAAGTAAAGACAAGACCTACCCTGACTCAAGCTGGCCTGGATGAGCTTCTCCTCGGCTGTGAAGTCCTTGTAATTCAACCCGAGTTGAGCCCACGACTGAAGTGACTTCTTAGTCTTCCCATCGAGGATAACACCGGGGTCTTGAACGGCCACCCTCTAGTCAGTAGGGAAGGGCCACCCCATGCTGATTCGAACTACGAAGTAGTCTTGCTTCCAGGCCGGGACTTTACTCGGGGGAGCTTATGCATTAATTTAAAACTCGAGCAGGGAAACTGATAATAAGCCCGCCTGTGCCCGGGAGAGCACCCGAAGCGCTCTTCTTTATTGCCAAGATGGTACTGAGGATATCTAGGTCAATGGGGAAGGAGCGGTTGAAGCAGAGGGGAAATGGTCCCAACCACATTCCGTATGGAATTCGGGTGAAGCTGGTCCAAGGTAATGTTAAAGTGCACCAATACCTCAACAATCAGAGGGAGAAGAGGAAGACAAAGTCCGGCGACCAGTTGCTCCCTGAAGACTACGATCTCATCAGGACCGTGCTCCCATGGAAAGCTGCCAGTAGGAAGACTGTAAGAGTACTCCCTAGGAAGGTGGAACCTCTGAATGAGGTCCTGGAGTCTCTTCGGAGTCATGGTGGAAGGGTCGAACTGATCTGGCACCCGACCTCGGTGGGAGGTGGATGCCAGATGACCCGAAGTCACCCGTACGTCGTACGGTTGGGCGGCAGAAGAGCCACCCTGAGCCGAGGTACCCACCTCGGGCTCGTCGATAAGGCTATCTACACTAGACGACATGGTAACATGAAAAGGAAAGAATGTTTAGAAAAGAAAAGGAAGCTCGGGGACTCACCGCAGGAAACGCGAACAGAACTAAGGGAATAACTGAGCTAGAAAACCCGAACTAGGAACCTCAGACGGGAGCTCAACACTGACGCTGAAGACTTTGTGGCAAAGAAACGACCAAGGGTCCCCCACTATTTATAGCCACTGCATCCGGGCGTTAACGGTCAAGATTGAGATGATCCAACGACTCTCAAAGAAACCGGCTATGGGCTCTTCGAGGTGAAATCAGTTTAGCGCGTTTTTGACATCCGCGAAGTCCAAATCTTGTGAGGTCCGCGCGTAAACTGAACACGACCCGGGTTTCTCTTGATCGAGCCGAGCATTGGACCAGTCCAGCTGGACGAAGCGCACGACGGAGTGGCATGAGTACCGAAGCCAAATCCACCCGGCGTGTCATGAACTCCTCGCACTGGGTCAACACCGCCAGCACAGGGAGTGGGGGCAATTGATGGAGGGTGATTTGTCCCGATCTTGTAGCACAGGTGCATGTGGGCATGACCTTGCTCAAGCGATGACTCAGCGTGACAACACCGCAAGCGCAACCGCAACTCGGTGGGAACGGCTCACCGAGTTTAGTCTGGCAACTCGACGGGTTAGGCTACTCGCCGAGAGCTGCCTGGCTTGCACCTCCTTCACAAGGCTGAGGCACTCCGAGCTACCTCTGAGCTCGGGGCCCCCTGACCTTTCCTAATGCTCGAGCTCCTCCCAGTGGATTTTAGGCCACTCCCGAACAGGAACACTACGATCTGCCTTTAGATACCCCCGAGGTAAAGACACCTTAGGCCAAACAACTCGGTGTAGCTTGCCATAGGCAACTCACCACTTGTAGGGTAGCTCGGTACAGGGTAGCTCGCAGAAGAGCAATTCGACACATCACAGGAAGGACTCCTGCCCGACCACCGTACCCGACAAACCTGGAGACTACAACCACGTCACTCGTCAGGCAGTGTTGTGCCCGCCGCCTTTAGAAGGTGTCTTACACCTGACAGGTATGTACCCTGCAAGGACGGCCCCACACGTGCCACCTCAGCCTTGGCTGTAATGGCTGGGGCAAGACGACAGTGGCGGTTATACTTGCCCTGTTAGAGGCAGGTGGGCCTGATTCGATAGAGTTCTGTTATAAGTAGCCCAATCCTAAAGGACAGAGGTAACTTTCTGATACCCGCGCTATCTGCACTCTTAACTTTCTTCCTCTCTTTGCATCTTTCACAGAACTCTAACTTAAGCGTCGGAGTGTTCCCGCCGGGTAAGCCCCCGGGGATTCCTCATCTTCTCCATCTCAGGTACCTT
>NW_010729245.1:1020460-1063500 GCF_000365185.1 Nelumbo nucifera | reverse complement strand
AGAGTTCTGTTATAAGTAGCCCAATCCTAAAGGACAGAGGTAACTTTCTGATACCCGCGCTATCTGCACTCTTAACTTTCTTTCTCTCTTTGCATCTTTCATAGAACTTTAACTTAAGCGTCGGAGTGTTCCCGCCGGACAAGCCCCCGGGGATTCCTCATCTTCTCCATCTCAGGTACCTTTCAGGAGCCACGCAAGTGCCAGATAGGAGTGACCGGATTGCGCACCATCAGGCACCAATTGTTGCTTCTCAGAATGGCCGAGGACAACAAGGAAATTTCATCCCTGAGCTCTGGAGGTAGGTCGAAGGCTTTGAAGGTTCGGAGGGGATGCTGTAGAGGCAGAGGTGTGTAAGCCGAGGTGGAGTGGTCTCCGAGTATTGGAAGACAGGAGCTCCTCAGAGAACCCTGAGTGAGAACCCAAACAGAGTCTCCGACGATCAAGTTAGTACAGGATATTATAAGAGAGAAGAGAGAGAATCTTGGAGGCTAGCTCTAGGTTAGAGCAATCAAGGCAATAATAATATGATTCTGATTGTAAAAAAACTCTCTCCTACCTTGAGGGGGGCACTTCTATTTCTACTTGACTTGCACGTGAGATGGGAGTCGTACGGGGCTGTCAACTGTTCTGGTAAGACCATGTGATAGCAATATAGTTGGTTCCGTACGAAGGGGCAGGGTAACCCCTGTTATTGCGGATCCCGTTCCCTACTATGCCGCTCGTGGGTTGGGCCTCTCATCCTGGAATGGGCTGGGTTGGGTCACCCTACATCAAGCCTAAGCAAACCCGCCCCAAAATGTGGGGTTTTATTATCGTATGTTAGGAGTCGAGCAAATACATTTGGCTTGGAAATTGGCTGGACTGAACGTGTTACCCATTTTAAGTCTTCTAACGTGGGGGTTTTATAATTGTTATTACGTCTGAAGCGAAAAAAATAAAATAAAATAGTCGTTATTACGTATAAAACTGTCAAACAGCCAACGGGGAAGGGTGCACTCCTCTTTCCGCGCGAAATGGAGAGCACGGCGATTCTGAAGGAGTGGTTCGAACTGGTTGACTCTGACAAGATAGGGAGCATCACTGCCCCTCAGCTCAAGGTTTTTCTCCTTTTCAACCTACTTTCTTCGTTCCATCATCAGTATTATTTCCATCCCTTGCTTTAAACCTAGCATAATCTTCTGATTGGAAATGCTGTTTGTTGAAATTTGATGATCAGAGAGCTCTAGCAGTTGGGAACCTAGAATTCCCTCTCTCCGTTGTAGAGCAGATGATCAGGTTCCTCCTCCTCCTCCTCCCCTCTCTCTCTCTCTCTCTCTCTCTAATTTTGCTCACTGATTCAGGTTTCTTCTTATTTTGTTAGTTTAGATCGGTGTTCCATGTAGTGAATCTATTTTTAATTGTCAAGGCGAACTGAAATCCTGAGCTGTATTTGTATTTTGGTAGAACTGAGCTGTAATTTGATGTTTTGCGTCTTTGCAGAATGTATGATTTTGATCGAAATGGGGCAATGAGCTTTGAAGGTGTGATAAATTTGCTACTGCGGTGTTGTCTTCCATTTTTCTGATTTCCTTTTCGTGTGGCGGTGCAATTTGACATTACAAAATCTTTTTGAGAATGAAGAGAAACCAATAAGTTAAATAGGAAAAGAAACTTAGCAAGTGAGAATATAATCTTCATCCTCTGACATCCTCGTTCATAAAACAGAAAGGTTGTCAGAGAAGCAGCAGGATACAAAATACTCCCATCAAAACATCGTTATTATTATTTTTTTCTTTCCTCTTTCTTTTTTTTATTACTTGCCCTTTTTTTCTCCTTGTCATTTCTTCCAGTTTTAAGTGTAATATTTAGATGGTTTCATCCATTCGGCTCAGATTTTACATGTACTCTCTGATATCGAATTATTAGATCAATGGATTATATTTAATAGGTTAAAGTTCATTCATGAAATTTTAATTACTTTGATCTTTTCCCATTGTTTAATTGACATATATACTAGAGTACCAAAAAACGATGGGAACTTTGATATCATTAAAACACAAGAAAAGTATACCAAGACTCCTCAAAGAACCACCCTCAAAGAACAATAGTTAAGTTTTAATCTATCAAAAAAAATAAAAACAATAGTTAAGTTTTAAGACTGCAGTGCAATTGGCAAAAGGAGAATCAGGAAGGGAAAATTGTAAAACAGAGCAACAAAAGAGAACAAACAGAGATTTATGTGCTTTGGCTTATAGCCTATGTCCATGGGCATCAGAGGAGAAGAAATCCATTATCAAACAATGGAGATTACAGTTCCAGTGTTCACAACCTTCTCACCAAACCCTAGCTTCCAATACACCCAAATCTCTCTCTGTACCTCACACACTCTTGCACTCTCTTTTGTTGGCACCCAGGATACAATATAACTTTCTGTGCAAGGTACAAAGCTATTTATATGAGAAACCCCTAAACTGGGTTCGCCCCACAAAATTGCTAAGTCACAAGTTTCGTGAGTCCCGTGAAATCCCTACTACGAGTCCAGAGTCCTACAATTTTGAGATCTGTGAGTCCAATCTACGATTCTAGGCTATTGGCCACTGTGAGTCCGGAGTCTCACAAATCTAGATGAGCTGTGAGTTTGGACTACGGACAACACCTGAATCAGGATGACTTGCAATTCCTACCCGTTCTGTGATTCTAGATACTTGCAAGTCCCAAGTACAATTGACTCAACTATGGCTCCCTTAACACTGCAAGTCCATACCATGGGGGCTCCACCCCTACACTCCCGAAGGTGGTCAGTGGTGGACTAGGCCCTCTGTTTCCACCACAGACCACTATGAAATTTTGCCTTAGGGTTTTTCTCAACTATGTAGGGCCAGATCATGGACTGGATTCACAACTAGAATTCAAGGCACCAACATAAACACAAACTATATGAAGCATCATAGTACTAGCCTAGCATCAAAAAGCATAATCCATTAAGGATAAAAAAATAAAAGTAAAAAAATGTCCATTAAATTTTTTTAATGATATGAATCTGAAGTATTATATGTCCTTGTTAATTCATAAGGAAAAGTGGTTAAAGACAATTGAAAAATAATGAAAACACTGCATAGTTCCAATTTCGAAAGTTCGTTTGCTTGTATGTCTTCTGTCTAGGAGGATTCAAGCTGAACTAAAAATCATTCATTCATTGAATAGGGATTGTCAAAAACAATTTTTAGTTATTATAGGGTGCATCTTGCATAAGTGGCTAGCTATTATCCTTGACAGTTGACACTCTTGTTTGGGGGGCAGGAGGGCAAAGCTAGCATGCATGAGATAGTATATTTCTGGTATTTAGTATTTATATTGAAAACAGTTTGAGATTGTTACTCTAACTTCGTGTAGCTTATTTTTCTTCCATTCAGAATTTGTTGCTCTTAACAAGTTTCTTCTTAAGGTGAGCTCTCTCTCTCTCTCTCTCTCTCTCTCTCTCTCACACACACACACACACACACACCTGTATGTATGGAATAGATGTTCTTATTGCTTTCCTTATGCATCAATTCCCTTTCATTTGAGCAGTATTAGAATCATTTTCCCCAGTACTTAAGTGATCAAAACTAATTGATTTATCTGTAACGAATTGCAAGCTAGTCCATTCAATTATTTCAATTTCACTTAATGCTTAAGTTTTGCTATGATGGTGACCTTGATTATATTTTATTTTATCATGCTTCCATTGTTATTTATCAGTCAGTGCTTTATCAGGCAAATTGTGCCCTCTTGATGCATGGGTTGTGAGTCTCAAGGTATTAAACCTATGTTTTATGATATCAGGATTGAAAAAATGACATATGAAGTTTCATTAAACAAAGAAACGACTTTGTACTCATATGAGGAAAATGTTTAAATAATTGAACTATTACATGCCAAAAGGGAAAAAAATTAACATAGAAAAAACAATCCTTATTTTTGCCTTTTTGTTTGCCAACTTATTGGAAAACAATGACATTTAGGTCATTGATTTATAGCAGAGGAAGATTGAAGTAATTTTGAAAGATTAGTGTAGATTACCTTTGATCACGATTGGCTGGTAGGAGTGTCAATGGACCGGTTTTAATCAAAATCAATTTGGATGGACCAATAAGACATATTGAAATTTTTCCCAAAAAAGAAAAAATAAGACATATTGAATTGGACCAGTCCAGACTTGGTGGTCCAAAGTAGTTATTAGATTGGATTGGGCCTACTCATCCGTAATGGATTTATATTGGATTGGGTTGGATAGAACCAATATCCGGTCCATTGATAGAAGATAAGAAGACAGGTGTCAATGGACCAGGTTTGGGTTGGAACCAATCTAAATTAGGACCAATTTGAACAGATTGGATGGTCCAGACATTGAATTGGACCATTCCAAAATGGTTGAAAGTATTCATCGGATTGGATTAGACTTGGTCCATCTGTAATGGACTCATATTGGACCAGATCCAATTGGACCAAATCCGGTTCAATTGACACCCCTATTGGCTGGTTGAATGGAACCCTGCTAGACATGTGGAAGTTAATTCTCCAAAAAAAAGAAAAGAAAATCTTGTTCCCATGGGTGCCTAGGTTGGCAAACTCCAGTGCTGATGAGCTAGCTAAGAGGGGGTTTCCAGAAACAAGTTGGTTTGGGATCCTGGCGTTCTTGATTTGGTTATACCTCTAGCTGTTGCTCATTCAGTTGGTTCTTTTGCTTTTGGGGTACCTTGAACCAACTATGTCCCCCCTCCCTCTATTTTTTTTTTTTCTGGACAAGTAGTTACAAAGAGGCATGGGAGAAGCCTACATTGTATCTGGTGACTAAAAAACCTCTAGTGCTTACTAAATGAGCCTTTTAATGAATAGAATATCCAGAGGTGTTTGAAAACCCAAACTGCGCTAAACACAATAAGTATTAGACTTTTATGTTTGAATAATATTTGCATACTTAAGGCCAGTGAATTTGAAGATTTTGTGAGAGCAAAGCTTCTATCATTGGTTTAGGGTTTGAGACTATTGTCGTTGATGGGTTATCAGAGGTTCTGGATTAAGTGAGAATCCTGATTGTAGGATAAATGATGATTGATGGACACAGATGTCCAATGGCTGTTGGAGACTATACTACTAGATTAGAGAGAGGAGGTCTTTAGTTTACTAATAAAACCTTTAATTTAATTAATTGGATTCCTAGATCAACAACTAATACTCTAGTTGATAAATAAAAACTAAAAGTTGATATTTTAACTATCAATTTCATGATGGAAACCTCATTATTGACCAAGAAAAAAATTATGATGGAAATGGAAATCTACTTTTGAATTAATTATTTATCTGAGATCCATCAAGATAAGCCTTGTCAAAGTTTAGGGCAGGTGACTAAATACTTAGATGCATCACCTCTAAGGTTGAAGTTCTTTTCAGAAAGCTAGAATTCTAATGCAGTTAGCATCATTTTTATTCTTCCTTTGGGGGGGGGGGATAACATTGAAGTGGAAGATTTCCATTTTTCCCCCTTTGCATTTTTGTAGGATGAGCTCAGTGTAGTTGATGGTGAAGAATGAAAAGCTCTTGGCTAATATCCATCTCAGATGAAACTTTGGCATCCTTTCTATAAATTGTACTGGATTGCATGAAATCTCTAATGATTTCAGAAACAAAACAATGTTTTTAATGGTGATAAAAAATGAAATAATGTTATTAATTATGATGTTGAAGATGCTGGCTAGATACAGGGATGAATTTATTTTCAACTATCTTGCTCTTTGTTTCATTCTATTTTACTGAGTCTCATCTTCCACTTCTTCCATTCCTTCTAGTTTGGTGTTGGTCTCTTCTATTTTTGGTATCATGTAGCATTCTAATTCTTAGGTGATATATATGTAGTTAAGTAGTCCTTTGCTTATTGCATTAGTACTCATAATGGTGGCAATAGTTGTATTGTATTTCATGCACTTTCCTTTTTCTAGACTCGCTTTCCATTCAGTTTTTAAATATATTTGCAGGTTCAGCAAGCTTTTTCAGACCTAGAAAGGTGATTAACTACCTTTTATTTCAAAAATTGGTGCTATTTTGTTACTTTTTTTTTGTTTTTGGAGATAATTTCATGACTTAAGGATAAATGTGGAAATATGGGAACTACTGCTATGGGAACTTCTAAATTTTTTATTAAAATTAGGGAATGTGGATCAAAATCATTCCTTTTGGTAATTGCTTCTTTTTTCTGTGGTATATTTAATACCTGCTTCCTTTCTAGCTGCTCTGGAGTCAGTTATCCATCAAATAGAGCTTTTGAATCCTTGGAAGTTGAATATCACAGTTTCAATTTATATTTTACAAAGTTGAGCTGGTCTTTTCATGCTGTCTACATGTATTATCCATCAAGTGAAGCTTTATTTTGATTGATAAATAAAATTGAGCCTTTTCCTATCACAAAATTGTTATGTTTGATGGTATCATTTTGTGCACCTATGGACTATATTTATATACTAATACACTTGTCCATTTTATTACTCATGATATTGATCTTACTTCATAGTTCATACCTCAAAAAGGTGGTTATAGAAGGTGATTCTGCAATGATGGTGAAATGGCTAACAGAGGACAGTGCTATGATGTGGAAATACAGCAATGAAAAGGGGAAATATAAATGGTTAACCAGGGACATGGAAATTCAATGTAATTGGATTAAGAGAAGTGCAAATGCATTGGCTGACGGTCTAGCTAGGCAAGGGGTAAATAGAGACACATTATTCTGGGCTGTTTTGTAATCACTACAAGATCAGAAAGTTCTTGGGTAACTGGAGTTAAAGACTTTTTAGCTCCATCCCGTTGTAATCTTGTTTTTATCATTAATAAAATTTCATTGTTACTGATAAAAAAAAATCTTACTTCTTACCGTCCTTGGTAACCAGTCTCTTATGTTTTGAGTAATGGTGGCCATGGCTTTAATCCACAATAAAGTTCAATTCAATCTTATTCAACTCAACTGAATTCAGCCTTAATCCCAACCATTTGGAGTCAGCTACACAAATCCCATCCCGCCATTGTGCTCCATCAAATTATAAGTCCATGAACCCTTGCTCATTATCACTACACCTTGGTTCCAATGAAGCATGTTCCTGGAGAATAACCTAGCATTGAAGAAAATGGTTAAGAATTTATATTCATATTGGATTGGCTAAAGGTTTTTATGCTGCTTGGGATTAACAGTGTTAAGCAAGCTAACAGTGGTGGAGTTCTAATCCAAATAAAACCTGCCTAGAAATATAAAATTACATGGTTTCAATCAAAATCCTTATATGTTTTTATGTTTTTCTATGAAATCTATAGAATAAGAAAGAGAAAATATTTGAAGACAATTGTCATTTCTCGGTAGGGGGAGAATCCAGGCCCGGCGGGTATGGGGGGGGTTTAGAAACTTTGAAGGTCATGTTGTTGCTTTTTTTTCAGGTCCAGTTAGAGTAGGGGACTCAGTTTTTGCAGAGTTCCAAGCTGTCTTACAAGGAATACAGATTGCTAGAGAATTAAATTATGACAGAGTGTTAGTTGAAGGTGACTCTAAACTGGTAATAGGGTGGTTGAAGGAACCTGAAACTGTAATTTGAAATACAAAGAATATATGAAAAGATTTAAGTGGCTGGTCAGAGATATGACAATTTCAATTAAATGGGAAAGGCGTTCAGCTAACGGGATGGCTGGGTTTTTTGCAAAACAGGGGGTGCATAAGTCTGAATTATTCTGGGCTCAGTTGTAATCTGCTTTCTGGCTGGGGCTGCATCTCGCGCCTCTGCTGGATGTACTCTGTAATCATGTGATATTTATTTCTGCTCTAATAAAATTTCTATCATTTATAAAAAAAATTGTCATTTTTAGTACTTCTAAGAAATGCAGTTTTTTTATGGGATGGCTTGTTAAAATGTTATTTTACATATTAAAGAAAACTGTCAACGTTGGGAAATCTTCTTTACATAATTTAAAAGTGTTAATTCTACAAAATATATTCCAGAAGTGTCAATGCAGCATTTCTTTTAAGATGCGTAAAAGAAAATAAATATGTTTTTAACAAAAAAAATCCTTCTATAATGTTTAGCTCAAAGTTTTTCTAGTTATAGACATATCTATATCTTTATATTAAAATGCAATGTGCCAAGGTGCACTTTTCTGCTTTGTGGTTTATTCTCAAAGTCATTTATCTTTTTTTCTGGTTTCTTCTCAAAGGCGCATATCTTTTTTCTGTTTTTTTTTTGAATTTTCTAATTTTAAAATTGAACAAAATAATTTAAGTGACCAATCACCTTGAAGACTTTTAACACTCCTCATTTATACACCATTAACTCCCTCTCTCTCTCTCTTTCTCTCTCTCTCTCCCCCTCCCTCCCTCTTTCTCTCCTCTTTTCCATTAACTCTTTTAATAATCTCTCATTAATTATGCTGTTAACTCTCTCCTTCAATAACTCGTGCCACTAATTCTCTTTCATCTCCATTACTCCATTAAATTGAATAAAATACATTAACTTTATTTATATATATTCATTTCAATTTCACTATAATTTTTTATATATTAGTTATATTTGCATTAAATTGTAATTATTAGTAAAGATTAATTATATTGAAATTGAGATATTCAATGATATATTATTACGCTAAATAATCTACTTCCATTCATAATTATAGTCCATCTATATTCCATTTCAAAATAATAAAAATTGATCAACCATAATAAACATAATTTAGTAAGTTACTTAAATAAAATAAAAATAATTATTAATTGTTGTTATTGATAAAAATATTTTTATTAACATAATAAAAATAATTTAATTAACAAAAGGAATGAGATAAATCAAAAACTAATATCAATTTAAAATTAATATAAAACTAGTGCAAAATTATCAAACAATTATTAGTTTTATAATTGAATTTTATTAATTTAAAACCAACTTAAGTTCTAGTGAAAAATAAAAATTTATATAAATTTCATAAGGAATTTAAATTTAATTAAAACTTAATATACTTAAATAAATTCAATTTTTACTTATATTAAAAATTAATAAAAATATTAGTTTTAAATATAGTTTTAATTATTTAAAAATCAATTTAAATTCCATTTAAAAATAAGGAAAATTATAAAAACTTCCTTGGGTTTTCTAACAATCCTATGAAACTCCCCAGTGTTTTGACCTTAACAAAACCTCTCCTATTGTTTTGAAAAAAAGTTGCAAATACCTTTTGTCAGCATTCCAAATAAAAAATGTTGACGTAATGCATTAATTTTACTTCACTTCAGCCTTTTTACCTTATTTTGTCCAAGAAGAGTAAGGAGAATTATTCTTTGAAAGTTATCTGGAAAAAATAAATTAATGAAGGATAAGGTTGAAACTTTAAATTATGTTTGATAATGCATTAACAATGATAAGACTTCAATGCCTTTGTTACCGAAAAGCCAAGGGAAAGGATGTATTTGCACTTTTTTTCTCAAAACTATTGGAGAGAACATGGTTAGAGGTAAAAACACAAAGGTGGTTCATAGAACTGTTTTAAGAGGATGTTTCACTTCAGCCTTTTTACCTTATTTTGTCCAAGAAGAGTAAGGAGAATTATTCTTTGAAAGTTATCTGGAAAAATAAATTAATGAAGGATAAGGTTGAAACTTTAAATTATGTTTGATAATGCATTAACAATGATAAGACTTCAATGTCTTTGTTACCGAAAAGCCAAGGGAAAGGATGTATTTGCACTTTTTTTCTCAAAACTATTGGAGAGAACTTGGTTAGGGGTAAAAACACAAAGGTGGTTCATAGAACTGTTTTAAGAGGATTTTTTTTTAATAATTTTACCTATAAATAATACAAAAAATAATAATAAACTAATAAAAATTAATAAAAAAATCTTTTTAAAAAATAATAAAAATTAGCATTAAGATACAAAAAAAATACAAATTTATCTAGAGAATAGGAAATTGGCCACTCTCACTAAAGTGCAACTTAAAATGTGATTGGACAAACTAGACATAACCCCAAAAAGTAATACTTGAATTGAATTTAGATGAACACCACTTACTTGGAAATGTCATAGAGCTCCATCTTCAATTGTGCTTATAAATAAAGCCCATGCATCGCACGGGTTCTGACTTGTATTCCTTAAATGAACTAAAAAGGTAAAACAATAATCTCTTAAGCATGAACATTCTTAGGAATAAAAAGAATGGTTGCATTAGTGCTTGGCTTAAGGGCACAATTTAGGTGCAATCAATGCAGATTGAGTCTTTTGGATGTCAAGAAGGGTTTATGTAGCAATACATGACATCAAGTATCTTGAAATGAAACCATGTATATCGTATTGATTTCACATAAGCATGTGCCCTTAGAAAGTTAGAATACATTGCTAATGTAAGATGTAACCCTTAAAATGTTTTTTGAAATGATAATAATATGACTAAAAATAATAATAATATGTAAAGAAAAATTCTTAACAATAATAATAAATTAGAAATCTGATAATAGCATAAATAATTGTGTACTTGTTGTATTTATTTATACTTGAGATGTATTACTTTTTTTGATTAGGCAAAACATGGATGTATGCACAACAACATATGCTACTTGTTACTATGGCTGTGTTTGGTTCCGTGGGCATTTATTGAAAAAACGCCACCACATCAGCGCCACATAGGTGTTGGTGTTTATTGCAGATGAAGAAAAATGAAACAACTGTTTGGTTTCACCGTTTATCAAATAAATGGTAGAAAACTGAAACGCTTTGATTTTTGTGCATGGGGCATTTGGGGAAATGTCAAATTCTTGTTTCCCCCAACGTCCCAGCGTTTCTTGAAACCAAATGCTGATGTGGCACACTTTAATGGGTATTAATCTAAGGTGGAGAGTAAAAAACGTTTAAAGTGAAGCCCAACCAAACAACAAAAAAGGAAACGTTTAAAGTAAAAAATGTTTTAAGTGAAAAGGTATAAATAAATGTTTAAAGTGAAAAAGTACAAATAAATGGCCTATCCATAAACGCCCATGGAACCAAACACATACTATGTTTCTTCTTTGGATGACCAATTGATGTAATCTAATGATCCAAAACTAGCATTTTACATTGCATTTTACTGATGTAATCAAATGATATTTTGGGGTGCTAGGCACATTGTAATTATATTTTTTTCTTCAATTATTAAAATTATAGGTTATCAATGAAAAAAATGGCAGGATAAAAGGTGATTAAAACTTATGGGGAAACAAATATGAGAGACATCAGAGGTGGTTTGGCACAGAAAAAAACTACCATAATAGGAAAATGTTGATATTTGATGTAAATTCAAATAAAATGTACCTAGATCAATTATAAGCATAATATGCAGAAAAAATCACTTGATTTTTATATATTGTTCACCATGTTTTTAACTTGAAGCACATGCACACAAATACTATAAAGGTGCCCAATCCCACTAGAACTAAGAAAAAAATTACAGAATTGATACCATGATAAGAATGCCCAATAACTTCTGAACCACTTTAAGATCCCCACCAGATAGACTTGTAAAATGACCAAAATGCCCCTGTGGTCTAAAATGCAAAAATACATAAAACACTAAAAAATTTACAGTTTTGGACTGTTTGGTTTCTGCTTTAGGTAGTCAGGTAGACTTGAGGTTACATCAATTACTTAATTTTTGGCCCATTCTCTGATTTTGGTAATTATAAAGTTAGCAAGCCTGAAATTCCATGGTTTTCACACAGTTATGCCTAATTGCATCCTTGTTATTTTTATTCTTTATTACAGGGGTCGTGGATTTCTTGTTCGTGATGATGTTTATGAGGTATCATTTGATAAACTACCTTGTGTAGTTTAAATAAATATTTAAGGCTTGTAAACATAAATTGGCCTCATGTAAGAAACTCTTTTGGATGAACAAATGAGATTGTGTTCCATGTTCTAGGCATCCCTGCTCAACTTTGAATCTTTCTTCCTTGTTGTTCCCTGGGAAAGTGCTTTTACATCCTGTTACTCTTGTAGATTTTATGGTCACACAAATAATTCTTGATTCCATTAGTCAATTAGAAGTAAATATTCTTGTAGAAAGAAATAAATGATTGTACGCTTTGGACCTGGCTGCTTAGCAAGGTGCCTAGGTGCTTGCCTGGTATTACCATCTCAACACTTTACATTTGGAATCTGAGAACAAATGAAAATATATCTTCCTTACTTCTTGTCCCTTGCTTCCTAAACAATACTGGGAAGGTTAAGAAAAGGAGTTTTACAGGCACTGTGCAATGGTAGTAGTCTTTCTATTGATTGGGCTCTTGCTGGGATTTAGTATTTATAAGAGGGTCACTGTCTTTAGCTGGGGTGCTATTGTGCGTAGAGGGATTATGTTGTAAAGTAATCCAGGTTAAACTGTAATATTTCCTTACAGATCTTTTCTCTTATTATTAATGACATTTTATCATGGACATAAATATAAAAATGAAAACTATGCCATAACTTGAAGATATATAATCTTGCCTTCTTTTACCTGTTTCATCATTGTTGCAGGCTTTGATGAAGGTTGGGTTTTCCCTTGACTCTCCTGCTTTCTATACAGTCTGTGAGGTATAGTAGTTTTTTTGGTAGTGGTAGACTAGTATTTTTGATCTACTGAATGTAGAAATTATTTTTACGAAGCAATATGCATAAAGTTGTTCATTCTTTACATTCACCGTTAACTTGACAAAGTTATTCTCATAACTAAAACTCAAGGTATTTCACATTTTGAATTGCTCAGGAAAGATCCTATGTTTAAAACTTAATTTAATAGGAAGATAAAAAATAAAAATTGAAGACATGTTTCATGGATTGTCAAAAACCATTTACTGGTGGATAACTTTATATTTATCAAACATTGTTTTTGATGTTTGTATTTGGTAATGAAAGGGGAAAAATGAATTCATTTACCATATTTGGTCATTTGGGTTTTGTGTGGCATGTTTATGATCTTGTGTTGTCAACATGGTTCATCCATCTTGCTCCAAGGGTGCAGGAGTAACTTTAATTGCAACATTTAGATCAGGAAGGTCTTGAGTTAAAATGTTATTTTTCCATGTCATTTTCAGAGCTTCGATCAGAAGAAGAATGGAAGATTCCGGCTAGATGATTTTATAGCACTTTGTATATTCTTACAGTCTGCCCGGTATGTATTGTTAAGATGACCCATATAACTGAAAATGCGTTTTCCTTTTTCTTTCTAGATTTAGTGCCCATTTGGGAGGGCTTTCACACAGCGGCTTCTGGCTATGCAAGGCAGGACCTAAACAGAATGCCTAGAAGTTATGTTTGGTGAAAAATCTGGAAAGCCACAATATGCTTTAACTGAGCTATTAAATCAACTCTCTGGTAAATCTAGTTTCAGTAGCTTCTTCAATATGGCTCAGTCAACACAGCTCAATCAAGGCTGAAGCCCTCCCAAATGGGCTCTTATTCAAGCAATTAAAGCCGCATTGAAGAGGGTCCTACTGTCCAAGGTCCAAGTCAACTTGTCAAATAAATACACCCCCCTTCCATGCATTTTAGCATTTTAGAAATGTAGGAATTTAGAAAGTTCAATAAGTTAGCATGTGCATATTTCTTACTATTGAATAATGCTTGCTCATAGAAATTAAAGCATTCAATATACCAGGTATGTATACATGGTACTATGATCTGATGATTGAATTGTTTTTCCCTCTTTACCACACTTCTGGCCTTCCAAAAGGAATTGAATTAATCTGGAGCATTGGGATTACATGATCAGGTTGATATCTAGAAGCACCTATCCTAGGTATTTGATGCATTGCAGGAAAAACTTCCCTTGCACTTTCACCATTATGCTTTCTGTAGCCCTTTGTGCAGTTTATCCTACAATTACTGGGGCTAATGCAATAGATTGCTTGGATCATGTAAAACTTGCTGATGGAGAGAGAAATATATGCTAACTTTTTAAATATTGCCGTCTTATAGACTGGTTATCTTCTTTCTGTCACATTGTAGGAATCTGTTTAATTCATTTGATACAGCTAAGCAAGGCCGAGTGACACTGGATCTCAACCAGTTTGTTTACTGCGGTGAGTCTCTTTTCAGTGTAATTGTTTTTGCTTGATACAGTGCCCCCTCATCTTCCTTGAAAGATACTTAAATTTGCAATTATTCCATCTCCAGCTGCCAACTGTAGAATATGAGAAATCAAACTACTCCACCGTGTTTCCTCGTCTAAAGATACCCTCAGAATTCTTTTGGTGTTTGAGGAAAAACTGTGGCAGATCTATGCATTTTGTGTATGCATGCGTGTGAGGTTCTTTCTTCATGACCCATTCTAGTGCCTGGGTTGAAAGTGAACACGAGATCTGAGATCTGTTGTCCATATTTCTCTGTATAAGTATTATAAGTGTGTATTTATTGCTTGATTTCCATTCATGTCAAGATTGAATCAATTTTCATTGATATAACGCAAGCCAAGGACAAGGGATAGCTCTCAAAATCTTGAGCAATCATTTGTTTTCATGTCATCAATGACCTTGGAGCTTGGAACCCATGGAGGTCTCATTAGCAGTTTAGCACCAAGAATGGCCTCCATTATGGAGACTCTTTCAAATGTTATTACAAATTTACAACCAAGGTTTTAAAAACCGATTGACTGTCTGGTTCAAAATTTGAATGGATGGCCTGTTCCAAACAGCCAAAACCGTTATCTGGGCCAAGTGGGTTGATGGTTCGATCACCTGGGTCAACAGGTCACTGACCAAGTCAACAGTTTTTTGCCAAAGACGGTGAAAGGGAACCAGTTGCTTAGATCCATGTTCACTTCCCTATAAGAGAATTTTAATTTCTACCAAGATAAGGTTTAAACTTGGTATCATTAAAGTCGATCATTCTTCGCTTTCGATAAAACCATATCATATTTTCAAAAAAAAAAAATGATAAAACCATACCATAGGTATTGAGACATCACCGGTCTCTTTAACAATTATTCAGGTACTATTTTCCTCAAGTTAACTACCAAATTTAACCTATTTCTGAAATTAGGTTGAATTAATTTATATTTCTACACCTTGTAATGGTGTAATGGGAGTTTTAAGATATTTATTGAAACGAACTATATGGGTTTGATTACATGAATCTTATTTTATTATTCAGGATTCATAAACATAAAAGTTTGGCAAAAATGCCAACCTAAAACAGCCCTTCTTTTTCATTTGGGCTTGGGAATGATAAGCCAAAGTGACAAACTAATTGAATACTCAATTAGTTTAAACCCCATATTAAATCCCGCTGCTAGGGTTGTATAGCCAAGGAAAAGAAAAAGGTTTAATTTTAAACCCCTGTGAGAGAGGTTGTCTTATTGCCGCTATGTGTAATACTCATGCAAGCAATAAGAATAAAGGTTCGATTATGATACCGGAAAGCATGATACTAAAAACTTGTAACCAATCAATCCGTATCAAAAGTAGGGGTGGCAATTAGACGGGTTGAGTTGGGTTCAGTTTGGGTTATTCTTCAACCCAACCCATCTGACCCACTAATCCTAAATAACCCAACCCAACATATATATATATATATATATATATATATATATATGTGTGTGTGTGTGTGTGTGTGTATTATAGAAAATACAACAAAAGTTATAAATAAATATAGAAAATGAAAAATGACAAAAATTATAGGAAAATATAACAAAGATTTTAAACAAACATAGAAAATAAAAATAACAAAAATTACACCATAGGTAAGAGTTTTTATGTTCAAACTGGGCTTTGGGCTTTAGGCTTTATAAAAGGGTCAGGCTTGAACTTGGGCCTAAATATTTTTTGTTAATAAAGAGGCAAAACTCGATCCAAACCTGACAAAACGCAACCCATGAACAGGTCTGTTCAACACCAATTGATGAAGATTCTTGCATAGAGGTGTAAATCGAGTTATGTCGGGCTCGACCCATTACTGTAGCACACAGGCCATGTTGCAGCCTAACCCATAACTCTAGGCCGTGTTGGGCTTCGATTTTCAAGCACACAGGCTTGCATGGCATGACATGACAAAGCGGGTTGTGCTGCCACGGGCCCACAACTCGACCTACAACATGGTCCGACACAACCCATGCATATATTTATATTTATATTATTATATATAATAATTATATAATTATATACATATATGTATATGTAATAATAATTATATAACATATTAATATATAATTTTTTTTAACTTTTTATTATATTATTTTGTTCCAATTGTATTGTAATTTTTTTAATTTCATTTTATTATTTCATATATAAACAATTGTATACATCAAAATTCATATAAAATAAAATTTTAATTTGTTTTCAAATTTTTTGTCTATTTTGTTAATTTATTTAAAAAAATTTCACTATTTTTTAATTATTTAAAAAATATTCCTCTTATGGCTTAACCTAAAGCCTGGCCCAAGCTTGCATGGGCTCGTGCCATGGGCCATGTTAGGCCTGATCTCTTAAGGATCGCAAAGGAGGCAGGCACAACCGACATAGGCCCGCTAAACACTAGCAGCCGGCAAAGTCGTGTTGTGTTGGCTTGACATGGCCCAATTTACACCTTTACTTTTTGTATAAGTCACGTGAAAAATAATAAAAATATAAGAAGAGGAAGAATGAAAATTTGTTCATTTTCAAATGCTCCAATTGTTGTTTTTAATTCTTTTTTTATGTTCGGATGGGATTGATTAGTAAGAGAGGAGTTGGTGCTGAACAAAAATAAAAAGACTTGATTATAGGCGATGGTGAGTGATCTGGTGCTACTTGCTGGTAGATAGCTCGAACACCGAACTAAGTAGGTCACCTAGCTAAGCTGCAAAGAAAGAGATCAAAGTGTTCGGGTTTCTTTACTCAGGGTGATCACTCCGATGCTTAAGTCAGTGAAGGGTTTTGAGAGAGCTAGAGAGCTATGAAAGCTAAATTAATTGCGCGCACCTCTTATGATTGAAGGAGACACCTTTATATAGGTGCATGTAGTTGTGACCATAACACGTTTGAGATCTCTGGGAGGACGCGGCCATAGCACGTCCAAGTTCCTTAGAAAGTTGTTTGCATTCTTGGGAGCAGTTTCTCAATCGGAAAAGGAATCCACATAAATTAACTCTAAAGCAGGCGGCGCAGGAGACAGGTCTAACGATTGAGTGACGTGATCCCATAGGAGTGGGCACGATGTTTCTCTTCAAAGTGACTGGTCGCCATGTCAGGCAGGTTGGCAACTGGGTCCTAATCAGGTCGGTAGGGTCTCAAGGGAGGTCGCCCCTAATGTCGAGGTCCCTAGCTCAATCATGATGAAGTCGCCACCTAAGTCTTCATTAGGTCAGTGGAGGTAAGTTACCTCTTCTACCGACCTAGTCCTATCGGGATTTTACGCTATCAGGTTGGCGGAGGTAGGTTGCCTCTTTCACCGACCTAGTTCTGTCAAGATCTTACATTGTCAGGTCAGCAGAGGTAGGTCGTCAGCTAGGTCTCTATCAAGTCAGCGGAGGTAGGTCGACCACCACGTCATGCAGGTTGCTACCTGGACCTTAGTTTGGTCGATGAGACCTCGGCGGGAGGTCTCCCTTCGTGCCAAGGTCTCAAGCTCAGCCCTAAGGTGGTTGTCTTGACCTTGACGAAATGTCTACAGGTCAGCCATGGTGAGGTGGTGACGAAGTGCCCTCAAGGTGTGCGGGGTGCATCCAACGTGGTTCCGAGTAGGTCTCTGTCATTTTGGCTAAGGCAAACCATCGCCTACATGGTGTTGAGGTGTCATGTGACGATTCTAGGATTGCCATATGGGGCACTATCACTAGAGGGCCAAATTTGCCCTATCAATTGTTCCCCACTCTCGAGTTGAGGTCATCACGACAGTAGATCGTTGCACATCTCTGGCCCAAAGTGACAGTTCAACTGGCTTTTTTTTCTCTCTTTTTTTTGTGCCAACCCAATTTGCTCGCCTAAGCAAGAAGAGTCTAAGGGCTAAATGTAGCAATAGGTAGATCATCGCCATCTTGACCACCGGGTGCATGAGCGAACTCATCAACATGAGAAGAGGTGTAGGGGGCACTCCGAGGACATCTCCCAAGCTAGGGATGTAGCCATCGAGGAGTTTCGTCATTCACCCAAGTACTTCAAGAGCGGAGTTAGTCGTACTTGCCCTCAAGAAGGGCTTCAAATTGTGCCATGCTTCCTTAGGTCGCTCCACTCACAGACTTCTACGTGGTGTCCCTCAAGCTGGTCCTCGAGGAGGTGGCCGAGAAGGTCAATGCAGAGCCCAAAACTGAAGTGGAGGATAACGGAGAGGGCAACGAGAATGATGCCAACAAGGGTGTTGTCGACGAGGATGGGGATGATGTTGCATGTTTGAGCGAGATGAGGTGCACTAAGCGCGGGTCAGTCATTTGTTGTCGTTGTGTTTCGAATAGGTCGGCTTGAGGGAGCCTTAATGCTAAATGTGGTTTGGCTTCCCATTTGTAGATTTTCTCCAAAGTAAGTGTATTACGAGTTGGCTCATCCAAGTCGCTAAAGTGAGTCTTAGTTACGTCACCGAAATTTTAACAGGCCAGTTCACTCTTAGCACCTCGACAGGGCTGACCTGCAAGGGCAGCTCCATTGTCTGTTGGTCGTCAACTCTCGCAGGGAGAATGGAGGGCTCAACCTGCGGGGGTAGCATCACAATCAGAGTTGGGATATTTTGTTCAGGTGAGACCCCTGGAATTTGTTCTGGCTAATCATTCTAATTCTGCCCCCTACGGGAGTTCCTTCGATCCAGGTGTTGTTGTTGTTGTTGCTTGAGGATGCCATTACTTGAGGGTCAAAGAACAGGTGAGAACTTAGGGTCCGTTTGGTTCATAGTTTGAATCAGAATCAAAATCCTCTGGAATCGGAATAGGAATGGTCCATTCCCATAGTCTGTTTGGTTCTGATAGGAATGGGAATGGGAATTAAAATCAGTAGGAATGGGATTTCATTCCCAAGGGAGGGGCAAGGAATGGCCATTCCCTCAAATGTGGGAATGCCATTCCAACAGGAATGGGAATGGGATTCCAATTCCGCCCAACCAAACAGTTGGAATCAAAATAGCCCATTTCGATTCTGATTCCAAACCCCTATTCCTACAAACCAAATGGACCCTTAGCTTTTGTGTAAAGTGTTCCCACAGATGGTGCCAATTGATGGTGCATGATTTGGTGCTCCTTGCTGGTAGACAACTCGGACATTGAACTAAGTAGGTCGCTTAGCTAAGTTGCAAAGAAGGAGATTAGAGTGTCAGGGTTGCTTTACCCGAGGTGGGCACTCTGATGCTTAAGTCAGGGAAGAGTTTTGAGAGAGCTAGAGAGCTGTGAGAGCTAAATTGCGCATACCTCTTCTGATTGAAGGAGATGCCCTTATATAGGAGCAAGTAGTTGTGATCGTAACGCGCCCGAGATCTTTGGGAAGACGTGGCCATAGCATGTCCAAGATCCTTAGGAAGTTATCCGCCATGCTTGGGAGCAGTTTCTTAATCGGAAAAGGAATCCACATAGGTTAACTCTGAAGCGAGTGGCAAGGGAGATGGGTCTAATGGTTGAGCAATGTGATCCCGTAGGAGTCTGGCATGATGTTTCACTTCAAAGTGATCGGTCACCACATCAGGCAGGTCGCCAACTAGGTCCCAGTTAGGTCGGTAGGGTCTCGGGTGAGGTTGCCTCTAATGTTGAGGTCCCTAGCTCGGTTGTGATGAGGTCGCCACCTGAGCCTTCGTCAGGATGGTGGAGGTAAGTCACCTCTTTTGCCGACCTAGTCCTGTCAAGATTTTATGCTATCAGGTCAGCAGAGGTAGCTCACTAGCTGAGTCTCCGTCAGGTCACGGAGGTAGGTCACCTCTTCCACTGACCTAGTCCTGTTGAGATCTTACACCGTCAGGTCGGTGGAGGTAGGTTGCCGGTTGGGTCTTTGTCAGGTCGGCAGAGGTAGTCGCCAACTAGGTCTTTGTCAGGTCAACGGAGGTAGGTCGCCAGCTGGGTCTTTGTCAAGTTGGTGGAGGTGTAGGCAGGTTGACCACCATGTTATGCAAGTTGCTACCTAGACCTTAGTCTAGTCAGTAAGACCTTGGTTTGTGTCGAGGTCTCAAGCTCGGTCCTAAGGTAGTCGTCTCGATCTTGATGAGGTGTCTACAGGTCGACCATGGCGAGGTGGTGATGAAGCACCCTCAGGGGTGTGCGAGGTGCATCTGACATGGTTCTGAGTAGGTCTCTATCATTTTGGCTAAGGCAAGTCATCGCCTACATGATTTCGAGGTGTCATCCTCACATGGCGCGCTGTCACTAGAGGGACAAATATGCCCTTATCAATAGGTTAGAAAGAGAGTAGAGTTGCAGAATTAAAATAAGTTGAGAGAGAGAGAGAAATGACATTTTGAGGTGTTGAGAGAGAGAGAAATAGTGGTTACCCATTGGATAACCATGACCCAGCCCAACCCACCCATTAAATAGCACTTTATTGGGTTACCAACCCGCTAGTAATCTAGGCTAAATGATTACAAGTTTACAACCCAAACCGTTAATTAATGGGTGGATTAGCGGGTTGGGTAAAAAAATTGCCACCCCTAATCAAAAGTGATAACCAACTAGGCGTTCAACTATGATACTGAAAATATATCATATCAAAAAAAATTGTGACAATAAACCTATTATAAATGTGTTAACCAATCAGATTGCATTTATCAAAATTTACGTATGGCTTTGATTGGTCAAAGCTCTTCCGTGCCCTGTATTTTTTATATCATAGATTTTCCTCATTCACACGATTTAATGGATGAAAGATATATGGTATGAAAAGAGTTTTGACCCATCAAAATCATAGATTTCTGATTTTAACTGTAGAGTTATAAACATTTAAAAGCGTGGTGATTAGTTCCGTTGCCGGGACTCGAACCCGGGTCTCTCGGGTGAGAGCCGAGTATCCTAACCAACTAAACTACAACGGATGATATTTTCGAGAATAACAAATTGTGCCCTTAAAAAAAATGTTCGGGAGGGCTATTATGCTAAAGTCCCTAAAAGTACAAGGTGGGTACTAGTTTACTTACTTAGAGGAGAAAGACTAGAATAATTTAAGGTTTCAAATATCAATCGGTTCAACTATGATATGGAAAAGATATGATATATCAAAAACTTATCAGTCAAATGGAATCATAAACGTAGTAGCCAATCAGGTGTAATTTATTAAAATTTATGGGTGGATTTTGATTGGTCAAAACTTTTTCCATATCATATCTTTCCTATATCATAGATTTTCCCAATATCAATATACTTAGGTATGCTGGATGGGACATATCGGATATTTTAATGAGTTCAAATCTCCTCCTTACAAAGCACGCCTCATAACGATCTCACAACACGTTTCAGCCATGCATTAGAACATCTCTCCATGAATAAAAATTTATAATTATGGAGATGTTCCAGATGGATGGCTAAGCATGCTGTGAGGTCAGAGTGAGGTGCGCTCTTTGAGGAGCAGATCTGTACTTTGTTTCAACAACATGTTTTATTCCCTAAAAATACAACACGTTTTATTTATTTATTTATTGTTTTTTTTTCAAACTTGCTTAGGGGCAATGCTTTAAAAAACGACCTGGAACCAGAACAGTTTTGGCCATCGATTTCTGGGTCGATGGTTCAACCGTCCGGTCTGAACAGATGGTCGTTCTAATAAAATAAATTTAAAATAATAAAAAATAATTAAAATTTAAAAACGGCTAAAAGATGTTGAATGGGTCGAACAGGTCGACGGTTAAAGCACTCGGGTCAACGTTTCATTAACCGATTCAACGATTTTTGGCCAGGGACTAAGTTTGGGGTAAAACGGAACCGTCTGCTTGAATAGTTCTTAGGCCGAACGGTCCAACCGTTTGGGTCAATGACGGTTCAAAAAACATGCTTAGGGGGTCGTTCTAAGGCCTATGTATCCTTTGAAATAAATTAAAAAGGCCAAAGGACCAGAATTTCCCATATCAATAACCCACTAACATGATTTCAGCCAATAATTGCAATATTTTGATCCTATGTTAAAGTGAAAAACCTAATAAGCCATAATATACATTGGTCAAGCTAAGAAATCAACTTTCTAGTGAAGCTAATTTTAATAGCTTCTTCAAAACAGCTCAATCAAAGTTGAGCCCTCCCAAACAGGTTCTCAGAAAATTGATAATTAACATATACCAAACAAAATTTTCTTTGTATACCAAACAAATTTGGCACATTCATCTCTCCCACCCACAAGAACTGTACCGAGATACCCATAGAATATCACAGCTGCATATCAGGAACATCTCCCATACTTGTAGGTTATCATTCATGGAGAGATGTTTCTATTATGCAGCTGTGGTGCCTGTGGGTGTGACGGGATCTCCTCACACATGGGTGTCTCATAGGGACATCCACCATGCATTGGGAACATCTCCCATGAATAATAACCAGTAAGTACGGGAGATGTTCCCAATGCATGATAGGATGTGTGTGAGGCTCTTGTGAGGCGCCAAGTGTGAGGAGCAGATTCGGTCTCCCTGTGGGTAGGCGAGAGTGGAGTTTTAGTGGGTAGACTCTGGACTGAAAGTTGAGTTGTTCTGTTTGTGTAACTGACCAGTGAACTTTTCTAGAGTATACCATCTATATCCATCCTAGGGTTTCAATTAAATACCACGCACCCTGAGGTTTACCCATACAGGAAGTTCATTGAAAGCAAACATAATTAGGAGTAAAGAATTATGGCTTTGACTGTGATACTGAAAAGACATATTTATCAATCAGGTGGAATTAATCAAAATTCGCATGAGGTTTGATCGGTCAAAACTCTTCCTGTACCATGTCTTTTGGGCATCATAGGTTTTCCCAAGAATTATGAGAGAAAGCGGACTACATTACTCGGAACATATGGAGGCAAAGAAACATATATCCTTTTGAAAGTGGCTCCTTCAAACCTGTTAAAGTAAGAAGCATATTGAACTATAGGGTTTAATATCTTACAGGGTTTGATTTCTCACATTCTCGCATTTACCCTATGTTTGATTTGAGGGAAAAAGTAGGGAAACCTATACAAGTTTTGTAAAGGTTTCCCTACCTTTCCCTACTTTTTCCTTCAAACCAAACACAGCCTTAGGGTTTGATAATTTCTCTCATTTGTTACGAGTCGCTTGTATTTTTTTTTGTTTTTGGCTGTTACAAGTCTCTTGTTGGTAGTTTACTACCATCTCTATGTAACAGACTGAATTGTAGAAAAATACACCAAATAGCTTGAACCATTTTTTGCAAGTTTCTTATCTTCAATATTTGCAAGGCCAAATAGCATATAATCCTTTTCGATGTTTCTGTTCAAGTAAGAAGCATATGGAATCGTAGGAAAATACAACAAAGGCAACCACTCAACTTGAACTTTATTAACACTTTTAAACTGATTTAGAGGATTAAATGCTTCAAATCAGATTTCAGTACAGTTTGCATAGTTGAATGTGTTAGTGGGGCCTCACAACCAGTTGTGTTAGCACATGTTAACTCTTGTGAGCTCACCAATATAGAGAACATTTACCAAACCGTCAATTGATCTTTTTTTTGTCTTTTTGATATGACCTGGGAATAAAGAGTTTTCATTCAAGGCAAAATTCTTTTGTGTAAATAGGAGATTTGTTGACAGCAGCTTCTATCCTGCCTGATAAGGGTATAAATATGGATTCTGGAACAATATTTGAGCTCAATATTCTTACTACCAATAATCAGTACAAGAGCACTTGCCCCCACTAAAATGATGAAAGCGATAGGGATCTCGAAGAATAATTTTTCGTCTGACAGCTGCACTGACAAATTTATAAAAAGAGTGGCAGTCACCACAAACACGAAGGTTCTTGAATATTCTGATTGTTGAATTCTCTGGAGTATTAATCAAGCCAAATGCAAGAGCAAGCTTCTCACTGTGGTTCCAAAGATTGTGCTCTTTCTGTTCTTCATCTGTGTCATGCAATGCAAAGTTTGTCTCAGGAATATAACCTGCTTCTTTGATAATCTTCTTCAGCTCCTTCAATTTCAAATATATCTGCCTAGCTTGAGGATGGGACTGGTCTCCCATCCCAAACGAAGTGACCTTGTTCTTCAACCTAGTCCAACTGCAAGCTGGCTGCTTCTTTATGTTATTTAGTTTCATTGTTCTTCTGACATCCTCTACATCTTCCCACATCCCACTAGTTGCACACACATTTGATAGAAGAACATATGCTGAATCATCTGATGGATCCAACTTGAGAAGATTCTTGGCAGCTATCTTCCCAAGCTCCAAATTACCATGGGTTCTACATGAAGCCAACAAACTCCTCCAAACAAGGTCATTTGGTGGAACTGGCATTTCCTTTATAAACCTTTCAGCATCATCAAATCTCCCTGATCTCCCAAGGAGGTCAACCATGCAGACACAATGCTCCATTCCAGGCAGGACACCAAATTCTGAAGACATTAAAGAATAGTATGCAAGACCTTCATCCACTAAACCCCCATGGCTGCATGCAGATAGAAGTGAAACAAAGGTTACGTGATCTGGGTTTGGTCCTAGTTGTACCATTTCATGAAAAGCTTCCCTAGCTTTCTTGAAATCTCCATGTCTAGCGAACCCTGATATCAATATATTCCATGACATTCTTGATCGGCTGCTGGGTTCAGGAAGAATTTTAAGAACATCATCCATTTCTCCACATTTTGCATACATATCCATTGCTGCATTTATAACATGGAGGTTTGAGTCGAAACCAAGTTTAATGACAAGACCATGAAGTTGTTGGCCTTCCTCCAATGTTGCCAAGCTAGCACTAGCAGCAAAGCCTCCAGAGAAGCTGAACTGGTCAAACTCCATTCCTGCATGCCGCAACTCCACAATAAGTTTGACAGCTTCTTCACCACGACCATTATGGGCATTTGCAGCAATCATTACATTCCATGATACAATACTTTTATTAAGCAATCTGCCAAATATGAAATTGCTTGAATCTAGATCACCACACTTGGAGTACATTGTCAGAAGAGAATTCTTCACATAATCATCTCTTTCAAATCCACTTAGAATTATATGGGCATGGAAAGGCATGCCATATTTCAATAGATCATCTGGAGTAGAGCAAGAACCAAGAACATTCACAATGGTAATGTAGTCTGCAAATGTTCCATCTTCTCTCATCAAGTTAATGGTCTTTATTGCCTCACCCGGTTCCTTGGTTTCAACATATCCCCCTAGAAGTGCATTCCATGTAACTACATCCCTCTTTGGCATTACTTTGAAAACCAGTTTAGCCGTTCTCATTGTGCGACAGTTTCCGTAGGCAGTCACTAATGCATTCCCCAGAAGCAAATTGTCATGGAGCCCTGCACGGATTATAACTGCATGGAGGGTCTTTCCATAGATTAGAGATTCATGACTTGCACATGCAACCAATGCATTAGCAAAAGTCACATGGTTTGCTATTTTTCTAGTCCCTGAAATTTCTGCCAAGAGTTTTAGGACATCTTGATACTTCCCATCCTCTGCATAGCAAGCGATCATGGAATTCCATGAAATCAAATCCCTCTCAGGCATCTCTTGAAACAAAAGCTCTGCATCTTGAGACTTTCCAGACTCAGCATACATGTTAATAAGAGTATTAGATATGCTAACCACTAATTCCAATCCGAGTTTAACAACTAGACCATGAATACCCATGCCCCACTTAAGATTATCAACGCAACTAGAAGCTGAAAGCAAGCTAGAAAATGTAGCAGAATTTGGTTTTACATTGGCATGACGCATCTGATCAAAACATTTAAGTGATTCCTCATAAAACCCATTATGTGAATATGATGATATCATTGAATTCCATGATATTGTATCACGTTCCTTCATCTGACAAAAAATATAGCATGCATCTTCCATACAGAAAACACTACCAAACAAGGATATAAGAGAATTAGAAACAGAAACATTAGACTCAAATCCAGAAACTATAACATGTGCAAGAACCTGAAGTCCCAGCAATTCATCCTCGAGCAACCCACATGCACTAATAACTGTTGCCAAAGAGTTCTGATTGCAACTGACCCCTTCATGCCGCATTTTGATATAAATCTTTACCGCCTCCTCTGGATCACCATTGTTTGAATAGCTAGCCATCAAGGAAGTCCAAGAAACTACATTTCGTTCAGGCATCTCTTCAAAAACCATCCGGGCATTACAGGTTAAGCTATATGTGCCATAAAAATGCAGAAGTGCACTGCTTACAAACACATCAAATAACAGTCCCATTTTAACAACAAAGCCATGAATTTGGAATCCTTGACAAACCATCGACACAGACCTGCTGCAAGCGGTTAACAAGCTGGCTATCACATATCCATTGGGATTAATGCCTTGGTCCCGCATTTCACTGAACAATCCAATTGCTTCTGCGTAAAAGCCTACTCTTACATAACCAGAGATCATGGTATTCCACGAAGCCTTATTTCTTTGAGGCATCTGATCAAACAATGCCTGGGCAATATGAACGTTTTCGAATTTTGAATACATATTTATTAAGGTATTTGAATGGAAGAGACTCAAGTTGATGCATTCCTTGATACAAATTGCATGTAAAGCTCTCCCCGTAGCCAAGCTCGTAATCTCTGAGAATCCCTTTGTGGGAAAGGCAGAGATTTCTGGGTTTGGGTGGTCGGAAAGGATGTGAATTCCATGGTTGATGGGCTTTTGTTCTTTGCATAGGACTGAGGTCGATTGGTGTTTCAAGTGTTTTGGGAGGGAAAGGAAGGAGAAGGAAGTGGTCGACAACGCTGGCTTGAATCTGAAAGCTGAATATTGCTTGCTAAACATAACAAGTTCTTAGTCCTCAATTGGTCCTCACTCCTCACTACACCACTTTCAGTCGTGCATCGTGAACTATCTTCTATCGTCTATTTCCGTACTTTTATGTTTTCATTTTCGTTATGATTTTGAAAGAAGTAGGAAAGGAAGGGAAAGTCAGGAAACCAATACAAGGGTCCTGTTTGTTTGGATTATTACTAGGTTTTTGAAAAGCTATAAAGTTCAATAAAGATCATTCATAGTTTGGTACACAGCTCTATGGAAGAAAAAGCACAATTGTACAAAACAGGAAGCTTCAATTAAGGGTGTCAATGGACCGGTTTTGGACGGATCAAAAAGACATAGTGGATTGGATCAATCCGTTTCAAAATATTTATTAGATTGAATTGGACCCGGTCCATCTGTAATAAATTTATATTAGATTTGGTTGGATCAAGCCAATATCCGATCAATTGATATAAGATAAGAATATAGGTGTCAATGGACCGGGTTTGGATTAAAAAAATTAAAAATAAATAAAAAATAAAATATAATTGTTGGATTCGAACCGCACGGACATCCATTCTAACAAAAAAAAAAAGAAAACAAAACTGTTGGACGGTTCAAATGGTTTGACTGCCTGAATCATTAGTTTGCTTAACAAATCAACGGTTTTTTAAGAAATAACAGTTCTAAGGTAAAATGGAACCGGTCACCTGACCGATTCCTGATTTTTTTGGTCCAATCGTCCAATCTGATCGGGTTTTAAAAACCATAGTTGGGACCGTTCATCAACCTCAAGCTCCTCATTAGCAATAGAGCTAGATAGAGGACAGGGCTATTGGGTTTGGTAATGGCAAATGCCTTGGTCGTCCTCTACATCTGACCTCATCTATGTTTGTATGTCAGCCTTTGCAGTTGATTCCCAAAAAGCCAACACGTTCAATGGTTCTACTTCCTAGGTGGTGCAGCCCTGAATTTGAAGTTTTGACCTTCAACGACATGGAAATGGAAATGATTTGGACGACTTCAATAGGAATGACGGTGTTGTTTAGCCGAAGGGGAGGCCTAGGGATAACATGCTCAAGCAGGGGAGGGTGTATATGCTGGAGACGGGAGCTTGGGGGTTTGGGTGGCTACTGGTCTTAATATCATTCATCTTTTATCACTTTCTTATTTGTTAGGTTTTATTTTGAAAGCTTAAGAAATAATGGAGGGTAAATTTGATATTTTGTCTTTTTTGTTAATATTTAATGGTGATAGTAATTGTCAGAAAACTTAAAGGATACTTTTAGATAATAGGTAAATAGTAAAAGTAGAGTTTGTCAATTTTCACAACCTTAAGGATATTTTAAGAAATTTGCCCTATATTTTATTACTTAAATGATTTTATTAATGCACATATAACAATAGTTCAATAATTCAAGAGCATTAAAAAAAGTTCCAAGAGCATTAATACACCCCAGTTCAAAATATTGCAAGATAAAAACCGATTCATAAATTTGAGACGTGTCTTTGTGTTCAAATATAGAACCCCTCTTCACATTCTAAACCCCGAAACATTAGTCTAAAATTTTAAAGATAAAGAAAAAAAGAATATCACCCTGTAGAAAAACGTACCAAACACAAATTTTGACTTTGGATGAATAACCAATTCATGTGGAGGTGAATTAGGCGAGTTCAAATCTGTGTCCCACCACCTCTCGCCCCTCAAACACCCCACACACTGAGCGTCATGTTCATTCACACGCGATCAGCATTCCCGCGTGTGGGGCTAACAGGACGGTTGTGAGCTTGTCCCGTTAAACCCAAAACTAGCCCAAAACCCTCATTTCTAGATTCCCGCCCTCTCAACTGATCCCTCGTGCTTGAACCGGTCATCCCCTAACCCCCGTTCTTTCTGAAAATTAAAACATATCATTCTATATCTATGTTATATAATGAGAATACTAGCATTGGTTTCTATGTAGACTATAGAAAGCTAAATCATGCAATTTGTACTATAAATATAAAGTTTTTGGTAGTATAAGAAAAGGGTCATTTACTATAACACCCCCTATAGTTTTACGGGCTCACTTATCCCTACCTTGTAGTTTTCATGTTACTAGAACACCCCTATAGATTGCAATCAATTTATTTAATTGACCTTTTACGAAGAAGTGCTTGTTTTGCCATCTGAAAATAGTGACATGATTACCTAAACCAAGTGGAAAATGTTCAAGGGCGTGGACCCATGATTGTTTATTCCAAAAGTCCCCTAACACTTCCTCATACTGAAAACAAAATTGACCAAATAGATCTAAATGGTGTGGTTGCGCATGTCTTACTAGGTGGAATATGGTATTTTCATTTTTATTTTCTTTTGATTAAATTTATTTAAATGGACATTAGGGTTAAAATTGTCATTTTCCTTTATAATCTAATGGAGACTAAGTAAATTGATTGCAAACTATAGGGGTATTTTAGTAGAATGCAAACTATAGGATAGGTTTTAGTAAATCCACGAAACTATAGGAGGTGTTTGAGTAAATGATCTATAAGAAAACTTATCGTGCTAATTGAACAAATTGTCATAAAACAATTCAATAGTGAGAATCATTATCTTTTAAATAGCTAGGTTTTAAATAGCCAATTTTTGAATGTGATTGACTTTAAAGGGAGTTAATTGATTTGTGGGAGTAGTTTTTGGTACACCATCAAAACCATGGGTGTGTTCATGCTATAGACATGGGTGCCATGATAACTCTAAAATCCAATACCTATTAAACCATGTGCGTGTATTGATACTCATTGATTGTTGAGACCAAAAAATATGAAAATGTTTCAATAAAATTTTCCAAGGTATTTAACTAAATCTATACTATTATAAAAAAGAACGAATGAGAGCGTGGAATTTTTCTTGACTAAAATGCCCATATTTATTATTTAGTTCATCTCTAATTATGAAGGTTGAAAATTTAATCTCAATTAATGCTTTTCACCTCATTTAATCCCCTCTTATTAATTATTGTATTTAAGGTATTAATTCTCATTCTCTCTTATTAAATCCCATATTTAAGTTATTTTTTCAAAGGTTTTTAAAACTGAAGCAAATAGGGAACCATTATGGGTTCTGGTTCCCGAGTCGAACAATCCAATCGTTCAAACCAAATGGATGGTCCGTTTTGACAAAAATAGAAATAAAAAACCGTTTTCTAGGTCGACGGGTTGACTACCTGGGTCCACGTCTCACTGACCAAATCAATGTTTTTTGGCCAAAAAGTGGTTCTAGGCTGGAACAGAATTGGTTAGGTGACTGGTTCTCGGTTTGGTCTTGAAAACATTGATTTTTCACTAATAAATGCTACTAATTTGATCTATGTCCAATACTTTTAACAATATAAACCAATATATTTTAAAACTTAGGTGGTGTTTAGAACTATGGTCATCTCGTGGATGGCCCATTTTGGTCCACGCCATGGGATGGCCTCGATGTTCGGTTGGTTCCGGATGGAACTAGTCCATAATATATCGTGGACCGTCCCCATCTACAACCCCAAATCTCAGTCACACATATATCTCGTGGATGTGGCTGGTCCACAACATTTCCACACTCTATTTTGATACACTATATCTCTTCTATATACTTTTCTTTCTTTTTAATTTTTAAATTTTAAAATAATAATTTTAACTTTTTAATATTTTATAAATAAAATAATAATTTTTATGTTAATTCTAGCACAAGCCCAATAGTGCTCCTTCTCCATTATTTTTTCATTTATTTAAATATTAAATTTTTAATGTTTTTATCAATAAAATAATATTTTTAATTATTTTACTATCTTTTTTATTAAAATTAAAATTAATTTATCGATGCCTTTTTTCAATTTATTTATCATATAAAATGCAAAAATTAGACATTTATGGTCAACTATGTTGATCATTAATAAAATTTATATGAGATAGATGGAATAAAAAAGTGTGGTGTGGATTGGTCCACACCACGCCTATAAGAATGCCACTGTGGGTGTGACTAGTCCACATAGTTTGTCCACAGTTGTGAACTGTGGTGTGGTGTGGACCAGTTCACACCCACCAATTTTTCATTCATACTACAGAACACACCCTTACTCAAAAAAAAAAAACCATTCTTTATTCAAGTAATGACTAAGAAATTCAACTATTTGAATCAAATTGACCAACCCATGAAATCAAAGTTAGATAATAAAATTTTTAAATAGAAATAAGTATAGAAAATTATAAAAATATAAAAAAAAAACACATTTATGATATTTTTATTAATTAAATTAAAAAACAAGTGTAATAAACAAGAGTTACTTTTTTTATGATGAAAATGAAATACATAATCTAAAACTAGCAAAAAATGAAATTATTTTCCTATTTAGCAGAGGTCAATAGTTCAACTTTTGGGTCAAATTTGTCAACCTTTAATGTAATAATTAAATAATAAAATATAAAAACACAAAAATAAAAAAATAAAATTTACAAAAAAAATTGGGCACATGTATAATATCATATATTTATCATATTAAACAAAAAATGAATGTACATAATAGTATTATTTTTACACATATAGAAATAAAAAATTATAGAAAAACTGAACACATCTATAACTCCATATTTACACTACTGTTAAAAATATGAATAAGATTGTGGAACTTTGTTTTGACTAAAATACCAATCTTTTGAATTTAATCTCTATTTTATTGTGAGGTTTAAAATGTAGTTTGAACTACAATTTTCACCTTATTTAAATCTCTCTCTTTAAATCTTATAACTTTTTTGATAAATGAACAAAAAAATACACTAAGTAGATAAAACATTACAAAAAGAAGGGTCCAACCAAGTAGGTAGGCCAATCAATGTATGATAGTATGATACACAAAACTTTGCGACCCAATATGAGGTGCTTAGGTAATCAAATTCAGATTTTGCAATGTACATCTGAGTAATAATGAAAAACAAAAATATAAAAAATAAAAAATACATGAATTTTATAGAAAATTTTGGATAAATTATTTCTATCATTATAATCATCTAGAATTGTGGTGCAAAGCATGTGCATACTCATTAGTTAAAGAAAATGATGAGAATGATAGTGAAGATGATAACCATAATGATGAAAATGGTGCATGATTTTTATTGTAAAGTGAAGGACAAAACATGATGTCATCTTTATAAGTTTGGATTGTAGCCTTTGAGCCGATGGTCATAGCTGCATATCTTCCTAAACTGCATCAAAACTTTTGAAATAGTTCTTTGGTTATATTTTAGGACAAATTTCTTAAAGTACCACTAAGGTTTAGGAAACTGACTAACTCTATCCTTACTGTTTACATATTCTCTTAAGGTACCTTTAAGTTTTCTAACAATTGTCTAAAACCTCCATTGTCATTAATTTTCCGTTACATTCTGTATACAAGTGACAACATGTGACTGATATATTTTTTAAAATTCCTAAACTACCCTTTTATGATTTTAGTATCTCAAACTAGAAAAGACAAAGAAAACCCATTTATTCGTAAGATTGCCCAGGACTTTAAGACAGATTTGAGATTCCAAAGCAACACTGTGGCGGCTTATTTGGTTAGTGTATTTGAGGATACCAACTTATGTGTAAGAGGATTACTGTTATGCCCAAAGATATTTAATTGGCTCGGAGAACCAAAGAAGGGAGAGCTTGGTTTTCCTTTGCGATCTGATTTTGTATATTTCTATCTTGAATTTAGATTTATCTATTAACATCAAATGAAGAATATATTGATCTGTAATTCTAGTTTGGTTAGTTATTATTTTCCTTCGTTTGCCAAACCTACATATCGTGCTTAATTGGGAATTTTCTTTTAATCTATATTTCCAGAATCTATTAGCTTCTAGAATTGGGTCCGACTTTCTCCTCTCTAAATGTATATTTTTCTGAAATTTGCATTCCCCCTACACTCCTACAACATGTTGACATTGAATACTTAAATCAAGGTCTTGCTTATTGGTAAATGCAGTCTAATCAATGTAGATAGTTGAAATGACAACAACTGAAGTAATAACTTGTGCTGCTGCCTGGGAAAGACAAAAGGAAGATAGCTGGGACCAAGGCTTTTAGAAATAAACTGGACAACGAATCGGTCAAGGATCTGGTTTCTAGATCGAACGAATGTCCATTCTAACAAAAAATTAAAAATATAAAAAAAATAAAGAAAACCAAAATTGTTGGATGTTTCGAACGGTTCGACTATCTGAGTCATCAGTTTGCTTATCAAATCAATGGTTTTTAGCGAAATAATGGTTCTGAAATAAAACGGAATCGGTCACCGGTTCCTGATTTTTCTGGTCCAATCATCTGATCTGATCGGGTTTTGAAAACCATAGCTGGGACCGTTCATCAACCTCAAGCTCCTCATCAGCAGTAGAGCTAGATAGAGGACAGGGTTGTTGGGTTTGGTAATGGCAAATGCCTTGGTCGTCCTCTACATCTGACTTCATCTATGTTTGTATGTCAGCCTTTGCAGATGATTGCCAAAAAAACCAACACGTTCAATCGTTCTACTTCCTAGGTGGTGCAGCCCTGAATTTGAAGTTTTGACCTTCAACAACATGGAAATGGAAGTGTCCATTTATATTTTGCTTTAGGACATTAAATGGCCTTGAGTTCAATGTGGTATACTAGGCTAGAAGCGCATGCTTGTCTAATTCAAATTAATTTGAATACTTATTGTGGGGAACCCGATGATTTGGACGACTTCAATAGGAATGATTTGAAAATTTAAGAAATAAGGGAGGATAAATTTGACATTTTGTTTTTTTTTTGTCAATTTTAATGGTGATGGAAATTATCAGAAAATTTAAGAATACGTTAAGACAATATGTGAACAATAAGAGTAGAGTTAGTCAATTTCTTAAACCATAAGAGTATTTTAAGAAATTTGCCCTATATTTTATTACTTAAATGGATTTATTGAAACATATATAACTATAGTTCAATAGTTCAAGAGCATTAAAACACGAAAGTTCAAAATATTGCAATATATTGATGTGTATTGTATGACATGTATCGGTTTTTGAACCCAGTGAAATGCAATTTATATGGATTTGGGACATGTCTTTGTATTTAAATATAGAACCCCTCTTCACATTCTTAACCCTAAAACATTAGTCTGAAAATTTAAAGATAAAAAAAAAGAATATCACCCTGTAGAAAAAACGTACTAAACACAAATTTTGACTTGGGTGAGTAACTAATTCACGTGGAGGTGAATTAGGTTGCATTTGTCTTTTCTAAGTCTTTTTCCTCTAAGGAGAAAATGTAGGTAAATTTTGTTTGGTAAATAACAACTCTCCTTATCCATCTAGGTGGGTAAAAGGAGTTTTGGTAGATAAGTTTCAAGGATTTTATGATCTTTTTTTTCCATGAAAACTCATTCAACTAAAAACATTAATAAATTTTAAAATGTCTTTAATACCCTCCTATAAATAAGTTTTCATGACCATTAAACCCTTGTAAGTGATTTTAAACTGCATGAATAACCCTAAACAATTTTAAATCACCAGATTATCCCTTGCTTTATCAAAGAACTTATTTTACCCACATTAGTACCCATTTAAAACCAACTTTATCCATAAGATGCAAAGCTTACTTATCCATATGATGATAATTCATGGATGATTTATTTCAAATGCCTTACTTGAACTATTTTTATCCATTAAAATTTATGTCTTAGCCAAGGTTCAAAATATCACAATGTGAACCTTGCAATACACATTTAGAGAGATTTAGGGTGGGAGGGGGCCTTTGTTCTTAGGCAGATCAAAGACTGAAGAATGGAAGTTTCTAATTGATGAGTTCGGATCTGTTCCTCACAGAGCGTGCCTCACACACGTTTAGCCATGCATATGTAACATCTCCGTACTTAAAATATTTATTTATGGGCAGATGTTCCCACTGCACGGCTGAAATGTGCTTTGAGGCCAGTGCACGATGTGCTCTGTGAGAAACATATCTGAACTCCTAATTGATAGGTTGGAAGAAAGGAAGTTTCCCATTTTTCTACAAAATAATCCTCCTCTAGTCCTCTCCTTCCACACAACTTGTGCACAACATTTGAAGGAGACATTAGCATTTTGCCCAGGAATTTCTAAAACAAAACTATTTTTACTTTTCTGAGCAATCCATGGAACAAGAGCTAAAAGCAACAGTAGGGAAAAAGGAAAGGAAACCAAACACAACCTAAAAGATTTGTGCAAATCTATCCAAAAGGCGAACCAATCAGCAAAAGAATTGAAGTGCTCAAAGTGCAATGATTTGCAGTTTATAACACTACCAAACCAAACCCAATGGGCATGATCACATAAAAGCATTCTTCAAGAGAAGATTGGATATATAGCAGAATAGTAAACCTTTTACTGAGTAGTGGCTCAGTTGGTATGTTAGCTAGTTTGTTCTAGTGGAATGAGGATTTGATTCCCACTACCACTGGCTTTGGGAGTATGACTAAATATCGAAAAGAAAAGGATAGGTAAACCCTCTTTTTTCAACGTTTTTCTTTAAATTATTAATGCAGTCCAATGGCATTTCAAATGAAAATTTTATTTTTTGGTGGACTTTCATTGTCCACAGCTCTATCCAATGCTCTGAATTCTTTAGATATTTCACCTCACCAACCAGATCTCTTTTGTGACCAGAGACCAACCTATTGATAGATAAACTTTCTACTTGCACTCAGTCTATCTAATAAACTTATCTTCCCACGATATTGTTGGAGGGTTTATATTTAGGATACTATTGAGTATTGACAATATCTTCCACAAAGCTGCTCCTTCTACAATCTAAGCTTATCTTCCCATATGATCCTGTTGTAAAATTGTAGTGGATATAGTTTCCATTACCTTTATATAGTCAATGCCCACAACTGAAAATTCTTTCTTTTTAATATTTTGATGGGCCTTTAGAAAGAATTTAGCCGATCAAAAAAATAAAATAAAGTTGACAAAGAGATAGGTTTAGCTAAACGTGATAGCTGTTCAACAGGCAATAGAACCAATAATAATGCTCCACACTAGTCATGGGGTTCACAAACATTCAACCCCTCATTGGGGCTTCATGTATTTCATCATTAGTGTGGTTGTCACACAGCTAAAGCGTTCAACTAATCTGGATTGCTTAGTGAAGCTTCTGATTACTCGTGTTTTAGTCAATCAATAACGACAATGTGGACCGTGGAACTAAGCATTGGGTGGTTGTGGGTCATATACACTTTATATGATTGATGTGGAATGAAATGATTGGTCCAATGATCCATCAAACCATCACATAGGAGATCGGATCTGCTCCTCACACCTAGTGCCTCACAGGGGCCTCACACGAACATCCTATCATGCATTGGGAACATTTTCCGTACTTATTAATTATAATTCACGGGAGATGTTCCCAATGCACGGTGGATGTGCCTGTGAGGCACCCATTAATGAGTAGCAGATCCCATCACATCACATAGCAAAACAAAGATTAGAAATAAATTTATAACGTATAAGGTTTTATATTATACATATTTATATTTGCATTTGCACTCTTTTGGCAAAGAAATGCAGTATCAAGATTATCTTGCTACGAGCATTGCTAGCATTACGGGTTTTATGCATTACAGAGATACCATGCAACAAAATACAAAAAAAAAATATTTTATGAATACCGGAATTAAGGATATTATTATGTCTTGTGAGTTTACATCAGCCCTGCAAAGGGGGTGCCTCACACCATCATTGGGAGATGTTTTTAATACACGACTGAGATGTATCGTGGGTGCTCATTGGGGAGACTAGATCTGCTCCTAACAATTGGCGCTTCATTGGTGCCTCACATGCACATCCTACCATGCATTGAGAACATCTCCCATACTTGTTAGTAAATATTCACGAGAGATGTTCCCAATGCATGGTGGATGTGCGTGTGAGACACCCATTTGTGAGGAGCAGATGTCGTCACCTCATTGGAGGGGCTGATGTGAATTTTGTCATTGTGATTAAAAAAATTCGTCATTCTAGCATCCACATTTTTTGGCATAGAGTGTAAATAGAGAGTTCAAATCAGCCCCCATATTGAAAACATCTACAATGATAAGTATCAGAAATGATGAGGCATCATTTGGAGATATTTCCGATACATGTGGGAATGTGCTTTGGGACATCATGGGAAACTATCTTGTGGGGGGTTTGATTTCAACTCGTAAATAGAGGGAAATTTGGATTCAGTCCTCACTAAACTGTCCGCGCGCTGTACTCACAAACTTCTATATCCGTGGATTGCGAATATCTCCATAGTTGTGAGGACGGTTTTGTGAGTACTGAATCCGAATTCAGACAGAAGGAAAGCTGTGCAGATTTGCTTGGTTTTATTCTATTTTTAAATTGCGCAAGAAAACCGGAAGGAACAGAAACACAGAACTACAGAAGGAGAGAGAGAGAGACAGTGTTAGCGCGGGTGTCATCTGGTTCAAGCCCTACGATCAGGTTTTCTTTTTTCTCTACGCATTCTACTTGCCCAATGGATTTTAGTTTCTGCCTCTTGGAATCAGGACAATTTTCTTTCTCATATTTGTTTGGGCTCGATTGGTCGGAGAAGGAGCTTGCCGATCGTACCAACTTCTTTCCCTCTTGAATTCGTCTTTGAGGCTTTCGTTCTTCTGGTCGCAGATTTAATTGACTATATATTGTATCTGATTTTTTTATGTAGTTGTCTTCTTTTAGTATCATCCAAGATGCATGTGAAGTGAAGCGATCAGGTATAGGATGTATAGCTTTTGTTTTATAAGGTTCTTAAGCAACTATAAATGTCACTCCTTTGCTAGCTATTGCTCTCTGTATTCAAATTTTCTGTTGTTCCGTTCCATGGTTTGAAAGGTTTGAGCTGGGTTGCAGTTTGGACTTATGCTTGACTTTTTCAGAGATAAAGTGTTTCTTGCAATCTTTGAATGATTGGTTTAGTATAATAGTTCATTTGGGAACTACAAATTATTGTAAGAAAGTTGCTATCGGTTGTCGTGTTTTTATAAGCCTGTATGGAAGTTAGTGCTGCATACACCAAAAGAGGTGTCAACTCATTGCATCCCATCCCTCTGATTCATCACAGAGAACTTGCAGACACAAACGCAGGGGCACACTGATCCACAGAGCTATGCTTTACAAACTGAACAATACTAAGGCTATTTTCTAAAGATCTCTTGGTTGTTGAGTTGTCTTTCATCTGGCATCTAATACATTGAAGTAAAGCAATATGCTATGTTGAAAAATCTTATGAAGGCTGTTATGTGCCTTAGGAGAACTCACCCCTAAAAGCTAGCTGTTAGAGGGAGGGAACCCAAGCACATATATACCCCACAACAGCATCCCATTCTACCGATGTGGGATACTTCAAATTAGCATCCCATACTACCAACATGGGACAAATGGATCGTAACATCCCACCACACTTCCGCAGTCCCGGTGCCCATGCAGACTGGCTTTGCACTAGTCCTCTTAGTCTCGGCCGAACACTGCAATACCGACATCACCACCTACGCCGCACGATTGCAACTGAGAGGCATAGTGTAGGCTCTGATACCATTTGTTATGTGCCTTAGGAGAACTCACCCCTAAAAGCTAGCTGTTAGAGGGAGGGAACCCAAGCACATATATACCCCACAACAGCATCCCATTCTACCGATATGGGATGCCTCACATTAGCATCCCATACTACCAACATGGGACAAATGGATCGTAACAAAGGCCATGTTACTTTTTACTGCGAGTGGGATCTGTAATTCAAAACCTTATCAGAGATACAGTATATCATAAAGGCCACTTGTCGGATTTTGAATGATTGTTACAAGAAACAATGTATTTCCTGTTTCACCATACTGTATTTCTTAAAGGGGTCATTTCTTAATTATAGTTATACTGTACGTAGATGCCATTATTGGATGTTGAGGTATACACAACAATTTCAGATTTTTTTGAATAGAATAAACTGTAATTTTTTATAGATAGAAGATGGTTCTAAACTCGGAGCTGACCACTTTTAATGCATGTGTTCAGGTACATATGGTTCTGTTTCCATCAGCTGATGCCAGCCATTGCTAATACTTTTTCGTTTGGAACTGGTAAATACATTATGCTTTCCATCCATGAAAATCAAGGGCAGTCAAAAGTCATCATAACTAATGAAGATAACAGGGTATCTCAATCTCACTCTACAATCTTACAATCCAGCCACATGGGTAGCACTAGTTGCTGGTGTACTTGTTCTTATAACTCTCTCGCTTTCAATATACCTTATATTTGAGCACCTTTCAGCATATAAGAATCCTGAGGTTTTCTTCCAACTCTTTGTTTTTTTGAGCTACACAGGGTCCTTTGTTTTATTACTTGGTTGATATTTATTTCTGCCTTTTCTTGACAGGAACAGAAGTTTCTGATTGGCGTTGTCTTAATGGTTCCTTGTTATTCCATTGAATCGGTAAGCTTTTGAGTTAAAACTGTATGATTTTTTTTATCAATAGCAGTGAAAGTTTTATTAATTGAAATTTGCAAATAAGTTAATGTACATAGAGAGTATAGGTATGGTCAACCTCCATGTGGTTATCTGTATCAAGTACAAGTGTACAACGCCCCCCTTGTTGTACCTTGCCCCAATACAATATATTCTTCGTCATCCCCTGTCTTGCCAGCCCATCTACTGTATTGCTAGCAGACCTAAGTATCCACATTATGACTGCTCCCTGTTCTTTGATTAAATCTTTTGCTTTTCTGATCTCATATCTGTGCTTCCAAGGTCCAAAATGTATGATTTGCCAAAAAAAATCAGCATATAGCACATAGATAAAAACCATGGCATGACATCTCAAGTTGGATATAAATTTCAATTTATTGGTATTCATATTATACTGAATTAATCTTTATGAATTACAAGATATGAACTTCTGGAGCTGCATACTTGAATTTGGGCCGGTACCCTACTCACTGTGCATTTGGTGGAAAAATATATTATGTTATCTGATCTGGTAATTCACTTCTACAGTTTGTCTCATTGGTCTATCCATCAATTAGTGTTGATTGTGAGATCCTACGTGATGGCTATGAGGCCTTTGCTATGTATTGCTTCGGAAGATACCTTGTTGCATGTCTGGGTATGTCTCTTCACAAAGAGTGGCTATGAATTGATATTTACCTTGCTATGCAATATTTTACTGTACATTTATGATTACTTCCTATCTTTTGTGATTAATTCCTATTGAAAATTTATTTTATTTTATTTTTTTGAACAAGAGGGAAAAGAAAGGCTAAACAACACAAGGGGCAGCTGACTCTACAGATCACAAAACAAAAGATACAATAGACCTCTACATGACACCAGAATTTCTAATCCAATGCCTCACCCTAGCTCCATTAGCAATTTTAATTCATATCATCATGATTATGGTCATCTTGGTTGCTAATAGTTCAAGATTTTGCAATCTAGTGTGATTGATAAAAATTGAAAAATGTTTCCCTCACCTTTTTATTTATGTAATTTCAAGATGATTCATATCCATTTTCACATTGTTGTTCAAGCTAGAACAAGGTCTTTTATTAGACAGGTTAAAGTGAGTCTCTTTGCAGATATGCAATGAGCTTTGTCCATCATTAACATCGTTTTCAAGGTGCCAAGGTGAGGCTAGGTGGCAAGGGGGTGCCTTGACGCCTAGTCACCTAGGCGATGGATTTTTTTTAAGTAAAAAACATATATCCTAGGGTGGTTCCCTAGGTTCCATAACCATATTTCATGTTAAAGTATAGAAAATCAACATATTCATGAGAAGAAAAAGAAGAAAGAAAAGAAAATTAAAAAAATATAGGGGCTGAACCCCTACTTTTGTTATAGGAAAAGAAGAAAAGAAAGGTTGCTAGACAAAATGTCAAGTTCTTCCTTACCTATTGGTTCAAGTTTTGAAGTCTTTTGAGGGTTCAATACAACATTTAGCAATGTCTGTGTTGATTAAACCCTAACAAATAAGAAAATAATAAAAAGAAATTAGTATATAAACACACAAAATGAATATTTTAGTTTAATAATGTCTATTTTATAATTATAATCTCAAAAAATTAAGAATATAGAAGTATTTTTGTCCCATCTTGGGGAGCATTGGTGGGGATACCAACGGTTTAGAGGGAAGAAACAGTGCAGTGCATTGAAGAGTTGGTGGGTAAATTTTCAATTATGTAAAATTGAGGAATGTACATGATGGGTTTGAATGGGTTCTCACGAATGTGTATGGGCCAGATTTATATATATAGAGAGAGAAATTTGTTTTGGCCTTTGGGATGACCGGATGAGTTAGGAGACATTAGAGGATAGTGGGAAGGACCATGGTGTTTAGGGGGAGATTTCAATATAATCAAGTTTTTGGAAGAATCAAATGGGGTAAGAGAAGGGTCACTACAAGCATGAGAAAATTTAATGAGTTCATAGAGGCCTTTGAACTGAAAGATTTCCCTCTTGGGAAATCTAGCTTTACTTGGTCTAACCTTTAGGCTAAACCGATTTGTTCTAAGCTCGACAGATTTTTAGTGTCTCTAGATTGGGAAGAGCATTGGACAGGCTTGTTGGGAAGAACTTTGCCTAGAATTACCTCAGAGGAGATTTGATAGGGGCCCGATCCCAGTCAAATTTGAAGACATGTGGTTTACCCATTTGGAGTTTAAAGATAGGGTCAAGGAGTGGTGGGATACTCAATTCCAACCACCAATTTGGGAAGGCCAAAAGTTTTTAAAAAATGGGAAAATTCCAGATTAGTACCCTGAACTTTGGGGGTAGTTTCAAGTTAGTACCCGAACTTCAAAACGTGTCACTGCAGTACCCAAACTTTCAAAACTGTCAAGTTGGTCCCTGATGTTAGTAGTCTGTCAGTTATCTATATCACGTGATGACATGTTTGACTTGAAACTTTTAAAAATGTCAAAACTACCCTTTAATAAAAGACACTGTTCATTATCTTTTACCTTAGGAATCAGAATAGACACTGTTCCATCCTCATACGGTCCCCCTGCAAACTCCACCGTAATAGATTTTAGAAAGCTGTAACTGGTATGCACATGAACCTTCAGTTCTGTGTTCAAAACCGATCTTTTCTCCAAGTTCGGGTTCCATTGAACCACCCACAGCCTCTGACTGTTGAAATTGACCAAGCCCCTCTCCAGAGTATTCACTGCCTCCGGTTTTGAGTTCAAAATAAACAAAAACTAACCACCAGACATCACTTCTGCAACACTAGGAAGAACCCCTTTGAACATTCACTTCTGCAACTCAATTTCGTGGCCCAAAGTATTAAGCGACAGGCATTATATAATAAAAAAAAGAAAAGGGAAAGAAAGGAATTCTACCTAAAAACCGAAGGGGGCAGGAAAGGAAAGAAAAATGGAAACCCCACGAAGCTAATTTAATTGCTTACCTGCTGATCAATGTCATATACATACACAATCCTTCGAATTACTTCTTATTGTTGTGCCATACTTGTTTTGTTGTTCATTTTCTGTTCCCTTGATTATAGTTATTCATTTTCTAAACTGAGAGAAACCAATTAAAGAAAGATGAGACTTAATAAAAGTAGAATGGGACAAAAGAGACATGTATAGAAGGGAGAGAAAAGAAAAAGGAAGCAAAGAAATCGAGAGAAAGCAGTTTTGATCCTACCTGTATGCTGGTATTTCCGTTGACATTGTCGTTTATAGTGTTATTATGTAGCAAAAAGTTGTTAGCATGAAGGCCACCTCTTGATCCATGGTTAACGGGGGAAGGAGGAACAAATTCTTCAACCATGGGGTTTAACTTGGGAAGAGCTCCTCCAAGTCCCTGATATCCCGCTTGTAACTCTCACCAACCTGGACCCTCCTTTTGTAGACTCCCATATTTGGAAGCCATTACCTTCGGGTTCCTTTTCTTGTGTTGTGCTCCTCTCCATTGCCTCAACCTTTTCATAACAAGGAAGTTTGGTCCAAACCTGTCCCTCCTAAAGTTGGAGCCTTTTGTTGGGAAGTCTCCCTCGAGAAAATCAATACTTTGGATGTTTTGCAAAAAAGAAGACCTAGTCTTTGTATCTCTCCTAACTGGTGCACCTTATGCAAAGCTAACGAGGAAAGTTGCTACCATATACTAATCACTTGCCCTTTTGTTGTAGGCCTTTGGGAAAAGCTTTTTGATCTTGTTGGGTGCAGGTGGATAGAACCGGT
>NW_010729245.1:941728-976986 GCF_000365185.1 Nelumbo nucifera | reverse complement strand
TCCCCTCAAAGAGTACGTTAAGCTTTTGGGGGAGTGACAATAGGAAACATCAAAATGATGGAAAAGCATACTAAGTAATTACAATAACGCCATTGGCGGTCCCCCTTACAAAATACAAGTAAAGCCCACCCATGACACACATGTTGACACCATGAAGGCACGCGGTTGGCACTCGGATGGTTCACTGTAGGTGCTTGATGGCGCGGCGAAGGAGTCACTTGTGACATAGGGGCACAAATGGGGTTCCTTGATTTGACGAATTTCAACTTTATTGGTCTCAGGTTCAGGCTCCAATAGTCCAATCTATTTAATTTTTAAGAATTTCTCAATCCAATCTGATCCAAGTTGCACGCCCATGCATGACTGGTTGGAGCCCTTTCAGATGCATTTCTCATCACAGACTGCTTTGTTCTTTTCTGCCTCTATCTTTCAATATTATCAGCTACATCCCCAAGAGGTTGATTTGGTACTAAAATCCAGTAACTTGCTTTAAATACAGCCTCCTACTCAAACTAGATGGAGGCAGCGTATGATTTTCCACTCCTGTGCCCCCCTTCAAAGCTTAAACAATATTGACATACTTACTTTAGAGGACTCTATCACAGTGGAAAATACACCTCTATCACATTTGTCGATGCCTACAAATGCAAGGCCTAATTCCATGTTCCCACTGGCCCCCTTTTTTCTGTTTAAAATTTCTTTTGCCTGTTCAAACTTCAAACTGAATGAAAAGGCCAAATAACTTTGGATGTGGCCTCCTCAGCATGATTTGCCAGCTCGTTGGCTCAGGAGAGACATCTTCCGTTGTTTCAATGGACTCAACACATGTTACAGGTTGGTGCCATGTAACGTATGGGTGACCCTTGATTGATATCTGTTCGGTTGATTTTCTTAATAACCACTAAGGACGCTGACTCCGTTCTTGGTATATGAAGATGTTCAGCAATAAGCACTCTGTGCATCTGTGTAGCATTATGACAAGTTTTGTCCAAGGCAAGGTTCTAAATATTGATACGGACGTATCGGACAGTATCAGTTTTTTACTTTTTTTTTTTATTTTTTTCAAAACTGGTTCAGGGGAGGCGGTTTAAGGTTCCTCCACCCCTGAACCAGTCAGAACCCCGATACACCCTCTGTAGAGATGTATCGGGGTGCTCCCGATATGATATGTATTGGCTGATACATGTCAATTTTGAACTTTGGTCCTGCGTGGAGCTCAGATATCCTGCCTGCCCACATTCTGTTCGTCACGACTTTTCGTAAGAAAAGTATTATCATCATCATTTGGATGGTTTTAGAACCTTTGATCAGCTGGTAACCATTCGACGAAATGTCTCACAGCACACGCGTCAATTCCCAAGCTGAAGTTGTCATTCGAACCTCCATTGAAAGGGTCCTCTACAAAATGGAAGAAACCCTTCACCATAATAAACTTCTTTCCAGGGAAATCATGCTCCAAAGTATTGATACCGCCGTGTATATATATATTTCAAAATTTGGCTTTTGGGTAGGTTTTTATATGTATTGTTTACGATACGATATTGAAATTTTGATTTAAGGGCAACCTGACTCCACTATCCAACACATTGTATATATATTGGCATCTCCGTGCAAAGCTGGGGGGGAAAGAAATCGCACGTAAGGAGTCCGGATCTTCAGTTCACCCAATCACACGTAAACACGTGTTCTGATGATTGGTTACCTAGTATAGCGAATCACAAATGACACGTAGGAAGGGCACTTGATATGTGTCAAAGTCATTTTTAGTAAGGTTTAAGTTTGGGTGTGCTTAAGCACTTATTTGAAAAGCCCAAATATGGGGTTATTTTTAAGTGCTTATTTCCTTTCTTTCGGGCCAATCTTGGCCCATCATATCATTTTTAAAATACATATATTACCACTGCTTAAAATAAACGTTTTTTTATTCACCAAATGCTCACAAGTGCTCATTAGAATAATGACTTGTTTTTGAGCACTCAAGTAATCAATCACTCTCAAACTTTGCCCTAAATTATATTATGAACTTTTGGAGGTAACGGTGGTTCACTATTCAATACAATTGCTTAATAGTGTTCCCGGCGGTACCAGAGTACGGATTCAGTCCACAAAACTGATCTCATAAACATGCACAAGGAACATCTCCGTGTTTATGTTTTATTCATGGGGAGATATTTTCAATACACAGCTGCAAGTGATTGAACACGGTCGTTGATTCATATCTTGCGCTGGGTGAAATGGTCAGGGTACTTATTTGTCCAGGAAAAATGGATGCTCAATGGAACGCTCAAGCTCGTTGGATCATACATTTTGTCTATTTCCTAGTTTGGCATGCCATATAATACATCAAGTTCAGAATGCCATAACTCCAAAACTAAAAATCTAACAAACGGTGATTGCCATGGCTAATTGACTAGCCAAGCCGAATTCCCTGAGCTTAAAACCAGTCAACCCTGAGAGTCACATTTCATGGGATACAAAGAGAAGCAACTGAAACAGGACATCTGAACCACATGCCAACCTTTTGACCTTGAACATTTCATCCAGTTTGTCTTAAGAGGTTCTCTGTCCAATTGTTATCAACCATTTCTTTAAAGAAATGGGGAAAAAATAAAAAAAAACTATTGAGATAACCATGAAGCCTAGCTTGTTCTGTTGAGAATGCGGACATATAAAAACCAAAATGACAAAAAACAGTAAACCCCCCAGACATCCAGGCAATAACAAATATGCTAGTAACCAAGCACTTAAGCACAGAAGGGCGGACATCTGGGAGAACCAGCTCAGTCTATGGCCTATGCATATTAATGGTACATGAACAAAACAAAAATCATCGGCACAAAATTAGACAGTCTAGAAATTGAGAAATGGAAATCTAACATTAACTAAGAAGAAACCATTTACTTACACCACCTTTTTTTTTCTTAAGAGTTTACAAGAAAAATCATTGCAAGAACATCCCAAGCCCTTTGTGAGAGAAATCCCACTAAAATTAATTGGCAAGAAATCCTTTCACGGGATAGATTACCTACGTACAGGTGGCACAACACCCCTACCAGGTGCAGCACCACGACCAGCAGCTTGAGCCTGCATGGATGACAAGGGGGAAGGCAAATAATCCATGTCAAAATGCCATCTTCGTTGTAAAAAGACTAATAATAGGTGACCTACGTTCTCAAAAGATATTCACATTTTTTGGTGCTTTATTATCCACTTTCATGGTGAAGGCTTTCGCCTTCCTGTTTCCCAATGGAGCCAATAAATATTATCCAAACATGCTAATGAAAAATCCAATTGCACTTGCACTCCCCCGCCCGCCCCAATAAAACAGAAAGAGAATCTTTTTTTGTCCTCTCAAAACATCTTGTGATTGTGACTACCAGTACCATTTTTTTTTTTTTATTATAGCTGGATAGTCTTTGGGACTTGTGCACTGCGAATCCCAAAGACTACCTAAATGCAGGAAGTAAAAATGAGAACTTACTCTAGCCCGCATTGCAACAGCACGACCACGGCCAACTCCAAGGGATGAGCCTTTACCCTTCAAGAAGAAATATATAAAATTAAGCAGATCTATACAAAAATCTTGGAAAATAAGAGTAGGCATAAGCATGACATTCTTACCTTGATTTTAGCATCCAGACGCTTGAACATTGGAGCATTCTTTAGCATATCTGGTATGACCATAAACCTGAAGGAAACCGTGGTTGCCATTAGGAAACAGATGCAATTAATTACTAATAAATAAATATTCCCAACTAGTAGATCTTAAGGCTGCATTAAGTAAGAGTGTAGAACTGAAGCGCATTTCCATTCTACTGGAAATGAATGCATATTTGTTTTTTCAACTGTTATTGCACTTAAAATGAGAGCACAGTTTTTTCAAAAAAGGAAGCAAACTTTGAACTCAAAGTTGGTCATTGTAGAATAGATTGGTTCCAGCATTGAGATTCGTATTTGCACCCATCACAACCAAACAAGACATTATAAATTTATGAGTGCAAAACTGAACAGGGTTTGCATCCTTCTTATTGAATAAATTTGCATTCATACTAACCAAATACAGCCCAACAAATAAAATTGCAAACATTAGTAGTGGCAGTTGAATAACAAGAACAATAACATTTAGCTACCTGACTTTGCTACCTCGGACGAAAACATGCTCGAGCTGTGAGACCTTCCCATCCTATGGATGAGATAATAGCATTAGCTACAAATGTAAAGCCATAACATAGATTAAACAAAGAATAACTGAATATCAAGGCTGACATAAAGAATTATACTCAAATAACAAAAAGAAAAGTATGACCAAGTATTTCTTCTTGCCCTTTTTTCTTTTGTTTTTTTATCATTTCCTCTCCTTTTTGGAAGGGGGCCAAGGGGCTGTAGGTTAAAATAAGAGGTGTTTGTATAGGTAGCTCTCACAAATCATAGTGTACCAGTTAATACTAGGGGAAACCTCATTTACCCTCACCACATAAATTTTTACTTTTTTGTACAGTTGGGAACAGTGAAGGTGGGGTATTGATGCCAATTCAAGGGGGGATGTGGTGGGTTAGGTGGGGGTATTGGAAGTTTTGAAATGTTGTGAGTGTTAGGTGGTGTTATAATTTATGGGGTGGGTTTCAGTCAAGTTTTCCCTTAATACTATCACTTATCAGTTGAAGATTAATGTGTTGGAATAAAAAAATTAATAGTAAGTAGTGACCAAACTAGTCATGTGCTTCTTTTTTGTGTCTTAATTCTTAAACGGTTGTGGATTCCCATCATACTCAACGGATCCAACAACTCCATCCTTGTGATTCCCTCAGAGAGAGGGGAATAAACAAAGCATTCACAAAGTTCATAAAATAATATTAATTTGAAACTATGGTAAAAAAAAAAAATTGCAGCAGATACAACTTAATAATGTAATATGCCCATCAAAGTACTAGTACAAAATTGAATAGCAGAGAGGGGGGGGATATTAAAATTAGCAGTTAGCTCCATATGATTAAACTTTGTCAGGACTCCAAATAATGTATCCCCGGGTCCTATGTTCACCAAGATTTTTCATTGAATACCAAATTGCTTATTCTAATCTAATTTTGAAGTTCTAATAATGCGTCCTTGGGGCCAATGGCATAAAAGGCAGGGTCAGAATGGTATCCTCCCCAGTCCCCATGACCAAGTAAAATATGTTTCATCAACATTTATCACCAAATACCGATTTTTTGTCATGATCTTTTTTTTTTATCAATATTTTTTTTTTGTCATGATCTAATTCTTCATTCCCAGTTTATGTACTCCCTTGTAGACCAGCAAAGTAAGTCCTGAAATCCACACCAATACAAAAAATAAATACATGTACTGTACCAATTGCTATCTGACATTAGAGTTCGAGGTACTTGGGAGTTCAGTGTCTTCGGCTGTAGTTTGAATCTCCATTTTAGTCAGCTCTCCTCAGGGTGCAACGAATTTTTCTTTAGTCAAAAACCGCATAACAATGCCTTAGGGTTTTGGATAGGGTTGTTAAGGTGATTTAGGGTTTATCAGGCTTCAAGTATATAGAAATTCTCAAAGATATAAAGCAAATGGGCGATTCATTAAGAAGGAATTAGGACAAGGCCAATGACGAATACCAATAATCGATGTTCTTAATTTCTTATTTCTCATAAGGTCCTAAGTCCTAAGGTCTAAGGTTTACACATTCGAATCAGAAAACCTGAGACCATATAACTATACCAATTTATAAAGAGAAGATAACCAGAAAACAAGCAACAGCATCGAAACTTTTAGAAACCGAAGAAAGAACAAGCAGGAAGAAGAGAATACTTTCGCAGTAAAGGTGATATTTTCTAGTTGGCAGTTCCAGTTGTCTTCGCATTCAATCATGGTGCCTCTGTAAAGCTCCCCGCTCTTTAGTTCCACGGTCACTACATGCCCTGCTGCTTCGTGCAGAAGCTTTACTGGTATCCCCAAGCTCCTGCTCATAGCTGCTTCTCCCTGCCCGAGTGGTTTTTCCTCTGTTTTCTGTCCGACTGTCGCCTGAAAAACCCTAATAGCGCCCGTTCCCAATACCAATTAAAATGTTTTAAATCCCAAACGAGAGATCGATCCGGCTATTGAGTTCTGAGTTCTCCGACCCGATCAAGGTTTTAATACTGATCCTGGCCTCCTGGGTCCTGGATCAACCCGATTGTCATTACTCAGTATTTACTTGTTTATATTTTCTGGCCATTTTTGCCATGTATCCCGTGTTTGGAGCGACACCTACCATCGAATGGACACCAGTTATGGGGTTAAAGTCATCTCATCTAGAATTTCCAAACTGACAAGATTAACAGTTCAGGAAAACACCCGACTAGTAAAACCCAGCCGAGCAAGATAATGCGCCGTGTTAAGGGCCTAAGGCTGCAATCAAGTCGGATTCGGAAGAGATCCGAAAATCCAAAATATTGGATTTGGATTTAATCGGGCTCTACTTCATTGTGAATAAGATAAAGAAAATATATATATATATATATAGCAGGCGTTCGGTTTTATCACCGTTATTCGGAAAATGGTGCCACGTCAGATCTAGTTCGGCACTGGCCTTTTTTTTTTCGAAAAGTTGTTTGGTTTACGTGTTTTTTGAATAAATGCCGAAGTTGTCGAGATAGGATCTTGTCCTATTAATCAAGTGAAAGCTTGGGTTGGCTGGGCTCTCAAATTCCGTCAATTAATGGTCATTATTGAAGGCGATTTGTAGTTGGTGATTTATGTTCTCAGATTTGAGGTGTCTCGAATTAAGATCGTAGTACACTAAGATTGTGAAATCAAGAAAAAAATTAGAGGCCTAAGGAATTGTTTCTCTCGAGCAGGCATTCTAACGCTCAAGTCAGTGATATGAAAGACAGGTGGTCGGACCGAGTAGATGAGAATAATGTTGATCCAAGCAAAGGAGGCAAAGTAATAGTCTAGGGAGTCAAAAGTCCCTTACCTTGAGTGGAGGTTATTTATTTATAGTCGAAGATCCATGTCCAATTCGGATGAGACTTCCAGGGTTGTTAGGATGAGGTTATCCGTCGAAGTCTTCGGGACAAGTCCTCTTCCCCGGCGGAGTTATCTTCCTTATCCGTACGGGGCTCCGCTTCTTAGCCACGCTTATCCGTTCTGCATGGTGCCGACGTGGCTAGGGAGATAAGACAACCACGGAGGCTACCATGCGGCACCTGGCCTCCGTGGCCAGCTTAACCATAACCCAAACACCAATCCCCCAGTTCTGAAGTCGATGAGTGTAGTGCTCAACCGTGGTGTGACGTGGAAAAGCTCTGCAGTTCTCAGTTGAGGAACTTGAACTTTGGCTGAGCATGCTCTCCGAGCTGAGTGGCCCGAGGTAAAGCCGGTTTGTTGGGTGAACTGGCCAGTTCGACACATGTCATTTCTGAGATGGGTTGGCGGGTGCATCATTTCATTCCCTCGAGCTATCAAAGGGCGGCGTTGAATCGACATCACTGATCTGTCTTGGTCTGGGCCATTGGGTGTCCTATAAAAGGGAAATGGAGAGCCATTTCACTTTGTCATTTGCGAAGAGTCTTCTCTTTGGAGTTCGGCGAAAAGTAGTCCTCAGCTAGTGCTTCGATCTTCTATAGTGTAATCTTCATTATCCGATAAAGATGTATTTTTCCTTATCCTTTGATTCTTCTTGCTTGTCTTCCTCTTTTGGTTTAAGTAGTGAGTCCGAGCAGAGGTTTCTTGTCGAGGCTACTGCACTCATGGTCCGTGAGGCCGATGGCCAAGGGGTCGAGGTCGACAAATTCGGGGGTGAGAATGCGGAGCTAGAGGAGGTCGTGATCTGGGGAGACGAGGCCGACGAGGCCGAGGTAGAGTTAGTGTCCGAGGAGGGGCCCAATGTCCCTTTGTGGCTTGGCAGCTGCTTCGAGTCTACTCCTTGTTGTTTGACTCCTGGAAATCTGGCCCGAATCAAGGTTCTATATTGCATTCCCAAGGAGTACAAGTTGAGATGTCCAAGTGTTGGTGAGCAAGACACCTCGGCTCAGCCTGGCGAACTTCGCGTCTACAAGCATAGTTTAATGGTTGGGCTAAGATTCCCATTGAGCGAGGGTATAATTGTAGTATTAAGGTGGTACCGTGTCCAGCCAATCCAATTGATGCCCAATTCCTTTAGGTACTTAGTCGGCCACCTCTACTACTGTTCGGTCCACAACCTTGAGGTTACCTTGCCGATTTTTGTCTACTTTCTACAACTGAAGAAGCACTAGCAGGGCTATTACTATTTCTCGGCTCGACAGCATAACAAGGTGCTCGTCGGGGCTCCGTCTTCGATGAAGTGCTAGAAGGAGAGATTCTTCTTCGTGTGTTGCCCTGGAGGATGGTCGTTTCCCATTGATCTTCTTAAGCCGAGAACCAAAGTGAAGGCACCAATTGAGGTTGATCTTTTCGAGGAGGAGTTGGCGTCTATAAGGCAAATAGAGAGGATAGACGTGCTCGAGTACACGTCATTCTCGATGTTGATTCGTGCTGAGCTGATGAGTGACATGACCGAGCACTACCAGTCCAGTTCGTAGGTTATACTAGGTCTTCTCCTTCGCTTTCCAAGATTTTTTCCTTGTACTGATTCCATGCTGGCTTGTGCAGGTACTGACATGGCTAGTTTTGAGGAGATGGCCTAGTGCATAAGGGCTACGACGGAGAGGACACAACCAGCCAGGACTCTGGGTGCACATCCATGGCCTCGACAGGCAAAGAGGCCGGGGCTTCCAGAGGAGGTAGTGGTCATCAATTTGGAAGAGGCCGCACCTCAGTCTGATCACCAATCGCCGCTGAGGGAGTGCGAGCCATAGTGTACTGTGGCAGGGAACTCGGTGAGCGTATACATACCATGATGGAGTGTCCAGATGGAGGATAGCCTCGAGACGAAGGGGGTCCCCGAGCAGCTCATCCAGGGTCTGATGCTCCTCGTCACCAGACAGGATATCAACAGTCTAACCAGCAGCTCTCTAGAGAGTGTGACCCTACGCCAGATAGCGGCAGTAAGTTCTTTCCCCTTCTCTTTGGTTGTTCACTACTTCTTCGCACGCTGCAACACCTTTGTGAGGCGCGAGAGGTAGAATTCGAGCAAGTGAAGGCAGAAAAATGCTGAGCCGAAGGCAGAGCTGTCTGAGCTAAAGCACAGCGTAGAAGAAAGGGATGACAATATTCGCAAGCTGAAGAGTCGCGTCCATGAACTGAAGGAGGTGTGGAACACGCTAAGGAAAGAGCTCAGGATGCCAAGGTGAAGGTAGCTCGGGTAGAGGAAGAGGGGATCTCTAAGTACAAGGCCTTAGAAGCCTATCAGAATGCCCCGGATGACTTTGCCACCGAGTCTTAGTAGTAGGGGTTTGCTTTTTGCCAGTAGAGGACCATGTGCTGCTTTTCGAAGGTGGCTGAGGCTGTTCAAGGGTTTGGCCCTTTTGACCCCCTACGCCTGGTAGAGAGGACGTTGTTTCTGAGTTCCAAGAGCGAACCGAGGAGCCCCCTGTCGTTGATTGAAGTTTTCGTCTTTGTTTTTGTTATGATGTACACGGCTCGGTATGCCGAGCCTTTTGACTTGTAATTATTTTTGCCAATTAATGAAAGATCAAGTTTTTTTGTCTTGAGCATTGTGTTCATTCTTTCCTTTCTGTTATACTTAGTAAACGGATCGATCATAGGCCTCGCTCTTGCCTTGGCTAAAGTGTTGGGTAGCCAAGATCATGTAGTTCATGTCTTCGGCTTTGCGTTGGTCGAGGGGATTCCGAGCTCTTGACGTCTTGGGGATGCTTGGTGGTGCTTGGTCTTGGGGAGCCTTGTGCTCTCTTTGGGCTATTTGTGTTCCTCGGCTAGCTTTTCTCTAACGGTTTGTCAGTTGGGTGTGCGGAGTTCAGTGGCTGCCCTCTCGCCCTTGGGGCCAGGAGTGTTGTTTCCATTTTGGGCTTTAACCGTTCGAGGTCGGCCAAGTCTGTTAGCCGTTTTAGGTTGGCTTTGCGCTGTCCGGGTATGAAGGTGTGTGTGGTGATGTGTGCGTGCTGTGCGCGGGCACCTCAGCCGTTAGAGTTCGGTTGGGTGGTTTGTGCAGTGCACGCTAGTGTGCTATGCTTTGGTACCTTAGCCATTAGAGTTCGGATGGGTGGTGTGTACTACCCAGTTGGATGAAAACAGAGCACTTAATTAACTGAGCTATTGATAGTGCATCCTTAGGTTGACTGTGCTCCAGCTCCTCAGAATGGGCTTTCCGTCGAGGTCTTCTAGTTTGTAGGTGCTTAGGCCGGGGACCCTGATTACTCTGTACAACCCCTCCTAGTTTGGTTCGACTTTCCTTATCCTAGTGCCTATACTATGACTTTGTAGAGGACGAGGTCACCTGTCTTGAATTCCCTTCTTTGGACTTTAGAGTTGTAGTACTTGGCCATCCGGTGTTGCTGCGCTGCGATTCTGAGGTGTGCTCAGTTGTGGGTTTCTTCAACTAGGTCGAGTTCTGCACGAAGATCTTCACTGTTCTGCTTGTTGTTATAGAGCTCGGTCCGAGTAGGTTAGCCAATCTCTATGGGGATCATTGCTTCAAACCCGTATACTAGGCTGAACAGTGTCTCTCCGATAGTTGTTTGTGGTGTGGTCCTGTACGCCCAAAGGATGCTAGGCAGCTCTTCGACCTACCTTCCCTTGGCCTTGTTAAGTCTGGTTTTCAGGCCATGGAGTAGGGTTCGGTTGGTTACTTCAGTTTGTTCGTTACTTCAATGATGAGGACCCAAGGAATACCAAAACAACAAATGATGCTCTACCATAAGAAATTTCGGGCATTCTACGCGGTGATGTGTGCCAAGTGCTCGACCTCCACCCACTTGGTGAAATAGTCTACCGCGACTAGGAAGAACTTCTTCTGCCTAGCTGCGGTAGGGAAGGCTCCGAGGATGTCCATTCCCCATTGGGCGTAGGGCCACAGACTAGTGATGGGCGTTAGGGGAGTGTTGGCCGATGGTGGAGATTTGAATGTCTCTGACAGTGACCACACTTCTTAACGAGTTGAGCTGCATCCTGCTTCATGGTGGGCTAGAAGTATCCTTGTCAAAGTGCCTTGTGAGCCAAGGTTCAGGCGTCAGGATGGTCTCCACAGATACCCTCGTGTATCTCCCTAAGGACGTAGTCGGCCTCTATTGGGGGGAGACACCTTAGGTAGGGGGGAGTGTGTGACCGACGGTAGAGTTGTCCCTAGATGAGGCAGTACCAGGCTAACCTATGTATGAGCCTCTTCACTTCGGTTCAATCAGCTAGCAGAGTACCGTCCTATAGGTACTGAGTTATGGGGTTTATCCACGATGGCTCTTTCTAAACAAGGAGGACGAGTGGGGTTGCCTCTGAAATGCTAAGTTGTGCAAGGGTGTCCATCCAGACTGTCGGGTCGAGGTCTGTGCGTGAAGAGCTAGCGAGCTTTGAGAGTGCACCAACTTGTATGTTCACGGCTTGGGGGATTTGTTGTATAGTGATGAGCCCTTGCACCTTTTGCAGGTAGCTCACCATGGTCGGCACTCTTGCTTTAAATTGGTCAAGGAATTAGTTGACTACCAGTTGGAAGTTGTTGAAAGCCTCAACTCGCCTAATCACCGAGGTCTAGGGCGAGCCAAAGTCTAAGAGATTCATACTCAACTTCGTTGTTAGATGCTTTGAATTTGAACATGAGGGCGTGCTCTAGTACGGTGTTATCCGGACCGAGGAGGATGAGCCTGGCTCCACTGCCATGATGGCTGGATGAGTCGTCCACATGGAGGGTCTAAGATGGTGGGACATCGGCTGGTAGGAAGTTGGCTAATGCTTAGGCTTTGATGGCGGGTCGATGCAAATAGTCAATGTTGAATTCACTCAGCTCCACACTCCATTTGACTAGGCGGCTAAATGCCTCCAACCTCTACAGGACTTGCTTGAAAGGCGCTTTCTTACCGAGGTGACTAGGGCCAGGGTGACATTCCAAATTTGAGTACCGAGTCTATGCGCTTGTGAGTATCTTGCTGGTGTAGTAGATCGGCCTCTGTGTCTGACCTTCCTCCTTTACCAAGACTGAGCTGACCACCTCGTCTCTAGCCAAGAGGTAAAGTAGGAGTAAATCCCCTAGGCTTGACTTTGTGAGTAGGGGTGGTGAACTCAGGTACCTTTTAAGCTCTTGGAAGGACCGTTCACATTCCTTGGCCCACCGGAAATCTTTCAACTTCTTCAATGCCTTGAAGAAGAGTAAGCATCGGTCCGCAGAATTCGACATGAACCTACTAAGCACGGCTATCCATTCGGTCAGGCGCTGCACTTCTTTGTAAGTCTGAGGTGACTGCATGTCGAGAATGGCCTTGATCTTTTTGGATTGGCCGCAATCCCCCTCTACGTAACCTTGAACCCCAAGAATTTTCCAAAGTCGAAGCCGAAGGCACACTTCGTCGGGTATATCTTCATTCAATAATTCCTAAGGGTGCTGAAGACTTCATTTAGGTCAGCTAGGTGCTGCTCGACCTTCTTGCTCTTCACCATCATGTCATCCACGTAAGCTTCCACGTGTCGGCCGAGCTGGTCCTTGAATACTTGGTTCACCAGCCACTGATATGTAGTGCCAGTGTTCTTCAGACCAAAGGACATTACCTTGTAGCAGTATAGTCCTTGGTCGATTATAAAGGCAGTTTTCTCATGGTCATTCGGATGCATATGAATTTGGTTATAGCCTGAGAATGCATCCATGAAGCTTAGGAGTTCATGCCCCACCGTTGCATCGACGAGTTGGTTGATCCTCGGCAGGGGAGACTATCTTTGGGACAGGCCCTATTCAGATTAGTGAAGTCCATGCAGATCCTTCACTTTCCATTGGCCTTCTTGACCTTTACCACATTCGCCAGCCAATCTGGGTAGGTCACTTCTTGGATGAAGCCATCATCGAGCAATTTCTGGACTTCCTCATTGATCACCTGCCACCATTCTGAGACAAAGCTCCTTTTTTTCTACCTGATGGGTCGGTAGCGTGGGTCAACATTTAGGCGGTGGGTGATAACCTTGGGGTCAATCCTTGGAATGTCCACCGCCGACCAGGCGAACACGCCGACATTGTCCCTCAATAGCTGCACTATGTCATCCTGAAGACGGCCGTCCAAGAGGGATCCAAACTAGACCGTCTTCTCGGAGTCTTCATCGGAGAACAACACTTGGTTGAGGTCTTCGATGGGCTAGCAACATTGTGTTTGCAACTCTTCTCTCAAGTCCATGTTCTCCGCGCTGAGTGTCTTAGTGGCATGGAGCCTTCCTCGGTAAGCTATTAGGCAGCATTGTCGTACGGTCCTTTGTTTCCGTGGGCTATGCCTACTCCGTATGGGATCGAAAACTTGATCGCTAGGTGATAGGTGGAAATTGAAGCCCATAGAGCATTCAAGGACGGCCGGCCGTGGATGGCATTGTAAGGAGAGAGGACTCGGACGACGATGAAGTCAACCATCGCTGTGGTGGTGATGTCGTCGTCCCTAATCAGCAAAGGTAGGGTGATCTTCCCCTAGGGCATGAAAGAGTCCTCGGAAAAGCTGACCAAAGGAGTTTTGATGGGAGTGAGATGGTCCCTGCTGATGCCGAGCTGTTCGAACGCTTCTTCGAAGAGGATGTCAACAGAGCTTCCTATGTCCACCAAGATGAGCTTAACTTTGAAGTTAGCCACTTCAGTGGTTATCACGAGGGCATCATCATGCGGGGTCTGGACCCCCCTGAGGTCGTCTTCGGTGAATGTGATCGGATCATCTTGCCTCCATTTTTTCTGCTCCTTGTCTTCGACCTAGTGTAGTCAACTAGTCATGCATATGCCTTGCGGGCCGAGCTACTCTCTCCCCAAGAGGTCATTCCATTGGAGATTACCACAATGATTCCTACTGGGGGAGGTCGGGCTGGAGGTCCATCGGGCCGACATGCTTCCTCCTTCTGCTTATGCTCCTTAATGTCCACGAACCCACTGAGGTACCCGTGCTTGACGAGGTCTTCAAGGTGGTAGTGTAGATCGCGATAGCTCTCCATTTTGTGGTCATGGTCTCGATGGAAGTCATAGTATTTGTCTCAACTTCTTTTGTTATTTTTGACCATTTTCTTGGGCCATCTAACAAAATTGCAATTGCAAATCTGCATTAGTATCTTGGACCAAGGTGCATTTAGAGGAGTGAAGTTTCTATAAGTTGGAGGCAGGGTCCTAGGTCTTCAGTCAGATTGTCGGTCCTGTCTCTTGCTCTCTTCCTCCGACTTGTGCTCTTCATGGTCTCTCCTCTTCCAAATCCTACTGCTCTTCCTCGCTCTTCTGCAGTGCCTGGGCTTCCTTAACATTCATGTACTTTTGTGCATGTTTCATAAGTGTCGTTAGGTTGGGAGGAGGGTTCTTCTACAAGGAGAAACTGAACACTGAAGATCGCAGGCTGCTCATGATGGCTATCACTACTATGGACTGGTTCAAAGCTTAGACTTGTAGGGCCTTGGCGTTGAATCTCACCAAGTACTCTCTTAGGGCTTCCCCCTTCCTTTGTCGCACCTGCATGAGACTAGTCGAAGTCTTTCGATGTCTTTGGCTGGTCATGAACTACGCCAAGAACTGGGTCTCCAACTGTTCCCAATAATATATGGACCGTAAAGGAAGGGAAGCATACCATGTCCTGGCGACTCAATGGAGGGTGGCAACGAAGGCCTTGCACATCAACCCCTCGGATAGGGGTGGCAACGAGCCGAGCTTGAGCCTACTAGAGCTCGGCTCGTGAGGCTCGCGAGCCAGATTGAATATGTATATATATAATAAAAAATCATAGAAAATAATATATATAATAAAAATATTATAATTCATAATTTTTCAAATATCAAATAAAAAATATTTTATATAATTTTTTATTTTTATAAAACATTTTTTCTCAAAATCGAGGTCAAGCTTATGAATTTTTTACTCGAGCCAAGCTCAAGCTTAAGGTTTTGTCTCGAACTGAGCTCGAGCCTTGTACTATTCGACTCAGCTCAGCTCGAATCCACCCCTACCCTCGGATGACCCGTGCAACATCATCACAATCTTGAACCCTTCAACGTGGTCATTGAGGTCCGAGGCTCCATCATACTTCTTGAACTGTAGAGTTGCCAACCAGTCAGTGGATGTTTGTCTACAATTTCTTGGACGAAGACCGGTTCTTTCGCAAGCTGGTTGTGGTGTTCTACGGGCTGGGCTGTCTGAGGAGCCGCGCTTCTGTTTGCTTGGCTACATTCTAGTTTGACCAAGTGTTCCTTTAATTCCCTGATTTCAGCATCCTTGTCGGCTAGGGCCGCGCCTACGGGTTTCTCTCCCTTTGGTATTACAGGCTGGTCTTGAACTGAGTAGGATTTGGCAATCAAGATTGGCAGTTGTGGCAGACAGTGACCGAGACCATCTTTCACTGGAGCCTGGGTGGAGCGATGTATCTTGCTATGATCATCACGTGAACGGGACCAGGCTGGACAGTTTGTCCTCTTGTCGACTGTTGTCTTTCTTGATCAGACTGAACCCTGTGCCTGTTTGGGTGATGCTTTTTGGGGTCCTCAGTGTGAGGATCAGTTGTAGTAAGCGCTTGTGCGACAAGGGGAACAGTCTGGGGGCTTGTGCTGGCTGTCCTAGTGTCTCCATCATTGCAAGAATCTGGTCAACCTTCTGCTGCATCGCCTAGAATTGTGCGGTGTCAACCATGGCTTGCTGTTGGGATGGGGATTGGGCTCCAGAGTGGTTGTGTGTGTTTCTTGGCATGGTTCTTGATTGCACAGAAAGAGATTTGGGAATGGATTTTCATGCATTACCCATAGACGATGCCAATCTAATATTGTCTGATCCGAGGTGTCTCGAACCAAGATCACAGTCAGATAGTCCTATCAACTAGTGAAGCTGAGGTGGAAGGTAGGTGGTCGGGCCGAGCATATGGGAATACTGCTGGTCCGAGCAAAGGAGGCAAAGTAATAGTATGAGGAGTCAAAAGTCCCTTACCTTGAGCGAAGGCTACCTATTTATAGCCAATGATCCGTGTCCAATTTGGATGAGGCTTTTGGGGTTGTCGGGATGAGGTTACTCGCCGAGGTCTTCAAGATAAGTCCTCTTCCCCGATAGAGTTGTCTTCCTTATCCTTATGGGGCTCCTCTTCTTGGCCGTGCTTATTTGTCCTGCGTGGTGCCGACATGGTTGGGGAGATAAGACGATCACAGAGGCTAGCACGTGACACTTGGGGCCAGCTCAACCATAACCCAGACAGTGATATCGTGTCTCAACCACAAGGTGAAGCCCCCATGGAAGCTTAGAAGCAATTGAGAGTTGCATTAGGATGAAGAACTCCTTTACTAGAAGGCTTGCCTTTCACCATGTTTATGGAGAGGCAAATCAGGCTGCAGATTGGTTGGCTTGCAAAGCTCAAATTTTTCCTATGGAACTCTTAACGTTTAGTTTTTCTTCCCTCTCCCCTTCTCTTCTCCTTATTTGTTTTGCTAACTTCTGGGGTCACACTACCCTGTTGTGTGTAGTGCTCTTTTAGTTTTTTTTTTCATAAAATAAATGCCAAAAAACGACAATGCCTCATATATTGAGATTGACGATGTGAGAAAACGTTGAAATTGTCATTTCCCCCCATGAGCCATCGTTGCCCCAATGGTTGGCTCTATGGCATGGTGCCTACATGGATCCAACATGGTGTCTGATTGGCGTAAACTTAAAATGATAATATGCATCGCATTGCACCGAACATTCATGTAAAAGAAGAGTTGAATAAACTAAACAACATCAAGGGTTTCTCTATGGTTTTTGTTCTTCTTTGCCGCTATCTCACCACTGCTACTTATAGACAATCGGAATAGTTTAAGTGTTGTTTTCTTAGGTTTATTTTCTTCTCTTTTGTTATGAACGAGTTTAACATTTTGTATGTGTTTGGTTCCATTTACGTTTATTGAGTAAACGCTGCCACATAGGCGCCCCATCAGCAAAGGCCTCATTAATTGCATTCGTACGTATCGATTTTTGCAAAACATCGATTTCTGTGTGCCTCTCTCGTTTCAGGAAGCTTCATTTCGGAGCTTCCCCCAATGGGTAGGCATTTATTGGCACCTTTGCTGATGTGGTGTCTAATGGTGCCTATGTGTCTTTAAATCTGTAAGGTATTCACTAGTTTGTTCTATTCAAACTCACATCTGAGCCCTACCATTAATGCCACCGTCTTTAGCAAGTGCCAACAACATTCTCTTTACTAACCCTCAGGTAGGGGTGCAATCAAGCCAAGCCGAGCCAAAGTTTGACATGTCTTGGCTCGGCTCAACTAGAATACTACTAAGTTCGATTTCAAACTCGAGTTTCACTCAAACTATATTTTTTGGCTCGAACTCAATTCGATTAAATATTCAATGAGTTTAAATTTGGCTCGAAAGCTTGAAAATAAATATATTTTTATATTTTATATATATGTTTTTTAATATATAGTATATTATTATATTATATAAAATATAAAAATATATTTTATAATATATATGTATGTATTTATGTATGTGCGTATGTTGAGCTAAGCTCATGCGCTTTTGAGCCAAACTTTTTATTGGTCAAGCTCGAGCTCGAACAATTAATCGAGCTTACCCCAAGTTCAAACTCAACTTGAACTCGAATCAAGCCTAATCAAATTTGAATCTGAACTACTTGATTAGAATTCGATTTGATTGCAATTGAAAAGAAAAGATCAATTACAGGAATTCATAGGTCTTCCAAAACCGCTATGTAGCTAACGATGCACCCAGTTGATAGGGCTCTTCCAAAACCTCCACAAACATTTGGACATTTGGGTAAGACCAAGGAGGCTGTACCACCTCTTTTGAGCTGTCGGATCTAATATAAAATGAGATTTAACTGTTGGATCTACATTTTTTGGGTAATTATTATATAAATAAATGATATGAGACATATGGCCTGTTAGATCAGCATCAAGCACATGAGGGTACCGGATTAAAAGAGTAGCACACCCAACATTGTATCGCCCAACTTGCGCATGAAAAACAGTAAGGGAAATTGCCCTCAGAATTCCTAATGCATTTGTATAGTTGGGGTCAGTGTTTTGGGAGGGGGGATGCGTAAATACATTTGGGAAACCAATAAAACAAATATGAGGGGAAATGAACTCTAAAAAGGCCTATAAAACATGTGTGTGTATATATATATATATATATATTATGAGCAAAAGTGAGGATGAAGCGTATGCTTTTTTTGAGACCTTGAGTGAAAACTCCATCAACAATGCATCCTTGTATTCCTATGAAAGGTCGGTGGGACCCTCAAAGAGGGTAAGGCTCTTCGAAGTCAGGAATAGTATAGAGCCAAGGCAAGAATGGACCTGAATGCAATCTCTAGAAAATTGGGTAGGGTAGATCTTCATCCCAAAAGCTTGATCAATTCTTCACCTATAACCAGCAACTAGGCCCATCTACACCCTATCCTGAAGTTTGTTCTATTTGTGCCAGCCCGACCCACCAGGTTGATGATTGTCCCACGGCGGCTCAGTTTCCGCCGTTTATCCAAGAACAGGTTCAGGCAGCCCAGAGTTTCTCGAGACCTAATAATGACTAATTCTCAAATACTTACAACCCTAAGTGGAGAAATCACCCTAACTTTTCTTGGAGGACATATCAACCTAACACACAGTCCCATCATTACCACCCATCTAACTCCATGGCCCAGCAATTTCAAAGGCCACAAGTGCAGAGTCAATTCCAGCAGATCTACCTTAGGAACCAACCGACCCAACCTTATTACGTTTACCCACAACCTCTTTAGACCCGTATAGTTGATGACCAATTCATGTAGCTTCAGCAGCTGATCCTAACTCAGCAGTAGTCCATCGCCAGATTAGAGAGCCAAATAGGACAGCTAGCCGAAGGCAATGCAAGGAGAGAAGTAGGGAAACTACCGAGTCAACCAGTTGCAAATCTTAGAAATCAGCCACTGGGTTTTCCTCCACAAATTCAACCACCTCCTAAGAACCCTCAATTTGAAAATGCCAAAGTTGTTATAACCTTAAGGAGTGGGAGGATTTTAGAAGACCTGTATGAGAAAAAAAGAGTTAGCGAAGAAGAAAAAGAGTAAGAAGACCCTAAGTTAGGGGGGGGGGAAGAAAAAGGAAAGGAAAATTTAGAAGAAGAGCCTATAGTAAACCGGCCTATAGTTCCCTTTCCAACCACACTCACAGCCAGGCCATTGTGAAAGAAGAAAGAGACTCGCAATGAGGAGATTAGGGAGTTATTCAAGCAAGTCCATATTAACATCCCTCTCCTCGACGCAATTCAATATGTCCCAGCCTACGCCAAGTTCTTGAAAGAGCTATGCTCTCAAAAGAGGGAGCCACGATCGGCCCTACAAAAAGTTATGCTCTTGGCAGATGTTAGTGTGGTTCTCTTAAACCAACTTCCTCAGAAAATGAAAGACCCTGGTGCTCCTCTCATAAGCTGTGTCATATCTGGAATCACTTTCGATCGGGCCCTATTTGATCTTGGGGCCAGTGTAAATCTACTTCCCTCAATTATTTATGAAAGGTTTAGGATCGATGAGTTAAAACCTACCCCGTTAATTCTGCAACTCGTTGATCGGTCAGTCAAGACTCTTTGAGGTGTTATTGAGGACGTCATTTTCAAGATAGAGAATTATTACTTCCTAGTAGATTTTTTCGTCCTAGACATGACCCCAACCGAGGAACTGAACCATAACCCGATAATCTTAGGACGTTCGTTTCTAGCAATGACCAATGCAACATTAACTGTAAATTGGGAGAAATGAACATTTCATTTGGGAAGTAGAAAGTTCAATTAAATGTATTTAGTGCCACTAATTATCCAAACCTAGGGGAAGATGAATTCAAGGTAGATGTAGTGGACGATCTTTTAGATGCCCTATCTACCCCTTGCTTAGCCCAATCTGAACCCTATCTATGGGAAGAAGAAAGTGAGTTTGAGAGTATAGATGAGAGAAGTGTGTGAATGTGTATGGCTGAAGACATTAAACTTAGCGCTGGTTGGGAGGCAACCCAACGTAGTTTCCAGTTGTTTGTAGGATTAGAGTTTTTGTTTCTTGATTCGAGACCAATTGGCAGACCTTGAATCCCTTGGGAAAACCCTCTTGATTGTTCTCTTTGGCCCAAGTTCCTTTGCATCAATCTAGTCATGCCATTGGGGACAATGGCACTTAAGTTGGGGGTGAGGAAAGAGAGAGAAAAAAAAAATTGAAGCTAAGCCTTTAGAAATGCAGAACTAAAAATTTCATTGAAAATTTTCAAAATTCTTTCCATTAAAAGAGATTCCTAAACAAAAAAAAAAGTTGAGAAAATTGATAGGAGTCAAAATTGAAAATATTTGAACATTAAAAGAGATTCCTAAACAAAAAAAAAGTTGAGAAAATTTATAGGAGTCAAAATTGGTCTTATTTGAACATTGTCGAAACCATTTAGAAATTGGAAAATACTCCAAAGTTTGCCCCTGTAAAGATAATAAGCGAAAGATTGAAAAATTAGACAAAAAAAAATCTTCAAATTGTGAGAGACAGTGGACTACCCTAAACAGTGTTTAAAAAAAAAGAGAGAGAGAGAATAAAAGGTCAATGGAAACCCTAGACTTGGTAACTGGGTTTCTTCACCTAAGTGTCGAGATTCGCGTCAATCAGGAAAGAGAATGTCAAAGACAATCACCTAACACTTAGTAACCAGCTCTCTTCACCTAAGGCAAGTGTCGAGATTCGTGTCAAACGGTGGAAGGTAGAAATAAAAATAAGTGTGCATATCAAGTTCAGGGGTAGAAATCCACTGTTAGAAATGATAAGAAGAATACCCACCTGATTTTAAAAATCAATCTCAACTTATCGAAACAGTTTGCAAATGGAAGGGTATATAAGATTTTGAAGCCAAGTTTCTGTAGTATTCAAAGCAAGACAGTTTTACCCCTTAAGCCTAATACAGATCTATACAAAGTTTGAGAATTCTGAAATCAGGATATTTGGCTAATTTTGTCAAGGATGATCTTGCAATGAGAATGATTTCTTTACTTAGTGTAATTTTAAGGCTGCATTGCTAATGAACTAACAATGGTTAAGTTGGGGGCTATGATAACTCTGTAGTTTGATGCCTAAAGGGCATCATTTCAGGAGTATTTTAGGCCTTAGAATAGTCAAAATGTCTCATTTTCCCAGTTAAATTCAAGATTGTGACCTCTAAGGGTATCTGTACAAATCTTGGGAAAATTAGGGAAGTTTTAAGGCTGAGATGCAGTTTTTGGGAAGCTGGTGTGAATTCCAGCTAAGAGAGGGGGTGTTTTTATGAAAAACTAAGCACAGGAGGGCGCCTCCTATATGCTAAACCCAGAATGACGTCCCTCCTACTGTATTAGTATACTCCCCTCTCCCTAGCAAACCCTAGGGCGCCTCTCCACTCATTCTTTTCATCTCTAACAAACCCTAGCCGCCCTAATTGCTAAATCCTCACCTTCCATCCCTTCCTAACATCTAATCTCCACCCTCCATTCTAGGGCACCCTCTTTTGAGTGCATTTTAACCCTAGGGCGCCACCTAACTTCTAATCCTCACCATTCAGCCTTTAGCCACTAGATCTCAACCCTCTATTTCACTCTCTATCTCGGCCATTCACCCTAAGGCACCACTCACTCCTTTTAATCTCCACCTTTTAGTCCTAGGCGCCTAAATCTCCACCATCTAATTCTGGGTGCCCAAATCTCAACCCTACATAATATTGGGTGCCCTCTCATTCTCTTCTCACCCTTAGGATCACCTTTGAATAATCCTAACCCTCCATTCTAAACCTTAGGGCGCCCATATTTCTGCTAAAATCCAACTGCCACCCCCATCTTTCTCTCTAATCCCAGTTTTATCCACTCTTCTCTAAAAAGGACCCAAGGGGTCCTAAGAAGGGGTTGGATTCTGCCCCCAAGTAAGACGAAAGGTTGTTCTTGAGAAGTTCAAAGGTAGAGGAAGAGGAGAACGCCCAGGCAAGAGGAAGGGTTCCTGTTTGTAGTTCGCCTAGCCACTACTGCCACTTCTGAATTCGAATCCCAACCAATTTTCCATTAGTTTCGGATTTACTTTCTGTTCTTTAATTTACAATCCTTATTTTCATTCTTGCAATTTACTTTTATCTAGTTTAATTTTTGTCTTCCTTTCTGTAGATCTGAAATTCGACTAGGTAAGACGGAAGGCTTAGCTCAAAAAGTTCGAGGGTCAAAGGATAGATCTGAAGACTGCTACCTCTGACCGAGTTGCAGACTTTTTATTCACACGCATTTTCATAATCTCCTTCAGGTGAAAAACCAAATATTCAGTGTATGTAGTACTGTAGTAGGGGGCATTTATGTCATTTTTTCAACCCCTATAAGCAAGACTCCCAACGACTATTTTCTCAGGCGGGCCGAGCGCGGCCCATTATGGGCCTGGCAGATCATGCCATGTCGGCCCATGGTAGGCCATGCTTCGTGCCATGCCGCGGGCTGGGCCATGCTGGCACGTGGCCGTGCTATACCGGCCCAAGGGCCTCAAACCCCCAGCCCAACACAACACGGACCTCCGTGCCGGGCCTAGCACGACCCATTAGCCTTCGTGCTAGACCGGGCTGGGCCGGTCCAATTTTACATCTCTATCCATTGATATCTATCAAAAACTATCTGGTCCATTGATATAAGATAAGAATATATGTGTCAATAGACTGGGTTTGGGTTGAAACCAATCTAAATAAAAATGAATTTGAACAGATGAACGGTCCAGATATTAAATTGAATTGGTCCAAATTGATCCAAAACATTCATTAGATTGGATTGGACCTGGTCCATTTATAATGGACTCACATTGGACTGGATTGGATTGGACCAAATCCAGTCCAATTGACACCCTTACATGCTTTAAACCAATCATTAACTTTTTGGTCACTATTTAATTGATTGGATCTTTCGTTAAAAAAGCTACCACACCAAGCTGCTGTGGTACCAACTCTTGCATCTCCACACTGCAAACATGAGCTTGAAGATGCTATATCCTTTTGAAATATTTGTTGCCAGTTTTGAAGGAATACAAATACAAATATGTAGAGTGCAAAGTCTTGAATTTTGTATCATCTTGTATGTATTTGTACTGTACATATTTGCATTCATACTCTTTTCAAACTGAGCCAAAGTAGGCCGAGAACATGGAAAACTTGTCCTTTCAGTCAACAGTCCAAATGAGTTCATCATTGATAAAACTTTCTTGGCGTATACTTTGTAAAAATGATGTGAATTGATGTTGATTCCAATATCTATTCACCATCAATGAGGTCTATAACTAGATTTCTGAAGGTTATGTTTGGTTTGAAGGAAAAGGTAGGGAAAGGAAGGGAAAGGTAGGGAAACCCATACAAGGTTTGTAAAGGTTTCCCTACCTTTTCCTTCAAACCAAACACAATGCAAAGGAAGATAGAACCCGCTTTTTAGGGAAAACACAAACTTTAGCATGTAATGAAATAAGAACAAATAATTCTTAATATAATGGTAATGACATGGTCATCAAATCATTCGAGTGAAGTAATCATTCTCAATTCAATTATTAGTAAAAGAAAGTTAGAAACAAGCCTGTTTTTCACTTTTCAGTCCCCCCCCCCCTTCTTTTTTCTTCACCACTCTTCTCCACAGACTGTCATTATATGATTTGTCGGAGTTCACCAGTAAGTAATGCATACTTTCTGTGCTGTGATAAGATGGAAGGTACTTTAATTGCTTCTATCCTTGATAATAAATCTGTACCAGTAGAACCTGCATTCTTATTAGTTGCATGGAGAACTGTTTGCAAGATTTGAAGAGGATCACCATGGCTGACAACCAAGATGGCACATCTGCACATGCCAAAATAATTAAAAGTTAATATGTATCAAGAAACAAGACATACAAAGTGGATGAAGAAGATGGACAACCAGGGCATCGGGTCACTAATAAAAGTATCAGCTTATATAACAGTATAACACTGTCAGGTGTGTGCTTGCATTATCTTGGATTCACCCTCTTTATAGGGAAAAAAGAAGATGATTTTAAATTAAGTAGGATGAATGCAGTTGTGTTAAAACATGAAATATAGAGGTGTTAAGTAGGATTCACCCAATGCTGCTCCCAGCAATCTAGGGTCTTGGGACTTGGAAGGGGTGGATTGGATAAAGACCTGATCTATGGCATTTTATTATGCACAAAGTGGTCATTCTCAGATTCAAACCTGCATTCTCATGCTTGTCAGCTTGAGGTTTTACCATTCCATCAAGTGATGGCCCCCCTCAACAAGAGCTTCATTAAGATAATGAAAAATAAAATGAAATTAACAAGAGCTTCATTAGGTTTGCATTTCCTTCCCCTCCTAACCTGACAACTTTTATGATATCGTTCAACTGGTTCATCAATGGATCAATAGTAAATACATTTTTTAATAGTACAAAAGAAGGGGACATCTTAAAATTGAACATATTACCTCTGTTTAAGTCTTTGAGGAAAATGTATTAGCTTCTAGATCAGTTCCATTCCTTTTTTTAATCATTATTACCAACTTACCATAACTACAATACTACATATAGGTTAAATAAAGGGTGAAAGTGAAATAGGTTAAACCATAGCAGTTGTAAGGAAACAAGAACAATTACCCTCTTCAAACAAGATTTTTTTTGTAAGGAAACAAGAACAATTACCCTTCAAACTCTGCCTCCATGGTTATTATAGCAGTTGTAAGTCGATAAACAACATCTGCAACACTTTCTCCACAATCTGGCCGCATGAATGGATCTTTTTCATCCAGAGCCCATATTTCTGCATACTGTTGACACACAGAAAAGAAAAAAAAAAGGAAGAAAAAAACCATGAAGCGAAGTGGATTTGAACTCCAAAGGGCACAAAAGACTATGGGCAAACTGCCCTAACATTATAGTTATGGCTCATCACACAATGGGCCATACGAAATTGGTAGCCAATGGCCCAATGCCCGAAAGATGTGCCATCATATGTATTCTAGGATAAGTTTGGGAAGAGTGCAAATACAAGGTTTAGAAATACCATATACAAGGTTTTGCTCTGAACCTATTTGTATTTGCACTCTTCCCAAACTGAGCCCTAAGGACATAAAGTACATATGAAACCCTTCGTTTGGTGTTCCTTTACTTTCTCTATAAACTAGGAGGAAGTAAACCAAAAAGAATACTTACTTTATCATGTGAGTTAAGTTCAAAGGAAGGACCAAAGTAACGTTCTCTGAGTTCTTCCACAATCTACCCAAGCAGATTACCAACATCAGAGGGAGAAGGGAAAAAAAAGCTGAGCAACTTTGTTGAGAAGAATCAAATTTCCACCAAAAGATTAATGAATGCTTAAATGGGAATAATGATCTTAGATGTTCACTAAGTTGGCTCTATGGCGAACTACTCATATTTACATTTAGGAAATTGTTGGCCTTGAGATCATATTCTTCCTTTTATATCTTCCCAGGTTTGAGAAGATAAGATATCCATTAAGTATTCATATGCAAAAGAATGGAACCAGAATACCTAACAGCCTACTGATCACCTAAGGCAAGCATTGATACAATAAGGTTCTTCTTTAACCATCTAACTGATGTCCATTTTTGTTTTTTGGGGGGAGCGGTACATTTTTCATAGTATAATCTGTCTAATGGAATCTTTTAGATAATTTTAGATCATATTTTTAGATTATTCAATGATGTCAGATTTTGGCCTTGGAGAAGAGATATACATATGGATCCATTGGATATACACCACATTCTTGATAGTCATCAAATAGGCATCGTTAGATTTCTTCCTATCATGTTTCCTTGCAATAAAAACTACCATTGAGAAAATTCTTATTTTTTGCAGCAAAAAGCAAGAATAGCTAACCTTACATCGAGGACCTTCAAATGGAAGATTCAAAATAGAAGCAACAACCTTAGCAGTATGAGTTGTTCTTGAAAATGGAGAATAGCAAATCCGGACATTTTCAAGCGGTATGTTGTTTTCTTTAAGTTCCTGCAGATGTGATACAGCTTAAATGTTAATAACAAAATGGTTATCAACTTCTCTGATAGAAAAACACTTGGAGATGGACAAGTAGCAATGCTGACCTCTAATTATGAATATCTGCTGCAATTTCTGTGTGCCTCTTAATACATGGCTAACGATTGGATATAATTTAATCCTACCATCTCTCACTTAGTATAAACTTGTACAAGGCCAAACCAACTGTTATGAAAGTCTATAGAAAACCAATTGCATGCCATGCATTTGGAAAGTGGACTTATGCAAGTATTGTGGTACTCCAATTATGGTCAAGGAATTATTACAGTTTCAATGTGTAAAACAATCTGTGCGAAGTGAAGCATCTGATACAATGGTATCAACTAGCCGGCTTGCATGCAACCATATTACCCAATATAAGTCCTAGTTATCCAGGGCCTTGGGAGGAATGGACTAGATAGGGACCTAACCTCTGGCACTTTTTACATTCACATTGCACCAAGCAATGACTCCCTCCTGTTTAATACCAGACTTATAATTTCATATCATCTTAACCATCTTGGTCATATCTGAGGTCCCATTTAACTCTAAAATGACCATCTTTAACAACTACTATGTGTCTTTGTTGGGAACCAAGGCCCAGACCCAAACCCAAGGCCCAGGCCTCCACTTACTCGCACCTACCTGAGGAAGAAGGTACGCAAGCAGTTTCAGCACCCACCTGCAGCAAGCAACACATCAGCTGGTCCCTCTGCATGAATTTGTTAGAGCTCGGAGTTTGTCGAGATATTTTGTAACTGAAACCATTATAAGTATGGGTTGGCGGAATGAATTAAGTATGCAAAAATTGAATCCTCTCTCTCTCTCTCTCTCTCTCTCTATCTATCTCTATCTCTATCTCTATCTCTTCATTTCTGCTTAGGAGAAAGGGTCTCCCTCGAAGAGACTCCTAAGGTGAGCAGCAACTCATCAATTGGTATCAGAGCCAGGTCGGCTAACTTGAACGATCGAAGATGACCAACACCCAATCGGTGATGCTGGATGAGAGCGTGGACAAGATCGAAGTCGATCTCCACCAAGTGGTCACGGGGCTTAAGGAGATCAAGGAAGCCATGCCAGTAATTGCACCTCAGAAGGAGAAAGCTTCTCCCGCTGCCGGCCGAGAAAGTGACTATGAAGAATCCAACTGGGGCAGCAGCAGAAGGGGAAATTACGTTCCACAAAGAATCACCAAACTGGATTTCCCAACGTTCTACGGGGGAGATCCGATTCCTTGGATCTTCAAGGCCGAGAAGTATTTTGAGTATCATGATGTACAGGGACTCCAGCGTGTGACCATCGCCTCTTTTCATCTGGAAGGGGAGGTGATTTTGTGGTTTTAGTGGTTCCGGTGCTCCCATCCCCAAATCTCATGGCAATAATTCACGGAGGCGTTGTGCATACGATTTGATCCTACTGGGTACAACGACTATGATGAGATGCTATCCTGGGTAAAACAGACAGGAACGGTACGAGACTACCAAATTGAGTTTGAACGACTAGCCACCAAAGTATATGGGTGGCCGGAGAAGACGTTGGTCGGTTTCTTTGTCGAAGGATTGAGAGATGACATCAAAGTAGAGGTGAAGGCCCTTCAGCCCACTTCTCTATCTGCAGCGGCAGGACTGGCAAGGTTGCAAGAGGAGCGACTCGACCGACTAAGGAAGGTGATGACTCGACCATTCGGGCCCCTGTTAAAAACCCCATCCCGCCAAGATGGGCTTCTCCCTCGCCCCATGACAGAACCCAGCCGAACTGTTGGGGAACCCACTTGGCCCACCCAAGGACCCGCACCACCAACTAAGAGCCCTATCCCCTTCAAACCCTCTCCTAGGCTGAAATGCAGGCCCAGCGTGAGAAGGGCCTGTGCTACAATTGTGATGAGAAATTTGGGCCTGGCCACCGATGCAAAACCTTCTTGCTACAATGGGAGGAGACTGGAGAGGAAGGTGAGGAGGAACTAGCTGAGGAGGAAAGGGAACCAAACAGTACTCAATACGACAACCCCGAGATCTCTCTGCAAACTTTGACAGGGCTGACATCCCCCAAATCTATGAGGGTTGAAGGGAAGCTCAGAGGCCATCGGGTATCCGTACTCATAGATAGTGGAAGCACACTGAATTTTATCACACAAGTATTGGCTCGCCAACTAGGTATGATAGTTCTCTACACCTCTCCATTTGCTATTAGAGTGGCGGATGGTAACCACATTGAATGTGAAAGTATTTGCAAACATGAAAAGCTGGTAATCCAAGACCACACTTTCACCGTGGACTTGCATCCATTGGATTTCAGCGAGGCCGATGTAGTGTTGGGTGTACAATGGCTAAGCCAACTGGGCCCGATCCTTTGTGATTGGGGACATATGACCATGGACTTCTATTGCGATGGGCTCCGCTGCCATCTGCAAGGTCAAGAGGTACCCAGCCCACTAGTGGAAGGTCTACACTCCATGCTAAAAGGGGGGTTTGGAAAAGAACACCTACTGCTGATGCAGATGGGCCCAGTGCCTATTGGGCCTTTACTAAGGCTAGAAAATGAGGTCTGATCATCTAAGAAGGACCAAGATGACATATAAAAGGTGATAGGCCAATTTCCAGAAGTCTTTAGAAACCCAGACCAGCTTCCTCCAAACCGGTTCCAAGACCACTGCATGCCTCTAATTCCAGGGGCAGCCCCTACTAACGTGCGGCCCTACAGATACCTGCATTTCCAAAAGACTGAGATTGAGAGGCTCGTGAAGGAGCTCCTGCACAAGGGATGGATACAGCCTAGTACAAGCCCATTTTCGTCCCCAGTGCTCCTTGTAAAGAAGAAAGATGGGTCCTGGCATTTTTGTGTAGATTACCGGGCCTTGAACCATATCACAGTCAAGGATAAGCTCCCGATCCCGGTTGTGGATGAGCTATTAGATGAGCTGGGGCAAGCCAAGTATTTTTCCAAAATGGACCTCCAGTCCAGCTATCACCAAGTTCAGGTCCACTCTGAAGATGTATACAAGACAGCCTTCAGAACCCATGATGGACACTATGAGTTCCTAGTTATGCCGTTTGGGCTGTCCAACGCACCTTCTACCTTTTAGGCCATCATGAATGATGTCTTCAGGCCTTACCTCCGGCGTTTTATTTTGGTCTTCTTTGATGACATTCTGGTATACAGCAAGGATTGGAATTCACACCTCCAACACTTGGAACAAACATTGAGCTTGCTGAAACAGCATCAACTGTTTGCCAAGCTTTCAAAGTGTGTTTTTGGGCAGATTGAAGTCCATTATTTGGGCCATGTGATTGCAGCTGGACGGGTCATGGCTGACCCAGAAAAAATAAATTGTATACAAGACTGGCCCACGCCCAAAACAGTCAAAGCCCTACGCAGGTTTTTGGGCCTTACCGGCTACTACCGGAGGTTCATATGCAACTATGGGTCACTAGCAGCCCCATTAACTGGGCTTCTCAAAAAAGACTGATTTGTTTGGACGGAGCAGGCCCAGAAGGCTTTTGATTCTCTCAAGCAGGCCATGATCAGCCCACCAGTCCTAACCTTACCAAATTTTGAAGAGACCTTCGTGGTTGAATGTGATGCATCAGGTGTGGGAGTTGGAGTGGTGCTCATGCAAAATGGAAGGCCCATATCTTATTTCAGCAAGGCCCTCTCCACTAGAGCCCAGAATCAGTCAACATATACAAAGGAGCTTATGGAAATAGTACTGGCAGTCCATAAATGGCGACCATACTTGTTGGGTCGAAGGTTCATAATCCGGACGGATCAGAGAAGATTGAAGTATATATTGGACCAAAAAGCTCTCACCCCAGATCAGCAAAAATGGATAATGAAATTAATGGGCTTGATTTCTTAATCGAATACAAGCCTGGAGTCACCAACAGAGCTGCGGATGCATTGTCTCGGAAGGTTGATTTGTCACTGTTAGTACACTCTCAGCCCCATTACACTCTATATGAAGCTCTACGAGAGGAGGTCTGAAATGACCCTAGCCTTGAAAAGGTGCGGCAAAGCTATTTGCAAGACCCCACCTCTACACCGGGGTACACCATGAAGGGATCAGACTTGTTTTTTAAAGGAAGATTTGTCCTCACTCCTACTTCAACGCATCAGAAGACCTTGCTAGAGTTCTATCATGATTCGGTGGACATTCAGGTGTTTTTCGGACCTATTAGAGGTTATCTTCACATTTTTATTGGCCCAACATGAGGAAGGCAGTCGAGCAACACGTAGCACAATGTACAGTATGCCAGCAGCAAAAGTACTCAGCCCAATCCCCTCCTGGGCACCTGCAACCCCTCCCAATTCCATCTCAGATTTGGGAAGATATACCCCTGGACTTCATCACTGGTCTTCCATCTTTTGGGGGCAAGACGGTGATTTTGATGGTGGTCAACAGGCTCTCTAAGTATGGGCACTTCATTGCCCTATCCCATCCATACACCACAACTTCAGTAGCTGAAACCTTCATCAAAGAGGGGACAAGACTCCATGGTATCCCCAAATCGATCGTCTCAGGTTGGGATCCGGCCTTCCTCAGTTAGTTCTGGAAGGAGTATTTCTGTTTACAGGGGGCAATGCTTCATCGATCTACTAGCTATCAACCCCAATCCGACAGACAGACTGAAGTGCTGAATAGATGCTTGGAAACTTATCTACATTGTTTTGTGGGTTCCAAGCCCAAACATTGGACAAAGTGGCTTCCATGGGCCGAATACTGGTACAACACTACATTCCAGGCGGCAGCAGGCATGACACCATTCAAAGCCGTGTATGGAAGGGAACCACCCCACATCCTTCCATATGAAATGGGTTCAACCGCAGTAGCAGAAGTTGAAGCCCAGTTACTGGCACGAGATGAGGTACTCAGCTTCCTGAAGGAGAATTTGCACAAGGCCCAACAACTCATGAAGAAACAGTATGACAAAAAACATCGGGTCATTGACTTTCAGGTGGGGGACTACGTCTACCTCAAGCTACAGTCCTATCGATAGTCCTCAGTAGAAAAAAGGGCCTAGCATAAGCTCTCTCCTCGCTACTTTGGGCAGTTCAAGATAATTGAGAAGATAGGCAATGTTGCCTACCGACTGGACCTTCCCAAAACAGCTCGTCTCCACCCAGTTTTTCACATCTCCTTGCTTAAGAAATCGGTGGGAGATACAACCAAAGTTAGCAGCAGCCTCCCAACATTTACAGAGGAAGGAGACATTACCCTCACACCCGCCAAGATATTGGATTACCGTTGGGTCCATCGTGGAAAGAACATAGTGCAAGAAGCCTTAGTAACTTGGACTGGGCTTCCCCTTCATGACTCCATGTGGGAACAGTATTGGCAGCTAAAAAATCAATTCACAGATTTGCACCTTGAGGACAAGGCCCATCTTGAGGGAGGGGGAACTGTTGGGAACCAAGGCCCAGACCCAAACCCGAGGCCCAGGCCTCCACTTACTTGCACCTACCCGAGGAAGAAGGCGCGCAAGCAGTTTCAGCACCCAACTGCAGCAAGCAACACGTCAGCTGGGTCCCTCTGCATGAATTTGTTAGAGCTCAGAGTTTGTTGAGATATTTTGTAACTGAAACCATTATAAGTATGGGTTGGCCGAATGAATGAAGTATGCAAAAATTGAATCCTCTCTCTCTCTTTCTCTCTTTCTCTCTTTTTCTCTTTGGAGGAAGGGTCTCCCTCGAAGAGACTCCTAAGGTGAGCAGCAACTCATCAGTCTTGCCTATCTTTGTTATGTGTATGTGGTGTTCTGCTAGTTGTTCCAAGCAATAAGGCAGAGGAGCACCTAAGATATCTCCCAAGCAGAAATCTTTAATAATCCTAAGCATCCTAAGCAGAAATTCTACATTCAAATCCTTCTGTACACTGATTTGCATACGGGAAAGCCCAAAGTGAAGACATGCTTGTATTTTATTTTATGTTAAGAAACATGTATCAAATAACAAGTTCGGTCTCATGTAAAGAGGCAGTGCAAAAGGAATGCACCCAGAACAAGCTGATATCTATATATATATATATATATATATATGAAAAACTACAACAAAGGTCCATGAGAAGCAGCTGAAAACAATGGTTAGATGATAAAAGTAGGTTTGCCAAACTAGAAAAAAATGGAGCATGCGTTACATTGAAGAAACATATGAAAATTGAAAAAAAAATCTAAATTATGTTTGGACACTGCACTTTGACATCTGTTCAAAAAGACATCTTAGACCAGGCATTCTCCAAACAAAAGCAATTACCTTTTTAAATGCTTCTCCTGCTATTTGTGCTTGATTAACACCTTCTGAAGCCAATTGATATTCATTAAGCATGCCATTTTCCTGTTTAAGATATTGGTAACTTGTTAATAAAATAACTAGAAGAAAATTCTTAAGACATGGATCTAGATGAAATTTTGAAGAGATTCTGAAGAAAATTAATAAAAAAATTAAACAATGACATTAGAAACCATCCAGATGGACATTTATTTAAACAAAGTAGAAAAGTTAAATTCATATAATTATCTTTCAGCGAAGAAATACAAGTGCTCACTGATATTTAGACTTGAATTGCCCTTAAAACCAGTACTTCGAGAAAAGTAAAAAAGAAAAGTGATCACTGTCCAACAGGTTTGAATTTCAAGTGTGATGATTAATCTATAAGATATTTTTCAGCTATCCCCTAGGTCTAAGCAGGCAAACACTGAAGTTCATATCAACATTGTAATGGACTGCCCTATCTCTGAAAAAAAAAATATGACGAAACCAGCATACAACCACTCTATTACTCTTTACACAAATTATGGATACCAACAAACAATTATCACTGACCAAAAAGAAAAAATAAAAAAAAATAAAAGGATGGAAAAGGCCTAATAAGTACCAAGAGCACACTGCCTGCTAGTGGAGTTGAACAATAAATTAAAATAATGAAACAAGTAATCCATTGAATTTCTTCTATTTCTTGTTGAGGTGTTATCTTCATTTCTTTTATAACTTTGCAAATGGTATTGACTCTCCAATGGAACATAATAGTAAGGCTCCACTTATTTTGATGTAAAGTGGGATGGAAGAAAGAAAGTTTATTCTGTATAAATTCTTTCTGGTATTTGGTTAGAGTTAAGACAAAACCCAAAGGAAAAAATGTAAAAGGTTTCAGTGGGTACCGTTATTTTATGCCCAAACTCCATAAACTGGGAACCAAATCTTTCAATGGTGGATCTCGATTCACAGGTGTTTATGGTAATTATAATTGGGAACGCTTACAGACATAGATATAGAACCCGGTCTGTGCAAATGGTAGTATAAGTGCCTTTGATTGCAATGTTGCATCTTCAAGATTGATGTAGTACAGTTTCTTATAAGGATCGAGTTTCTTCTAAACTATTCCTACCATTTCACTGTTCATTTCACTCTGATAAAAAAACAGAAGAACTTGGGCTGGAATTTTTTGTTTAACATTTTGGAGTTTCTTATCTATTCCCTCTATCCCTCGGACTAGTTCTACAAGGAAACAAAAGGAGCCTAAAAGTGAAAATTTTATTTTATTTTTTCTTTTGGTGAGACTTTTTTTTCGAGAAATGATAACTTCTATTAGAAAAAGAAAGAGCAGTATATGAGATGATGTACGAAAGGCAAAAGGAAAAGCAAGTAAACTCCTCAAAGATTACAAATGCATGGTTAGATTTACAAGAAATACAATCACAAGAAGAGATAAATATAGCCTAAATGAACATTGCCAACCCTGACGAAAAACTGCAGGTTTCTGCCTCCCCTGCAAGTTGAAAAAACTTATCCCCTTCTCAGTTACTTATACATTCAACCAAATACAACACTCGAATTGACGTCCAAACACCAAAACGACCAATAACCATGGATTTAAGATACCTGCATAGACATTTCGATCTATGCGACAACCAACACTTAACTTCCCCTCCTCCCCTCTATGTTGCTTACATACTGCAAGGTCATCTAACCTCCTTATGAGATGTCTACATCTAAACAAAACAGAAGATTTCAAAAACCCAAATGTCTATTGTTCTTAACGTGGAAATATGTAGTCTAATGTATCCATTTCTAGTCGATAATCGATGTTCTAAATTTCAAAGGATAAAATCCTTCCAAAACAAAAGAAAACAACAGGCAAGAATGAAATACCAACCATGGAACAAACGATAAGGCCTCTTTCGTTGGGAATACTTTTACCATGTCTCAGAACCCAGTATCTATTTCGGAGGAAAGAGAAGTTCTCCATTTCTCACTGCCCAAAATGTTGGAGACTTGGGGGTTTTATAATTTTTCGTTACGATCGGGCTTCTCGCTCGCTCTCGCTCTCTCGCTCTGTTAGTTTATTACTGTTATATTTTCACCAAAAAAGGGTAAATTACAAGATACCCTTTTGTACTATGGGGTCTGTGACAAAGATCCCTTGTATTATTGATCGTGAAACAAAGACCCTCTTCCGTTAATTTTCTGTTAAAATCAGCCGTTACAATCGTTGCAATATTTTTTAATCCTCATACTATTCCTGTAATAAATACAACTCTTGTAATAATTATTTAAAAAAAAATGCTGTTCATCTTCCCCGGCTTACGATAGAACAGCAGCGACACGGTAATCACTTCTACCTCAGATTTTGGTAACGGTGGTAACTCCCCTCGTTAATTTACAACTTCCTCTGCTGGTCGCTGCTGTGTGTTGATTGATAGATTATCGATGTCTCTCCTCACCAAAAGAAGCAGCAACACCTATGAGAAATTCAAATTTTCCCTTCTCGCCTTTTCACTCTTTTTTGCTCTAAGAACATCACATGACGCAGCTGCAGCAACAAGGGACACAATAATAAAAGAGGGTGAAGGGGTTCAGGATTGGGATCACTTGAAGTCTGCAAGTGGAATTTTCAGACTGGGATTTTCCGGTCCGAGTGCTTCAAGGAACCGCTACCTGGGTATTTCCTACAACAAAGCTCGAGATGCGACCGTTGTCTGGGTTGCCAATCGAAATAACCCAATTGCCGATTCCTCCGGTCTTCTTACGATSGACGGCGACGGAAAATTGAAAATCACACACAGTGGAGGCAGTGCTATTATGTTATATTCCAAACAGACCGCCGGTAACGTGACAACTACTCTATTGGACTCGGGAAATTTTGTTCTGAGGGAGGTCGATTCTAATGGAACTGCAACACGGGTATTGTGGCAGAGCTTCGATTATCCCACG
>NW_010729245.1:898324-940028 GCF_000365185.1 Nelumbo nucifera | reverse complement strand
GTCCTCTGATTCAGTTCTCGCAGGTCCCTCAGCTCCCGCCGCCTACAAAGGAGAGGAAATCACCTCACGCGGAGGATAGTCGGGTTGCGCTGCACTAGGGAGCTCCACCATCCTCTGAGTTGCAAGTCGCCTAGGAGCAAGTCAAGTGACGAGTCCACCAGGCAGTTCGCCACCAGGCAGCTCGTCACCAGGCATTTCGCCATCAGGTAGTTCACCACCAGGCAGTTCGCCACTAGGCAGTTCGCCACCAGGCAGTTCTCCACCAGGCAGCTCGCCACCAGGCAGTTCGCCACTAGGCAGTTCGCCACCAGGGAGTTCGCCATTAGGCAGTTCGCCACCAGGCAGTTCGCCACCAAGTAGCTCTCCACCAGGGAGCTCGCCACCGGGCAGTTCGCCACCAAGTAGCTCATCACCAAGGCACATCACCACCATGTCAAATAACGAGGTACTTAACCAAAAAATTTATACATCACAAAAAAATGGTACGTGACCAGAAACGGTTACATCAATTGGCGCCGTCTGTGGGAACACGCTACAAAAGCTAAGTTCTCATCCTACAAAAGCTAAGCTCTCATCTTACCAAAGCTAAGTCCTCACTTTTTAGAAATTGAAGCTATCGCTTTATAGTTTACATTTTTTTATGAACTCAAAGACTATGCAGGGAGCTAACAAACTAAGTATCTCTACCAACCTTACTCCCAATTCAGATAATGCCTCATCAGTCCTCTCCGCAAGGTCCCCCCTACAAAGATGAGCTCTTCGTGGCTTCCGCGGGAGTTGACGGCCAACAGACTACATAGGCGCCCTTACCGGTCGAGCCTTCCAAGGCTCCCGTGTGAGCTGGCGACCTAAAGTTAGTAGTGCTGCCCCCGAAGGTCGAGCTCCTAGTAGCTTCTTGTGGGAGTGGGTGACCGGCATTACGAAGCTGATGTAGCACAATCATAGCTCGACACCTCACAGGCAAAGCCTACGGGCCACATTACTGCTTAAGACCTGGTCGCCTCTCCGGCACGGGCAAAGTCAAAAAAGAGTAGACTACGAGTCACTCCCAAAGCCTACGGGCCACATTACTGCTTAAGACCCGGTCGTCCTCTCTGACACGGGCAAAGTCAAAAAAAGAGTAGACTACGAGTCACTCCCAAAGCCTACGGGCCACATTACTGCTTAAGGCCCGGTCGCTTCTCCGGCACGGGCAAAAGTCAAAAAAGAGTAGACTATGAGTCACTGCCAAAGCCTATGGGCCACACTATTACTAAATATCCAGTCGCTTCCTCAGCAGGAGCAAAATTAGCAAAAGTGAACTATAAGTTGCCCTAGAGCCTAAGGGCTACACTACTGAACTAGCAGAGACCCCCTCACCTTAGTGGCAGCTCACCACATACAAGCAGCTCCCGAGACCTAAGGAATTGGATCAGCACTTACTAGCTCGTCGAATTACGGGCCAAAAGAAATCTACTCCCTTCGCTGAGTTACTCTCAGCTCGGGAGTGGGGGGCAATTGATGAGGGCAGATTTGGCCCTCCAATGAAATTGCGACACGTGGCACCTCGTGACAACTAGACAAACACCTAGGCAAACAACTTATCAAGTTGGTGTCCCCCCCGGGCACCGGTCCGGCTGGCCTGGCGTGACCTGCACGCGGCCTACGGGCGGCCTGCGCACGACCTGGTGTGGCCTGCACATGACCTGGCGCGGCCTGCGCACGACCAGGGCAGGCCCCGGCTGTAGCCTCTGTAGGGCGTGCCTCAGGGGCGGCTTCTGTAGCACCTCTGGCAGTAGTCTCGGCAGGCTCAGTGGTGGGCTCTGCTGCTGTCTTGGGACCTTGAGGCGCCATGTCCTTCTCCAGATCGATGACGGGTTGAACGCTAGGGAGATCGGGCTCCGGAACCGGGACCTATGAAGGCTGAGCCTCGACAGAGGCCTGCGGAGACTCAATGCATGCCTTCTTGGCTACGCGCTTCTTTCTCTTCATCTGGCGGAAGAGCCTCTGACCGTCTATCTTGTCCGTCTCCATAGGACCTACAGTGAAGCTCGGCGTTAGTAACCCCGAAGTAAGCACGCAGACAAAAAAGCTGGAGTAAAGAAAAACCTACCCGGGCTCAAGCTGGCCTGGATGAGCTTCTCCTCGGCTGTGAAGTCCTTGTAATTCAACCCGAGCTGAGCCCACGATTGAAGTGACTTCTTGGTCTTCCCATCGAGGATAACACCGGGGTCTTGAACGGCCATCCACCAGTCAGTTGGGAAGGGCCACCCCATGCTGCTCCGAACTACGAAGTAGTCCCGCTTCCAGGCTGTGACTTTACTCGGGAGCTTGTGCATTAATTTAAAACCCGGGCGGGGAGACAGATAATAAGCTCGCTTGTGCCCGGGGAGAGTGCCCGAATCGCTCTTCTTTATTGACAAGATAGTACTAAGGATATCAAGGTCAATGGGGAGGGAGCGGTCGAAGCAAAGGGAACTGGTCCCAACCACATTCCGTATGAAATTCGGGTGAAGTTGGTCCAAGGTAATGTTAAAGTGCACCAACACCTCAACAATCAGGGGATGAAGAGGAAGTCGGAGTCTGGCGACCAGTTGCTCCCTGAAGACCACGATCTCATCGGGACCGTGCCCCCATGGAAAGCTGCCGGAGGGGAGACTGTAAGAGTACTCCCTAGGAAGGTTGAACCTCTATATGAGGTCCTGGAGTCTCTCCGGAGTCATGGTGGAAGGGCCGAACTGATCTGGCACCCGATCTCTGTGGGAGGTGGATGCCAAATGACCCGAAGCCACCCGTACATCGGACGGCTGGGCAGCAGAAGAGCCACCCTGAGCCAAGGTACCCACCTTGGGCTCGTCGATGAGGCTATCTACACTAGACGACATCACAATGCGGAAAGGAAAGAATATTCGGAAAAGGAAAGGAAGCTCGGGGACTCACTGCAAGAAACACGAACTGAACTAAGGGGAATAACCGAGCTGGGAACCTCAAATGTGAGCTCAACACTGACGCTGAAGACTTTGTGGCGAAGAAATGACCAAGGGTCCGCCACTATTTATAGCCGTTGCATCCGGGCATTAACGGTCAAGATGGAGATGATCCAACGACTCTCAAAAAAACCGGCTACGAGTTCCTCGAGGTGAAATTAGTTTAGCGCGTTTTTTGGCGTCCGCGCGTAAACCGAACGCGACCTGGGTTCCCTTTGACTGAGCTGGGAACTAGACCGGTCCAGTTAGGCGAGTCATGTGACGAAGTAGCATGAGTACCGAAGCCAAATCCACCCGGCGCGACATGAACTCTTTGTGCTAGGTCAACACCGCCACAGGGAGTGGGGGGCAATTGATGGAGGGTGATTTGGCCCAACCTCTTAGCATGGGTACACGTGGGCGTGACCTTGCTCAAGCAATGACTCAGCATGACAGCACAACAAGCGCAACTGCAACTCGGAGGGAAGACACCTCGGGTCGGGACTCCCTGACCTTTCCTAATGCCCGAGCTCCTCCCAGTGGATTTTGGGCCACTTCCAAACAGGAACACCCGATCAGCCTCTAGATACCCCGAGGTAAAGACACCTCGGGTCGGGCAGCTCGGTGTAGCTTGCCACTGGCAGCTCGCCACTTGCGGGATAGGGTAACTCACGAAAGAGCAGTTCGGCATATTGCAGGAAGATCTCCTGCCCGGCCATCGTACCCAACAAATCTGGGGACAGCAACCATGTCCCTCATCAGACAGTGTCATGCCTGCCACCTTTAGAGGGTGCCTTACACCTGACAGACACGTACCCTGCAATGACGGCCCCGCGCGTGCCACCTCAGCCCTGCCTGTAACGGCTACGACAGGATGACAGTGACAGTTATACCTGCCCTGTCAGAGGCTAGTGGGCCTGATGCAACCGAATTCTGTTATAAGAAGCCCAATCTCAATGAACGGAGGTAACTTCCACATACTCGCGCTATCTGCACTCTTAGCCTTCATCCTCTCTTTGCATATTTCACAGAATTCTAACTTAACGTTGGAGTATTCCCGTCGGGCAAACCCCCGAGGATTTCTTCATCTTCTTCATCTCAAGTACCTTTCAAGAGCCACGCGAGTGCCATATAGGAATCACCGGATTGCGCACCATCAACGGCTAACGCATCAAATTCAGCAACTCCTTCCTCAGCTCCTACCATCTTTGCTTCCGACTCCAACAAATCATCCTGCCATAACCAGTTCCGTAAGCAAAGACCCGTCGTGGTGGCGGGTTGTAACAACAGGAGTTTTTTTTCTGGCTATTTTTGGGGTGTTCTTATTTAATTCAAAGGGTTAAAATTGTCTAAATAGTTATTGTAACGATAATAAGGAGATTAAAAAATATTATAACGGCGGATTTTAAACGAAAGGTTAACGGAAGAGGATCTTTTCACGATCATAATTTACCCTATTTTCAATGCAAGGCGGTAAAGATTGGTCGAACGGGCTTTGCCCTGACCGAAGCCGAACTCGGTCTGATATTAGCGTCGTTTTGACTGTCATATTCAGTGGCAAACAAGAAGTCGTTTTACATTATTACATTATTACCGAGACTATTGTATCCTTTTTAGCCTTCTCAGAGACAGACAGGTCACTTTCCTTCCCTTCTCATTCCCATTTCTCACTTCCCCAATCTCTCTCTCTCTGAAGGAGAAGGAGAAGCGAAGCAGAAGCAAAATAACAGAAATTCAGATCTGAAACCGACTAGCAGAGTAAACTCTACAAATCTCTGCTTGTAGAGAAGTAGAAAGGACTCTGAGCGCTGGAGGTTGACAGACGGCAATGGCTCTCAATCTTCGACAGAAGCAAACTAGTAAGATACTAAGACTTTCTTCATCTCATCCTCCTTTCATTTTACATTCATTTAGGAACAAGAAAGCTTAAAATAAATACACAAGTCGAATCCCTAATTTTTCATTTTATTAACATGCTGCTTATATTCTCATCCCATTTTAAATTGGTGAATTTTCAACCCATATTTAACGAGTAGGTTGTATCATTCGGATGTTGAATCTGAATCAACCCTTGAACTCGAGCGGGAATTCTGACGAAGAGGTTTACAAGATCCTGGTGTATGATAAGTTCTGCCAGAACATTCTCTCGCCACTGATCCATGTCAAAGAGCTCCGCAAATATGGAGTTACGTTGTACTTCCTCATCGACAAGGAGAGGAAGCCAGTTCCTGACGTCCCGGCTGTCTATTTCGTGCAGTCGACTCCATATAACATTCAACGCATCGCCGCCGATGCCTCTGCTTCTCTCTACGAGAGCTTCCACCTCAATTTTTCATCGTCCATCCCCCGGCCGCTGCTCGAAGATCTCGCTTCTGGAACTCTAAAAACTGACTCAATTCATCGGATCTCGAAGGTGCACGATCAGTACTTGGAATTTATAACCCTGGAGGATAACATGTTTTCTCTTGCGCAAAAGTTTTGTTATGTCCAATTGAACGATCCCTCGGCTGGAGATCGCGAGATCGAAGAGATCGTGGAGAAGATTGTAAGTGGACTATTCTGTGTTCTGGCAACACTTGCGGTAGTTCCCATCATAAGGTGCCCACGAGGTGGGCCTGCGGAAATGGTTGCTTCTGCACTGGATTTACGACTGCGTGATCATTTGCTGTCAAAGAATAATTTGTTTACTGAAGGGGGCAACTTGGGGAGCTCCTTCCAGCGGCCAATCCTGTGTATTTTTGACCGAAATTTTGAGCTTTCGGTAGGAATTCAGCATGATTTTAGGTATCGTCCACTCGTTCATGATGTTCTTGGGTTGAAGCTCAATAGGCTGACTGTTCAAGGGGAGAAGGGGGGCCCAAAATCATATGAATTGGACAACTCGGATCCCTTCTGGATGGGAAATGGGTCATTAGAATTCCCGGAAGTTGCAGTGGAGATTGAAAACCAATTGAACAAATACAAGAAGGATGTGGACGAGGTGAACAAGCGCACAGGTGGAAAAGATGAGGCAGATTTTGATGGGCAGGATTTGATTGGTAACACAAAGCATTTGATGAATGCAGTGAACTCATTACCTGAGCTGACAGAGAGAAAGCAGGTCATTGATAAGCACACCAATATTGCTACTGTGCTGTTAGGTGAGATCAAGGAGAGATCCTTGGATTCTTATGCAAAGAAGGAGAATGATATGCTGACAAAAGGAAGCATTGATCGAAATGAACTTCTTATTGTTCTAAAAGGGAAAGGCTCAAAGGTTGATAAGCTACGGTTTGCAATCATTTATCTTCTTTCTGCAGAAACCACACCTCATTCAGACTTGGAAGCAGTGGAAGCAGCACTAAGAGAGTCTGAGGTGGATACTTGTGCTTTTCAATATGTAAAGAAGATAAAATCACTAAATGTGTCATTGGCTTCTGCTAACTCTGCTAGCAGGAGTAACATTGTTGACTGGGCTGAGAAGCTCTATGGGCAGTCAATAGGTGCTGTTACAGCGGGTGTGAAGAATCTTTTGTCAAGTGATCGACAGCTTGCATTGACAAGAACAGTGGATGCACTTATGGACGGAAAACCCAATCCTGAAATTGAATCCTACCTCATCTTCGATCCTCGAGCCCCAAAATCAAGCTCTGGTGTGGGTACTAAAGGACCATTTAAGGAAGCAATTGTGTTCATGATGGGTGGTGGTAATTACATGGAATATGGGAGCTTGCAAGAGTTTGCACACCGTCAGCAGCCAGCCAAGCATGTTATATATGGAACGACAGAGGTTCTTACAGGTGCTGAATTTGTTGAGCAGCTTACAGTTTTGGGACAAAAGATGGGACTAGGAAATAGTGGTGTTCCTTCATCCCATTGATACGGATGTTATGATTAAGCCTTAGCTTTTGATGGGGCATTTGTGGAAGCAACTTGCCTTTAGGCAATTCAAATTAGTGAAAGCCACTGGTGTAGAGGGACAAGTTATTTACTTGAAGCTAGCATAGAGGGACAACTTCTTAGTGTTCTAAAAGTGAATTTGGCTATGCATTGCCTTTTATGCATCTGAGATCAGCATGATGTTTGTTGATGTGAGTGTGCTTCCACCAATTAAATATTAAAAGTTGACCTCCAGGGGGAATTGCTGATTATCATCCACAAATTGAGGTATAAAGTCTGTCTTGGTGATCACAATGAGCTTATGTATTCCCGCTTGATATATTGCTTGGAAATTGTTAGGCAATAATAGTTAAGGAGTTCTAAAACTTCAAGGTTATGGCCAAGCTTGACTTTCATTTTCTGTTGGTATGATTCACTTTTCAATTGACTAGCAAGTTGTTTTTTGTATTTTCAGAAGATACCAGTTAAAATTGTGCTTGATATATAGAGTCAGTGTTTTAAAAAAACTATGGATCTTAGTCCTTGAGACTCACCTTGATACAAACCTCAAGGAAAATGCCTCGAAGCTCATGCCAGAAAGTATAAAGCACATTCTCACATATTGTGTTGTCTTACATGTGTATATACACGGGCAGCAAATAGATTCTTGTAATTATAGCTATGTATACACATGTATATGTATGTACTTGTGATTACATTTATGCTTTTACATATTTACAAATGTACTCTATTTCATTTAAAGTGTTTAGTAGTTATTAAATGGTTTGTAAGCTCTTGATATTCTTACAGTTTTTGTTATATGATTATATATTCTTTTGTATGCTTTTCCCATAAAAAATATGCTCCTTTTGAGTCTATTTCTACATTTTTATTTTAGTTTCTTGGTTTCTTAAAAAAATGAACTCATTTATATGCTTGAAGCTTATGCCTCATGCATCTAAAGGTCCTAGTGCCTCACTTAATACCTTATTTTTAATCTTTCTAGAGACATGCCAATTTCAATTTTATAGCACCTCCAAGACTCAATACCTTAGTAGAATATGCCTCTCTAATGGGGGTGACTATTGCGTATGATACGAGTTCAGATTAGCTGAAGTTCTCACACTGTTAAGCAGGCTGTGGAGCCAATTAAAAAAGTATACATTAATTTGACACAAGAAGGGCCATTCCTGTGTGTGAATCCCTCCAATAGAGACTCACGGGAGTGGTTTGAATTTTTATATTTGATTTGTTTTATTTTAATTTTCTCTCTGTGCCCTAACCCTCCTTTCTCTCCAGCCTCCAGCCTCTACCCCCTCCACCCCATGCAGGTCACTGTCAGTAAAACTTGGGCAAGTTGAAATCTTTGAGTTGCCATGGCCACCTAGTATAGAAATCATCATGCCTTCCGTTCTCAGTACACCAGAACCCTTCATCTAAAAATCTGCAATATTTAGACTGGTATAGTGGGTACTGTTCATCCTAGAACCAGTCTCCTTTAAACAAATCATAGTCTTCACCACCCTCTGCAAGAAACCTTACTCGTTTATCTTGACCAGTCACATTGAAACCCAACCACATAAAATCTCTCTGACTGCCTGTGAACAGGAATCCTCTATTGACAACCTTATAGTCCAAGTAAAAGAAACAGTAAAGAAAACACACCACTGTAACAAAGAAAAAACCCAAGAGTCTCCAAGGATGGTTCATGTAGTTTCAGATGCTTGAGCAATGCAGCAGCAAACACTTGGTTAGATCAGTTTGAGCCTCTTTGGAAACCCAAAAAGAAGTTAACAGATTTGAAGGAAGAAATGGTCTGAAAAAGGCCTTTGGCCTCATTCTCATCTTATTGCTGAAAACTAAAAGTGGGTGTACTTAGTTCTTGTTATTTTGAAAGTACTAGTTCTAGTAACTCTCAGACTTGCTATTCATAATAATTCTCGTAATTACTATTTTTAGTAAACTCGTAGTTTGCTATTTTTAGTTATTTTGATGTCTTTAAATTAAAGTAGCTTTAGTTGGATTAGGAAAGTGTTATTGGAGTTGTTTAGGAGTTGGATTCCTTATTTATTGTCCTAATGGGTTTGTTATTGGATTTATCTTAGTTCTTAAGTAAGTAGGAGTTGTGTTTAGTCAGTTTTCTAGTCCAAATTAAGAGTCTGAAAGGGGACATCCGAATTAAAAATATTGAGTCTATAAAGAGTCATTGTAATTGGAATTAAAAAAGAGTGATTTGATGAAATAAAGACTGGTTTAGTGAATTCTGGTTGTTGCCAGAGGTTCTCTGTCCCTCTCTCTCTCTCTCTCTCTCTCTCTCTCTAAGTGATCTATCTCTTTGCTGTTCTCCCTAACAGCAAGAGTTCACCTCTTCTAACTTCTTACTCATTCTTTAGTGCACAACAAGAATCCTACTTGTTTTTCCTTCTATATTCTTCATCTCTAATCACCCTCACAGCTCATTCACCCCACAAAGCACGCCACCATATCCTAAATTAGTAGGATCCTACCCCATCCTACATCATTGAGCTTCTTCAGAAATTCCAGAAGCAGAAAGGCATGATTTCTGGATCTTGAGCAAGTGGGTTCTTAATCATTTGGAGAATGATGGATTAATGGGGTTATTCTTAAAGCAACTCGAGATGGGTTTTGGATGGGAGGAGTGTTTTCTTTGTGTTATTTTTTTTTATAATTCAGGTTATTGTATGAAACCGAGCAGGAGAGGGTGAATAAAACAATAGAAGAGTGGTGGCATGCAAGCAAGACTATTCATGATGGCAAATCTTTCTTTATTACCCAGTTCCTGTGAGCTAATTATTTCGACAGATATACAGAGAGAAATGAAATGGGTGTGGTTAAAGCAAGAGAGAATTCATGGATAAGGAGTTTTTCACTGTCTTTTGTTGCTAACCGTTGGCAGAGTTTCTTTAAAGAACAAAAATGGGCAAGATGGGGCATGATTATTTTTCATGTTGCAAGCCACATCAATTTCTTTGCTGAGCTGATTTTTCATTCTGAAAATAATGAGACCGAAATAAACAAGAATTAAAAAAAATGAAATCCTGAGCAACGAACCAAACATGGTCTAAACGTCTGATTTTTCATTTAGATCCAATTCAAATCCGGGAAATATATGTCAAAAAGGCTGAGAGAGAGGCGAGAGAGAAAGCGAAGAACCACTCCCTTTAGTTTCTATTAGAGGGTCTCACACATGGGAATGGTTGTTCTTGTGTAAAACTAGCATGTATTCTTTCAATTCAGATTAATCGAGCCAACACCATGGTTGTGTAACGGACTATGCAACTAATGATAGACATCACATCAGTGCCCTATAGGAGCCCCACATGCACATCTCGGCGTGCATTGGAAACATCTCCCGTGTGAGCGCAGATGTAGATGAGAATAAAATTACAAAAAATTGTTTAGATTCTCTTTCGCTTACTAAATGTTTATTTTACTCTTTTTTTACATGAAACCATCTCTATACTTCTTTTTAACAAAGAATAAAAGTATTTGACTGATTAGCAAAGAATAAAACCATTTCTTTTTAACAAAGAAAAACAGTTAAAAAAAGAAAACCTGAACTTGGGCATTTTTGTAATTTTATACATTGTAACCTTAGTTTTAAAAGAGTTGGACTCAAGTATATATTTCTAAAAAGTCCAAAGTATAAAATGTGGCACTTAAGTGTCACTACCCCCAAAGTACTCGGTATCAATTTATAATTTACCGAAAAAATAAATCTGGCTTAGAGTCAGAGGTTGAATGATTGTGGGTCTCATGTATTTTATGACTGATTAACTGGTGTAGGATTTTATTATTGGTCCAAGCCTGCCTATCCAAAGCATAGGAAAGCATGATACTAGCCAATTTGACAGTAGAAAGCTTGACAATGATTGGGTGGGGATAGGAGTGATCATTTGAGTCTGGCTTGAAAGCTCAGTCTAGAACATGCACATATATAATACATGGCACGTGCTATGCATATCACCAAAAGCAAGGCAAATATCGACTCTTGTTTTTACTTACCGTTAATAGTAATTTTTCATATTCCCTTTTTGATATTTGTTTTAATTTTACTATTGTAAGTTATAGCAAATTAACTAACTTTTTGTTAATTACTTTAATTAACAATAATTAAATTACAATAATTTTTACATTTGTTTTTAATTATTGGTTTTATTAATTTTAATGTTAATTAGTACTTATAAATTTAATTGGGTTGAATGTGGGTTAGATTTCATATAAACCAATCCATTTGAATTTGATTAGGGGTAATTTGACCCTCTAATGACATCGTGCCATGTGGCACTTCCGAACTGTTGCATAACACCTCGGTGCCACGTAGGCAATGATGTGTCCTTACTAAGTCAGTTGGAACCACCTCGGATGCACCTTGGATGCTTTGAGAGAGTGAGCGCCTAGCATCACCTCGACTAGGACTGAGGAGGGCATAGCCTTATGCGGCGTATGCACCTCGGCAGGAGGGCTGAACTCCTGTTGAGCACTTACTGACCTGACCATGGCCTGAGGTGGCAACCTACGTGACATGGTGACCGACTTCTGCTATGTGCGACTTATCGTCTCCAATTCTTCTAGGATCACGTCGCTTGATCGATAGAACGAACTTTCATGTCACCCGCTTCGGAGATAATCGGTTAAGCATTATTGCTATCCACTAAAACCACTTTCGTGGTGGGCCAATAAGCCACATTCCCCCAAAGATCTCAAACACGCTATGTAAGACCTATGCCTATATAAAGACACCTCCTTCAACCACAGAAGGTACGTGCGATTGTGCATTCAATTTGCTCTTGCATTCTAAGCTCTCTTACTCTCATTCTACTCTCATAGCTGACTTAAGCATCAGAGTGTCCACCCCAAAAAAAGCACCTCAGGTACTCCTAACACTTTCTTATAGCTTGGTCTGCTGACCTCACTAGCCTGGCGTCCGAGCTGTCCTCTAGTAGGGAGCTACCAGATCGTGCACTATCAATTGGCATCGTCTGTGGGAATTGCTATGAAAAGCCATGTTCTCACCATCTTTCTACTCAATCATATCCAGTGAATTCGATAAGCAATAGCAGCAGCAACAACAACAACGCCGATAACGTCTAGACCAATGACACTTCAGTTGGGGGTAGAATTTGCTTGCCTAGAATGCACTAAATTAGAACGTACAGATCGGGCAGATCTTGGTTCCCTTAACGATACCAAGAATCCCAATGTTGCCGGCATAGAGCATCCCAGCACTGCCTGCTTTGACTATGCCTCCCCCGCAGGTTGAGCCCTTAGTGGTTCCTACCAGGGTCAACAACCAATAGTTCTAGGAGCTAGTGTAGTACATCCACGGCACCAACTTGTGGATTCAGAGCTAGGAAGGTCACCTCGCTGCAATGGCTTGGATGCAGCCCCAGTTCATGTTTGGCCTATAGATGTCGCAGGTGCCTTAGTAGTACGTCCCCGACCAGAATCTTGCTCAAATGGTGGTGCTGAACTAGCAGCCCAATGACCAGAACCAGACCCAAGAGCCACTCCATCAGTAGAACGTCCCCCCGATGAACAACACGCAAGCACTTGGGACCATTGACCTGGCAAGAACCCGCACATCAAAAGACCGGGACTCAACATATGTCCCAAGTAAAGAAACTAGTCGGGCCACTTCTTCTGTCAGGCCCATGAATATAGCCTCCATCGAAGGGTCTTGAAGAAGACGCCGAAGATGTGCCCGACGTGAGCCTGCCAATAGTCATTTTTCCCATAAGGATGAGGAAACCATGAAGGATTCAAAAGCAAGCCGAGCTGGGACGTCACCTGCATTGCATATCTCCCACACTTCTCCGCTATAGGTTGAAATCCTTACGGCCCCTTGGCCCAAGGACTTCAAGGCCCCAAGCCTAATCGTATGACACCAGTGACCTGGTCGATCGTGTGGAGAGCTTCTAGGATTTCATGTAGTTACATGGAGCTACCGAGGCGAACTTGTACATGGCCTTCTTGACCACCTTCTGAGTCACAACTCGAATGTGGTATTCCAAGCTAGTTGCGAGCTCCATTAAGACCTGGAGGTAGTTCATGGACCTGTTTACTACTCACTTCGCCACTAGTAGGCACTGCTCCAAGTCTACAACCATGGAGGAATTCCTCGATCAAGCTAGCAAGTACATCAAGGCAGAAGAGGTGCTCGGTTCCTAGAGTGAGTTGGGCTGAAAAAGAAGAAGGTCAGAAGATGATCAAGGAGGAAGTAGCAAGCACATGAAGAGAAGTAAGTTGCCCAGGCACAACAGGTCTCCCCACTACTGAACGAGGTCCTTCCTTAGAAGAAGAAACAGGTCATCCACTCGACGCTCTTAGACTCCCCCTATCAAGACCAAGAACTATACACCACTAAATGCTAGAAGGGGGGAGATCTTGATGGACATTAAGTCGATAGAGTATGTAAAGTGGCCTGCTCCTTTGAAGGGAAATCTAGTGAACCGAAACCAGGATAAGTACCGCCACTTCCATAGAGAGAGGGGGTACGGCATAGAGAATTGTCTAAAGAATGAGATCGATGAGATGATCAGGAGGGAATATCTGAAGAAGATCATCGAGAGGGATGATCATCAAGTTGATCAATGAAGGAGGGAAGAGGCTCTGTTAAGGAGAGTGCAGCCCCTGCAGTGGTAGTAGAATGATCCACCAATCCGTGGAGTGATCTACATGATCACGGGTGGGTCCCTAGTAGCAAGCTTATACCACCTCGGCTGGTCGAACCTTTGTTCATGAGCTGACCTATCAGGAGGAAAACCTGTCAAAGTGGCCACAAGTGGAAGAAGTGATCTATTTCACTAAAGATGACACATGAGAAGTCCATTACCCCCATGAAGACACACCCTTGTAGTAAAGCTCATCATCCATGACTATGAGGTGAAGCGTATTCTGGTTGATTTTGGTAGATTGGTGGACATATTATTTCTAGTAGCATTCTAGCAGATGGAACTACAGAGGAAGGACATCATCCTGGCCGAAGTACCTTTGGTCGGCTTCAGCGGAGAAGTGGTCCGATCTATTGGAAGAGTAAACCTGTCGATAATAGTGGGGTTCACGCTGAACAGGGTGAGTTTTAGTCATGATTTTTTTTGGTAGTAGAAACAATGTCGTTGTACAATGTAATCCTGGGCTGCCCAGTTCTACATGCCCTTAGAGTGGTGGTATCCACATACCACATCCCGATGAAGTTTTCCACTGATTACGGAGGAATAGTCCACATAGGCCATTTGGAATGTCGCAAGTATTACGTGGCAGCCTTGAAGGGCAAAGGAAAGCAACCTCTAGTAGTGGATTTGGAACCACTCTTGGAGCTCGGTGAGGATCGAGCTTGCCCATTCGAGGACGCCATCTAGGTGTTGGTTTCTAATACCAACCCCGAGAAGACAGTGTAGATTGGCTCACTCTCAAAGGAACCTCTATGCATTGAACTAGTAAGTTTCTTAAGTTCTAATTTTGATATTTTTGCTTGGTCGGCTGCTGATATGCATGACATAGGCCCTTTTGCTATTACTCATAAACTAAATGTTGACACTATGGTTAGACTAATTAGATAGAGGAAAATGAACTTCACCTAGGAGAGGTGGAGGGCAATTGACGAGGAGGTCGGGTAGCTCCTCGTAACAGACTTCATTAGGGAGGTTGAATACTCAAACTAGATCGCGAACTTGGTTCTCGTGAAGAAGGCTAATGGGAAATGGTGCATGTGTATCGACTACACCAACCTGAATAGAGTTTGTTCAAAGGACAACTTCCCATTCCCCAGGATAGATCGACTAGTAGATGCGACCTCAGGGTTCGAGTTACTAAGCTTCATGGATGCCTATTCTGGTTATAACCAGATATAGATGGATCCTGTCAACCCAAAGAAGACTGCTTTTGTAACCAAAAAAATTTATATTGTTATAAAGTCATGCCCTTTGGTCTAAAGAATGTCGGGGCAACCTTCTACGTCTTGTAAATAGAATTTTTTTTCTGATTTAATTGGAAATAAAATTAAAGTTTATGTAAATGATATGGTAGCAAAAAGCAAGTCTTCAAAATCTTTAATCCCTGATTTAACCAACGTGTTTGTTGTATTAAGGAAATTTAACTTAAAGTTCAACCTGAATGAGTGTCTTCAATGTCACAATAGGAAAATTCCTCAGTTATATAGTGAATCGACATGGCATCAAAGCCAACTCTAAGAAAATCCAAGTCATCTTAGATATGCAACCCCCTAGGTTCATTAAAGAAGTCTAGAGACTAACAGGTCGGATAGCTGTCCTGAACCGATTTATGTCCATGTCAGCTAAGCGATGCCTTCCTTTCTTTAAGGCCATTAAGAAGCCTAAGACTTTGATTGGATCGATGAATGTCTTCTCGCCTTTGACGAGCTAAAAAATGCCCTTAGTTCCCCACCCTTTCTAACTAGATCGGAACCTGGGGATGGGCTAAAACTCTACCCCTCCATGAGTGATGAGATGGTTAGCTTGGTCCTAGTTTGAGAAAAGGATAAGGTGCAATAACTTGTCTATTATGCAAGACAAGTGTTGGATGTCATTGAAACTAGGTACCCCAATATAGAGAAGTTAGCATTCCCATTAATCATAGCAGCTCGTAGGTTATGCCTATACTTCCAAGCCCATTCCATTATCGTCCTCACTGATAGACATGTTCATGGACTGGGCTTGGGCTTGGTGTTTGCCAAAATTTGAATTGGGCCTGACTCGAAACCTGATCTCGACATAGAGTAAGTCGTGCCCAAAGCCTAGCCCATGAATAGGTCTACTTGCCGATAGGCCTCTACAATAGGTCCTACAAAAGCTTGAGGTCTCGAGAAGATTGACGGAGTGAGAAATTGAACTCAACAAATACGATATTCAGTTTGAGCCCCATCCAGTGGTCAAGGCACAGGTCCTAGTTGACTTCGTTGCCGAGTGTACGTTCAACATGCCGACCCTTGAAAATGGGAGACCTATGACCACCTCGGAGGTTTCAACCAATGCGACACCTATCTCAACTTGGGATGAAGAACCCTGGATCCTCCATGTGAATGATTCATCCAATCAAAGAGGAAGCGGGGCTGGACTAATCCTCCTTCGGCCTAGCGAGGTCAAGCTAAAGTATGCTCTCTAGTTTGGGTTCTGAGCATCGAACTATGAGGCGGAGTACGAGGCACTCATCGCTGGCCTATCCCTGGCTAAAGAGGTTGGTGCAAACCATTTTTTCATTTGCAGCAATTCCTAGTTGGATGTAAAACAAGTGAATAGGCAGTACAAAGCCCGAGAGCCCACCATGTTGGCCTACTTAGCCAAGGTGAGGGAGTTTATCCCAAACTTTCATTTATGGCATGTCCAGTAGATCCAAAGGTTCGAGAATGTTGAAACCAATGTGCTTTCTAAGCTAGATGGCATGATAGATAACACTTGGAGGACTGTATAAGTTGAAGATTTACTGCGTCCAAGCATTGAAAAAGCGGTAGAGGTCGCTCCCATCTTGGTAGCAGAGCCGAGCTGGATAGATCCACTCATCAATTACTTGCATCATGGAACTCTACTAGTAGATCACAATGCATCATAGAGGATTGAGCGATAGCCAGCTCGCTATGTACTCACTCATAGGCGAGCAACTATCTAGGAGATCGTTTAAACTCCCCTACCTGTTCTATTTGCGGCCTACCGAGGCAAACTAAGTGCTACGAGAGATCCATGAAGGTCTTTGCGATAGACATTAGGGGTAGGGCTCTAGCCCAGAAATCCCTACAACAAGGCTATTACTAGTCGACAAGGTGGACGCCATACAACTTGTGCAAAAATGTGATAGGTGTTAGCGATACACCAATATACCTATAACAACCGAACAAAGGAGAAGAGAGGAAGGAGAAGAGAAGAGGAAGGGAGGAGAGAAGAGAGAAGAGATATTTGGAGTCAACAACCATTTATGGCGGCGCCAATTTATATTAATATATATAGGGCGACCATAATTAGAAGAGAAAGGACCCTTATGCCCCTACTTAAGTTACAACATAAAAAACAAAAAAAAAATCGCTTTAACTAGTCCAAACGAACCCTAACTCAATAGAATACAAACATAAGAAATAAAACTAGCATTCCAACACTCCCCCTCAAGTTGGGACATGGATGCCAATCATGCCCAACTTGTCACACAAATTATTCTGCCGCACATGATGAAGGCCCTTAGTGAAGATGTCTGCAAGTTGTTCCTTTGAACTAACATAAAGAGTGCACACTTCTCTGCTCACAAGTTTTTCTCTAATGAAATGCTTGTCCACTTCAATATGTTTTGTTCTATCATGGAGGACTGGGTTAGCAGCAATATTGATAGTAGCTTTGTTGTCATAGTAGAGTGACATTGGTTAATTAACTGCAAAACCTAACTCTCCTAACAAGTTTTTTATCCACATCATTTCAACAACTCCATGAGACATGGCTCTGTATTCTACCTTAGCATTGGATCTAGCCACCACACATTGATTCTTACTTCTCCAGGTGACTAGGTTTCCTCCCACAAAGGTACAATGCCCATTGGAAGATTTTCTATCATCGATTGCCCTTGCCCAATCAACATCTGTATACACCTCCACTTTCAAATGCCCACGTTTCTGGAAAAGCAAACCAGCTCTTGGGAACTTCTTGAGGTATTTAAGGATTCTTTCTACAACTTCAAAGTGAATTATCTTAGGGTTATGCATGAACTGACTAAGGACACCCACTGCATAGGTAATATCAGGTCTGGTCATAGACAAATATAAGAGTCTCCCTACAAGTTTTTGAAACTTCTTCACATCTTTCAAATACTCCCCCTGACTGTCTCCTAGATGATGGTTGGGTTCAATGGGTGAATCAATTGGTTTCACTCCCAACTTGCTTGTATTCTCTAATAGATCTAGTACATATTTCCTTTGGGAAATAAAGATGCCCTTTTTTGAACAGGCAACTTCAATTCTAAGGAAATAACGTAAGGGGCCTAGATCTTTCACCTCAAATTGAGTGGTTAGGAATTTCTTCAGCTTCTATATTTCAGTTTTCTAGTCTTCGATGATTGCTATGTCATTAACATACATAATTAAAGTTGCAATTTTCCTTCACCCTTCTTCTTCACAAACAAAGTATGATTTGACTGGCATTGTTTGAATCCCATCTGTTGTACTGCTAAATGAAACCTACTAAACCAGGCCTGAGGTGATTACTTCAACCCATCTAATGCTTTTTTTAACTTGCACACCTTTTATTCATTACTTTTGGCATAGAAAGCTAGAGGTTGAGTCATGTAAACCTCCTCCTCTAGGTCACCATTTAAGAATGCATTCTTGATATCCAACTGATGAAGTTCCCAGTCAAGGTTAGCTGCCAGTGAGAGAAGGATTTTGATCGAATTCATCTTGGCTACTGGAATAAAGGTCTCTGCATAGTCTACTCCATACACTTGTGTAAATCCTTTGGCCACCAATCTAGCTTTGTACCTTTCCATTGAACCATCAGTTCTATGCTTTATTGTGAATACCTACTTGCAACTCACTGGTTCCTTCCCTTTAAGAAGATCTACTAACTCCCAGGTGTCATTTTTGTGTAAGGCATTAATTTCTTCCTTCATTGCATCTGTCCATTCAAGTTTGGATAAAGCTTCTACCACACTCTTAGGAATAGAGACACTATCAATAGAGGAAAGGAATGCACGGTATAAAGGTGAAATATGATCTTAAGACAAAGTGAGACATAGAATGATTAGTAGTACAAGATCTAACACCCTTTCTCTTAGCAATAAGAACATCAAGATCATTAACAACAGGAGGATCAATGTTAAGAGGTTCAGGCATATCAATTGGAACAAGTGTACCTGGTTGATGAGGAGGATCTACCTCTAGATAGTCCGATGATATTGGTTGCATAGTTTTAGGTTCCACGGCTCTTGAACTCTATTGGTTCTTATGGTGGTGAAGAAAGACACAAAATGGAAAAGGGTTAGGAAGGGGAGGTAGTTGAACCTGAGTGTGTTTCTCCTCAACTCTACTCTCCCCTAAGGAGAAATCTAAAAGAAATGTTGACTCTCAAAGAATGATACATCCATAGAGACATAGTACTTGCGTGAAGTAAGATCATAGCAACGGTAACCCTTTTGAGATAACGGATAACCAAGAAAAACATTGGAATAAGGGACAACGGAGCTGTAGGAAACAAAAGTTGATGTGGGGCCTTATACTTTAGTAACTGAGATGGCATACGATTGATGATATATGCAACATACATAACAACGTCCATCCAAAAACATTTTGAATCATTCATATGAAGTAATAAATCACAAGCTACTTCAAGTAGATGACAATTTTTCCTTTCAGCAACACCATTTTGTTGAGGTGTCCTGTCATAAGAGGTTCGATGAAAGGATCCATACGAAGCAAAGAACTCTGTGAGATCACTATGAAAGTACTTTTTTGCATTGTTCAACTAGAAAATGTGAATTTTAGTTTAAAGTTAAGTGAAAACCATTCGTTAAAAGTCTTTCATAATCTTTGGCACTTTATCTCTAGATCACATAGGATAAACCCAAGTATATCTAAAGTAGTCATCGATCAAAGAAATGAAATATTTATATCCAGTCTCAGTAGGTAGAGAAATAGGGCCCCAAACAACAGAATAGACAATATGAAAAGGAAGTTTAGATCTTTTATTTCTTAAAAGAAAGGAATTTCTACAATGTTTGTTCATTTGACATGTTTGACACTATAGTTTACTAACTGATAAAGACTTAAACAACTCAAGAAACATAAGTTTTAAAGACTCAAATGAAGGGTGACAAAGACGATATGCCACAAGTAGGCATGATTCTCACTAGAAGAACTTAAGGACTCTATAGCCACAAGACCGACTTTATTCTCCAACACATAGAGGCCATTATCCTGAAACACACATGAAGAAGGAAAGAAGGTCACTGAACAATTCAAGGAATGAGTAATACTGCTAATGGAAACTAAATTGATAGGTAATTAAGGAACATGCAACACATTAGAGAGACTATGACCAAGAGGAAGGGATATGGTTTTTTGACCGGCTATGGTGGAAAAAGACCCATTAGCCGGTCTCACCTCATCTCTCCCAGAGAGGAGGTTATATGCCTGAAATAAATTTAAATTAACAGTCATGTGGTTTGAGGGTCTAGAGTCAATTATCCAAGAGAAATTAGATGTATGAGATGATACATGGAAAACAGTGGCAGTGTTACCTAATGTAGACGCAAAGGAGGTAGAAGGAGTAGGGCCAGAATCCATCTAGCGAAGTGTCCTACCATACAATTCCAAGTGGTCACGAAAGGAGTTGATGATATATTCCTTGGGGTCAGAACCAGAGTGTCGCTCCTGGGGTACCATGGGACTAGTCTCTTGAGATGCCATATTTACTGAGTTATATTTCTTCTGACTCTTTTGGGTTGGCTTCTTACTCAGATCAGACTTCTTACTCGATTCCTAAGCCCATTTATGTTTGTGATGAAGATCCCAACATGTGTTTCTAGTGTGCTTGGACTTTTGACAGTGAGTGCACCAAAGTTTATCTTTGTCACCCACTCTCTTCTGTAAATCATCCTTTTTAAAAGAACCTCTAACATTTGAACTTGTACCCCCTCGGACATCTAGTGCAATTGGTTCCCCTTCTGTACAATTCATCACACTTCTTCTGCTCTATTCAGACTGAATTAGGACATAAACTTCTTGAATTGAAGGTAGGTTCTTACTTCCTAAGATTTGTACCCTCATGTATTCATATGTAGGATTCAACCCTAAATGAAAAGCAACCATGCGTTGCTAGGAAACAAGTGATTTGTAGGCCTTTGCATCCTCATCACACTTCCAATTCACATTTTGATAATGATTCAATTCCTTCCAAATTGCTGTCAGATCTGAATAGTATACCGAGAGATTCCTTTCCCCCTGCTTGCAAGTGGAGGGTTCAGCTTGCAATTTATATATCTTAAACTGTTCCAAATAGGTAGATTTTGCTTGTTTCCATATTTCACAAGCTGTTTTAGCCCACATAAGTCTTCCTTGCTTGTGGTAGCATGGAAACCAAGAGCTGTGACATCACTATACTATTTTCTTGGTCTCATCTGTCATGTTCAAAATTACCAGTCTTTGGTTCCTTGAGTTTACCATTAATATACCCAATTTTTCCTCTATCAGTAAGATAAAGTTTAATTCCCCTAGACTATTCAAGATAGTTCAGTCCATCAAAGGGGATTACAGCCATGGGGAAACTCATATCCATCCCCACTCATTCCATTTTGACCTCCTGAAATTCCTGAAGTTGCAAAATTCTCAGAGGACTTGATTCAAACACCTTTCAGATCTTACACACACCTTATGATCCCTCTTATCACAAAAAAATAATCCTAGAAACACACCAAGGATAAAGCCCACATGCACACATTACAATCTGGACACAATCTGACCACAAAGTAGCTTAGATTGTCCAGAAAAGGCAAGATTTTAGGGTGATCTTAGAGCTGAACTGACCTACCAGTCACACTCCACCAACTTCCAGACCACCCAAACACATTGACTGCTAGGAGAGATCATAAACCAGTACGGTTACACCATAAGGGGGTAAAAGAATCAGGTCATCCACAACCTACAGATCTGAATTCTCAGATATGGGATCACACGATCCATAAAGGTTTGAACCTCATAGCTTATCAGAATGCATTCTCATATATGGTTTCTTCTTGGTACGTGACCAAGATAAAAAAAAAATACTAAGAAAAAAATCTATACCAGTCGTAGGTCTGTACTTTTGATCTTAGTTGAAGAAGACAGCAGGTTGAAACTTATTCGATCTGCTCAAAGGTCTAGTAGAACCACTCTGATACCATATTAACAGCTGAACAGAGGAGAAGAGGAAGGAAAAGAGAAGAGGAAGAGAGGAGAGAAGAAAGAAGAGAAGAGAGAGATTTGGAGTCAACAACCATTTCTAGCGACGCCAGTTTATATTAATATAAATAGGGCAACCATAATTAGAAGGGAAAAGACCCTTATGCCCCTACTTAAGTTTCAACATAAAAAACAAAAGAAAAGACTGCTTTAACTAGTCCAAACGGACCCTAACTCAACAGAATACAAACATAAGAAATAAAACTAATATTCTAACAATACACTAGCAGCCTGCCACCGACTTGCGCTACTTGACTAGCCCGTGGCCATTTGCATAGTAGGGGATTGATATACTTGGTCCCTTCTTGTCAGCAATCAGGCAGAGAAGGTTTCTATTCGTGGCGGTGGATTATTACACTAAGTGGGTAGAGGCCAAGCCGTTGGTGTCCATCACAGTTCAAAATGTATAAGGCTTCTTCTAGAGGAACATCGTTTGTTGCTTCGACCTTCCTCGTGTACTGATCTTAGACAACGGGAAGTAGTTCGAAGACATCAAGTTCTAGAACTGGTGCACTGAGATGAGTATCTAGTAGAACTTCAGTGTGGTGGTTCATCCTCAAGAAAATGGGCAAGCCGAGGTGACCAAGCAAGCCATTTTGTGAGGTCTTAAAACTCAGTTTTCCTGAGATAAGGGTTTGTGGGTGGACTAGCTGCCTAGCGTCTTATGGGCATACCGCACGACAATTAGGATGGCAACTGGTGAAACACCGTTCAACTTGACGTATGGTATTGAGGCCGTCTCCTACCAAGATTGAGGTGCCCACCTTGTGATATGAATCGTACGAAGAGAAACTAACAACGATGAGTTACGCACAAATCTAGACTTGGTAGAGGAGATTTGAGGCTTGGTGTATATCCAAATAGCCACATACCAACAGAGGGTAGCTTGGTACTATAACGCCTGAGTTAAGAGACGTTAATTCTAAGCTACCGACCTAGTGCTCAGGAAGGTTATGGTACTCGAGCTGAGATCAGGAAAACTAGGTCCTAACTGGGAAGACCCCTATAAGGTAACTAAAGTGATTGGACCCAGGACATACAAGCTTGAAACTTTCAAGGGGAGGCAGGCCCCCATACATGGAACACCAACAACTTGTAGAGATACTACATCTAAGGTTTTGATTGCAGTTTCAACCTAGGTACACCCTAAGTCTAGGAAAATCAAAATGTGAGGATAGGAGCTCGGCCAAACAAGCTCCCACCTGATGACCCCATCAATGTTTTGACTTAGCCGAATCCACAAAAGTAGACCTACTCTATGCACCTTGGCATACGTATTTTAACTTAGCCAATTTTCCAAGAAGTCCAACAACTTAGAAAGTAAAAGGGCGCAAGGAGACATAACACGGCAAAAGCAAATTTTCATTACTTAGCAAAGAGAGGAAAAGGGATCAAGTACATTGATGCTTCAAAAAAAATCTACTGCATCTAGGCCCGGGATACATCCAAGCAGAAGATAAAACTTAATCATCAGTTAGCCAAGACAACTACTCATCCTCGTTGTCGTTGCCATTGACACCCTCATCGACATCATTCCCATCACCTTCCTCATTGTCCTCCACCTCGGTCTTGAGCTCCGTATTGATCTCATCAACCATTTCATTGGGAATCGACCTGATGGTTATTGTGTTGAAGTTGAAGCCCTTCTTAAGGCGTGGTGAACTCCGCTTTCTCCCAGAGATACTTGGGCGAGCGACAAAACTCCTTGACGGCTAAATCCTTAGCTCAACAAATGTCCTCAGAGTACTTGCTCTGCCCTTCCTCGAGTTGATGAGTTCGTTTTTGCACCTCGTTGGTCAAGTTAGCGATGTCCTCCTCGTAGTGCCGCATCTTGCCCTTAGCCTCCTCTAACTCCCAGGTCAAGTCGGCATTGGCGTTGTTGAACCATCGACGATCGTCCTCAGTCCTGAGCCTAGCACCCTCCAGTTGAGACTGAAGGAACTCCACATCGGCTTTCAACTTGTTAGCACCACACTCCAAAGTAGCAACTCGATCCAACAATATTTGACCCATGGTGTTAGCCTGTAAACATTGGAAGAAAAGTAGTTAATAGTGATAGAAGACATGTATAAGTATCTAAGGTGGGGATGCTTACTGAGAGGATATGTCGAATCATTCTCGTACTAGCTTCAACAAAGTCCTAGTCTCCATAGACCTGAACATCCTTGGGAAGGAGGATTCCCCTCCCCCAGTACAAGGGCGATGTGGGGATCCCATATCCAGTCTATTGTTGAAACATGCCATTGAGGAATCAAAGGAGAACCATGCAAGCTAGAGGCTTCGATTGCGGGGTTGGGCATAGGCACATGAGGCATTACTGTTTGGGCTACTGGATCTGGTATTCCATAGGAGGATGAGTCAACGTACATCGGGTCTTCGCCCTCCAATTCAAGGTTTACTACATCGCGCTCGACCAACCTCCTCTCAACCAACCTCCTTTCAGCCAACCCCTGCTTAATTGTTGATGGACGAGAAGGATCATCAGCTCTTCTCTTCTTATTGGAGGGCCTCTTAGCAGCTTTCAGGATAAACGAGGTGCTAGACATGTTTACCACAGGAACAAGGAAAAGTCAGTGAAAGCATTAAAGCATGAGAAACTAGGAAAAGGCTAGTATAACAAGGGCGACCTACCCAGAGGGCTCAAACCAGCTCGAATAAGCATCAGTTCGGCTAAGAACTCGTCGACCAATGATTTTTGTCCAATGAGGAATTGTACCTTGTTCAGTAGTGCCTTGTCGAATTCAACTTCCGGGACCTTTCTCAGGTTGGCCCTCTAGGTTGTGCCCACAAGCCAGCCATTCTCCTAGGACAAGAAGAAGAATCTCCTCTTCTAGTGTGCCACCTTAACAGGGAAGCTGCCCAGGAGTTTTAAGCCTGCTCAGTAACTCAAGTAAAAGCAATAGGGTCGCTAGGCATCCTTTTTACTTGGTAAAGCCCTGAGAAGATATCGATGTCCAAAGGAAAGTCAATGTGATGGCAAAAGGAGATGGTCCTAACGATAGTCCTAATGGAATTGGGATGGAGATGACCTAAGGTGATGCCATAAAATCTAAGCACCTCGTAGATAAAAGTATGGAGAGGAAAGCAGAGTCCGACCACCAAGGCCTCTTCGAAGACACATACCTCAGTTCATTTGTGATTCCAAGGGAACTAGTCCTTGCTAGGTTGGATGCAGTTCTAAGTGTTTGGTGTGTGGTAGGTAGTGACTAAGTCTACTATCTCCTCACCACTCAGCTCGGTGGGGTCAAATTCTGACCTAGTCCTTGGCTAACAATGAGAGGTCGAGGCCCCTTTTTGGGACCCTCGCCGCTCTTGAGCCGAGGTCCCTCCTTGGCTCAAGCGGCCTAGTAGTACTCTCCCTCTGACTCATTGAAGACATAGTTACTAGAAAGAAAAGAGAAAAAGGACTCACCTATGGGATTGAGAGAAAACTAGACCGACCTTTCCTATACTCGTTGATCTCTCCGACCTTTCACTCTGTTGTTCCAAGAAACTCTAGGAATCTATGAAAATGAGACCCCCTAAAGCCCCCTATATATAGACAAAAGACTTCAACAACTAGTGACTTTGATGCGTTTGATCCAACAGTTTATAGGAGTGCGCTGCTTCAAGTTTCAAGAACGATTTGAATTTAAATTTTGTATGCCCTATTTGAAATTCAAATTTGTCGTGCAAAGCCCACACATTATGGTTGATAAAGACTCAACTTATAAAGCCATCTAAACAAGTTGCAAAGCCAATATTATTCAAACTATAACTAATTGTAAGAGTTCCACCAGAAAAGTAAAAAGAGTATCCACAAGCATGCAACTTTGAAACTGAATTCAAGTTTCTTCCAATGGAAGACACATAATAAGTGTCAAGAGGATCTAAGTCTATAACTACCAACTACTAAAACTCTTACGCGTTCTATATTCCCCATGTAGATGTAGACGCTCTCCAAATTAACTTTCCTTACATTTAGGAACCCCTATAAGGTATTTGAAATGTAAATAGTGCATCTAGAATCAATCGACCATGTATTTAAGGGTATATCCATAATATTTACTTCTGAGCACACTAAGGCTAAAGGGTTACCTTGCCAGTTTTTATTTTTCTTCAACTTCCAACAATCAGACTTATAGTGCCTGGATTTCATGCAATAGTTGTCGATAATTCCTTCTGCCTTCTTTTACTCAACCTTAGTAGAATTTTCTCATTGGGTTTATACTTATAGTTTTTTTTACTTTTTCCACTCTTCTTAAAATGTTTCTTCTTTGGCTCCATAGTAGTAATATGTGCAAATTCAATTCTACATTTCTTCTGTCTCTCCTCCTCCAGGATACATTGGTTTATCAGTTCATTCATACTCCATTTGTGAAGACTAGTGTTATAATTTACCATAAATGTTTCAAAAGACTTGGGCAAAGAAGATAACACAACATAAACAAGAAAATCATTATCTAGGTTCTTCTTCAAATCTCTGAGCTAGTAACAATCCTTGACACCTTACTGATAAAACTTTCTAATACTTCCAGGTTGCTCAAACTTTGCAGAAAAAAGTTGGGAAAGAAAACATGGCCTTTGTGAAGCCTACAAACTGACTTTTGATGGTGTCAAGAGTTTCCCTAGTAGTATCAGATATGGGAATACTAGGCTTCAATGGCTCAAAAATCTAACTTTGAATGATAGGGATAGCCATTTTATTGGCCTACTACGAATTGCTATATCTAGTGTGAACTCGGCTACTCGCATTTGCCGGAGGTTATAAAGGTTTGGGTTGTGTGAAGTAGATGTCATATCCACACCTTTAATACGGTGTCAATCTAACTTCATCTTTTGAAATTTGTTCCACTTAAAAGTTCAATGGAAAATGTTTGAAATTAAGCAAAAAGGTTTTGAGTGTTCAAGGTTGCCATGCAAAAGTACAAAATTTAATTTACACATTGGGAGCTAAATGATAAACTACTAATAATGCATCCAAATAATCAAGCATGATTATCAAAAAACAAAGTTATATATGGTCTCATCCTCTCTCCTTTGGGTTGAAGAATGATTTCATAATAATAACCAAATGAATTTAATTACACAACAAGGTAAATTGCACATGCACATACTTAACTATTAATCACTTAAACCTTTGGGTTGAAACAAATAATAAATATATATACACATGCAATTCCCTTTGATCACTCCAATTAAATCACGACAAATGATGTTACCTTTGGGTTAGTCATTTATGGATTCAATGGAATGGACAACCAATAGTTGGGATCAAGAAGCATCTAATGCCAATTTGAGTCCCAATTGCTTTGGCTTTTGGTCCTCAAATTGACCTCAAATGCAACCAAGAACAAAATTAAGTAAATGTTATATTGCACATTCCTTAGTTTTTCATATAAACATGGAACAAAAAAAGACATGATTGATAATTAATGGTAGTAATGCTAAGGCATGATCAATCTAATTTTAATGGAAAAAAATAAAAGCAAAACAAAAAAAGAGATATTCAGCCCTAAAATAGTTTCTTTATGCACTTAAATTGGAATAAAATGCCCCTAATTATCAAATAGACTCCAAAAGAGCTTATATTAGGTTGAACCAGGCATTTTATTACAATAAAATGGCCAAAATTTGATTTAGTTTGAATAAAACTAATCAAAATTGAATTTAAGTGGTCATTAATGACCTAAATATGGTTTGAACCGGTCAAAACCGGTCTAAATAATGTCAAACCGGTTCTAAAATTGTCTTGACACGTTTTGGACCGGTTTGGTTCGGTTCAACCTATTTGGACAATGTTCGAAGTTTGAACCACTTAGTTTGTACGAAATTGATCTATCACGGCACTATGTCCGACACAGTACTATGCCGAACATGACACAGTATATGGTATGGTACCATGTTGGACATGATTTGTCGAAAATGGGTCTAAATGGACATGAATGAGTCATCTTCTTCGCTTGAAGTTCATAATCGGGTTTGTGCAACCTGAATCAATAGTTGATTTCAAACTGCCCATTTTCAGTCATTTCCAACAATTGGTTGGCCTCCAATAGATTAGAAATGGATGACAGTAAGAAATTTGTTTCTGAGTCGTGATCGAATAGGGTTGTATGGCTGTAAGAAATCTCTTGTATTGAGGAAAAACTAGCTAGTTACTACGAATCAATGGTAGGGGCTTCACCCAATTGATAAATGTAGTGATGGTTTTTAAATGAAAATCGACTCTAAAGACAATGTTAAACAAATATAACAAAATAAAATCATGCCTTCCATCTCTCCTTTTCAGACTTTGCAATCTCAGCCTCAACTGATGATGCTGGTTTTTCAGATAAATCTTCACTCGACTCCAAGCCTCCAAGGAGATGAGAAACATATTGATATGGATGCTTGTTTGAGTGGTGACCGTCTCTATTTATAAGTGTTCTTAAGGCAATCAAAAGCTCCACCCATCAAGTACCTTGATGCCTCTAAACGTTTCAAAGTTCTTTGGTTTTCTAACAACCCAATAAATGTATTTAATCAATTACAACAACTTGACCAAACTATGTGACTATTGGTTAATCTAACATGTAGAATGTTCCACATATTTGAAATGTTTATCCTCTATTAGATTTTGTGAAACTCTTTATTCTTTATTTTCATTAGGTATGGTCTGAAAAACAATAACATAATAGTGACAAAACAAAATGCAAATAAGATTCTACAAACCAAGAGTAACTCCATTTTTCTTGATGGATCCAGCAACACTTGAACACAACCTTGGACTTCACAAAGCTGATAATACAATCCGAATTGGGCAGAACTTCTTGGAGGTTTTGATAGCCTTCTAATAAAGAGGATATTCAGTCGGTGTGCTTGTGACTTCTACACATTCCCTTTTATAGGTAATTGCTACTACGTCTCTCCTATGAAAGAGGAAATAAGAGTCGTTACCAAGGATAAACTCACCAACATTAATCTTGTTCTACCCCTTCGGATTGAGATAAGTGTCTCAATGATCATGGTTTTAAACCACATGATCACTCAGCCCATTCTAAGCCAAACATCCTCTTGCTAACTTAGTCAAAGGCTGAAATGGATCCAACTTAGACCCAATAACCACCCTATGAACAAGTCAAAAACAGTTTCTAGAAAACAAATTTATTTTTACTAGAAAATAAATAATAACATATAACAAAAACTATAATTGGTGTGTGTTGTAGTGTGTTCACAGGGATGATATTATTAAGCTACTCCATCAACGTGTGGCTTTTCACATGGACAATGGATTCTCCTACACATTGAGGATTCCAAATCGAGGACCTATGGCCACCTGTTCCAACATCTCCCACTTGGCCAATTAGGCCCGAGATGTTTGGTTGCTTCTCAATCCCATTGACACCATGTGCCTTTTAAAATCACTAACCCCAATGGGCTTTGTCAATGGATCAACAACCATCTCATTTGTCGGCACATGCTCTACCAGGATCTCATTCCGTTGGTAGATATCATGAAGATACCGGTATTGCAAGTCAATGTACTTTCCTTTTGGACCAATTTCTCCATTCTTTATCATCTTGATGGCCGCTTCATTATCATTGAGCATTCTGATAGCTCCTTCAGGTGCACCTGGTATTTTTAATTCTTCAAAGAACCTTTTTATCCAAATTCCTTTTGATGTTGCTGTGCTGCAAGTTATGAACTCAACTTCCATAGTATATTTGGCTACAAAACCTTGCTTTTTGCTTGCCGAAGAAATGGCTCCTCCTCCTAAAAGGAAGATGAACCCGGTAGTAGATTTTCTGTCATTTGGGTCTCCTACAAAATCAGCATCACAGTAACCCATCAATTTTAATTGATCACAAGAATATGTTAGTCTATAATCCTTAGTTTGTTGTAAATATCTTAGAATTCTTTTAATGAATGACTAATGTGCAGTTCTTGGATTACTTTGGTATCTACTAACAAGACTAACAACATAAGACAAATCAGGTCTTGTACATAACATTGCATACATTAAACTACCAACTGCTTGTGCATAAGGAACATTCTTCATATAACTTACTTCTCTTTCATTTCTAAGTTACATGTCCTTAGACATTTTAGTTCTTTTGCAAATGGGAGTATCGACTCCATTACAATTTGTCATGTTAAACCTTTTAAGTATCGTTTGTAAATAATTTTTTGTGAAAGAGATAATGTTTTATATTTTCTATCTCTTTCTATTTTTATTCCAAGTACATAGCTAGCATCTCCCATGTCTTTCATTTCAAAATTAATACTCAATCAATGTTTTGTTTCATTTATCATAGATATATTATTACTAGCTATTAGAATATCATCAACATATAAGGCGAGTATAATAAATGAACTCCCACTATTCATTGAGTAAACACAGTGACCAAATGGATTTGGGATAAACCCAAGTTTTTTGAGGGAATTATGAAATGTGTAATATCACATCCTAGAGGATTACTTTAGTCCATATAGAGACTTGTTCAATTTATATACTTTATTTTCTTGTCATTCTCTTATGTATCATTCTGGTTGTGTCATATAAATTTCTTCATTTAGCTTTCCATTTAAGAAAGTGGTTTTTACATCCATCTGACATAACTCTAAATCAAAATGTGCAATTAAGGGCATTAAAATTCTAATGGAAGTAAATCTTGTTACCGGTGAGTAAGTTTCATCATAATCTATACCTTCAACTTGTGTATATCCCTTTGTTACGAGCCTAACCTTGTATTTTTCTATAGAACCATCTACTTTTAATTTCTTTTTGAAGATCCATTTGCTTCCAATTGGTCTTCTATTATTAGGCAAATCTACCAATTCCCACACTTGATTTTTATTTATTGCATTTAGTTCTTCATTTATGGCTTCTTTCCATTTTTCTTTATTGGGTGCTACCATAGCCTCCGAATAGCTTATTGGATTACCTATTGATTCTTCATTTAAGAAGGTATAATAATCTTTCAATTTGGAAGAGGGAAATCTTTCTCTTTGAATTTTTCCTAATGTATCATTATTTGTTGTATATGTTTCTTTTTGTATATCTTCCTTTTCTATTTCAAATAATTGAGTCAAGACACTATCATTTTCATATTTTATTTGGTCCTCTAAGAACACAACATCCCGACTTTCTATGAATTCAATAAATCCATCAGATTTATGATTTATGAATTTGTAACCTTTGTTGTTTTCTGAATATCCTATAAAAGTGCATCTTATGCTTTTGTTATCTAGTTTGTTTCTTAGTTGACTAGGAACTCTAACATAGGCACTAGAACCCCAAATTTTAAAATATAAATTGTTGGTATTCTGAATATCCTATAAAGGGATTTTCTACCAGTCCAGATTTCATGAGGTGTCAATTTATTCACTTTAGTTGGTATTTTGTTTAAAATATAAATTGGTGTAGTTAATGCTTCACCCTAGAAATGTGTTCCTAGATTGGAGTGTGATAACATTGACCTTACCATGTCAAGTAGAGTTCTATTCCTACGTTCAACAACTCTATTCTATTGTGGAGTATCACTCACAGTTAATTGATGTTTTATCCCATTTTGTATACAAAAATCATTAAATAGATTAGATATATACTCACCACCTCTATCACTTCTTAATATCTTTATTTTTCTTCCTAATTGGTTTTCTGCTTATTTTAAATTTTTCTAATACCTCATATTTTCTTTTAATCAAATAAACATATCCAAATCTAGAGCTATCATCAATAAAGGTCACAAAGTATTCCATTCCCTTGTGTGTCTTGACATTTAGTGGACCACAAACATCTGAGTGCACAATATCTAACAATTCTTCTGATTTTTTTCCTTTATTAAATGATAATCTAGATAATTTTCCACTAAGACATGGTTCACAGTATTTAAAGTTAATTTTCATCTTAGGTATTAAGCCACTTGAAGACATCCTCACCATTTTGTCTTTATTAATATGGTAAAGTCTCATGTGCCATATATAGGCATTTTCATCCACATTATACACACAATCAAAATAAGCAGAAGAGGCATTCACTTTATTAATAGATAAATGATACAAACCATCAGACTTAGTTCCAAACAATAAGACTCTCTCATGTTTTCCAATTGACACTTTTCCTCCTCTAAAACGAACCTCAAAACCCTTTTCATCCAAGAGGGGTACGGACAAAAGATTTTGCCTAACACTAGGCGCATACATTACATCATTTAAGATCAGATTTGTATTTTCATTGATGACTATTTTCACTTTTGCAACACCTAGTACATCACAATAGGTATTGTTTCCCATGAAGATTCTATGTTTGCCAGGCTTCATTTCCTTCATCTTCATAAATAGTTCCTTGGGTTTGCATACATGGCAAGAAGAACCCGAATCAATGCACCAATCAACATAATCAATATCAGTAAGTAATGATTCAGAAACCACATAGATGATATCTTTCTTTGCTGATTTATTATGATTGTTATCTTTATTCTTCTTGTTTTGATAACAATTATATTTGGTATGGCCTGGTTTCCCACAAATAAAACATTTGCCTTTAGTTTTCTTGAACTTCTTTGAAAAAATATGTTTATTATGATACTTCTTTCCTTTACCTTCATAGTTCTCAGTTTTTTCAGTAGTTTTATTAGTTTCAATTGGACTATAGTGGCAACTATCAATGATGATGATTGAGCCTTTTTGCTCTTTCGTTTAGCTTCCAGGCCTAACAAGGTTGGTATGTTTTTCATATTAATGTCTCTTGCAGAAAGAATTAAGGCAACAACCACATTTTCCCAAGAGTCTGGAAGACTATGCAATATAGTAGACACCTGAATCTTTTCAGTGATGGGATTCATAGTTGTTGCTAATTCTTTTGCAATAACATTCATCTTATTAATATGATCTATCACTGAATCTCCATCTTTTATCTTACAAGCATAATATTTTTCTATTAACATTTGAACATAGGATTCAGTTACCTTTCCATAAGCTTCCTTAATTGCATCAAATAATTGTTTAGCATTCCCATATTCTTCAAACAAGACTTCAATGTCTGATTCCATAAAAGTTAACAAACAAGAATTGGCTGTTTTATTATCTTTTAGGTATTTTTGATAAGCTTTTCTAACATCCAATGATGCATCATCATCAGGAACAGAGGGAACATCTTGTTCTAACATGTATTCAACATCTTCTTGATCTAATATAAGTCTGATCCTACGTTTCCAAAGAGGAAAATTACTGCCATTATAGTTTTTCAGTTTTGCTTAATTCATTTGCTATTGCAGATCCAACCATTATGTCTATGAATAAACAAGGAAACTTCAAGCAAAAATAAAATGAAATTTATAGTGTAATGGTAAGCTAATATGAGCAAGAAGCTATTTTCAGTCAAAAAAATTGGTGAGATGTAACTATTATTAACTATGATTAACAGTTAACTGAAAATCATAAAAAAAAATCAGCTTTCTTAAATTTTGCTCCGTAAGAACGAAATTAATATTTTACCTAAGATAAAGCAAAGAAAATTTGTAGAAGCACAAAATAAATGCTTAGCACACAATAGCACAAAATAGGCTTTGGTAAAGATATCAATCATACCAAGCAACAAGCATTCAGGATAAAAAAAAATTATTAAATATTACCTGAATGTTTTCTCAAAAGGGTTGAAACCCTAAATGTAAAAAAGTTTAGAAAATACCCGGATAGATCTCTGTAATAGAGATCTCAAACCTTTTATGGTTTTACCGATTCATGATGCCGTTTCAGTAGATCAGATGTTGGAGTCGTAAATCAAATGGGGTATCCTTGTCCTTCTTTTTGATAACAACTATTTTCTTTTTGGGAAGACAACTGTGTATAATCAATGAAGAAGAGGAGACTCCTTTTTGGGGTCTGAAAAAGAAAACTGTCGAACCTGACTTTTGCTCTTTCTTTTTACTTGCCCACAGTCCCTTTTACTTTAAAGGATTGATATGGTGTAGCACATGCACATGCACATGCACATGCACACCATAAATAATAATGCTCTGATACCAATGAAAAACAATAACAGAATAGTGACAAAACAAAATGCAAATAAGATTCTGCAAACCAAGAGTAACTCCATTTTTCTTGATGGACCCAGCAACACTTGAACACAACCTTGGACTTCACAAAGGTGATAATACAATCCGAATTGGGCAGAACTTCTTGGAGGTTTTGATAGCCTTCCAATAAAGAGGATATTCAGTCGGTGTGTTTGTGACTTCTACACATTCCCTTTTATAGGTAATTGCCACAACGTCTCTCCTATGAAAGAGGAAATAAGAGCCGTTACTAAGGATAAACTCACCAATATTAATCTTGTTCTACCCCTTCGGATTGAGACAAGTGTCTCAATAATCATGGTTTTAGACCACAAGATCACTCAACCCATTCTAAGCCAAACATCATCTTGCTGACTTAGTCAAAGGCTGAAATGAACCCAACTTAGACCCAATAACCACCCTGTGAACAAGTCAAAAACAGTTTATAGAAAACAAATTTATTTTTACTAGAAAATAAATAATAACATATAACAAAAATTGTAATTGGTGTGTGTTGTAGTGTGTTCACAGGGATGATATTATTAATCTACTCCATCAACGTGTGGCTTTTCACATGGCCAGTGGATTCTCCTACACATCGAGGATTCCAAATCGAGGGCCTATGGCCACCCGTTCCAACATGGTCGTTGCCCAAATTAGAAAAAAATACTTGTTTGTTCATTAATAATAGTTAATTAAAACCTAGACTAATTATTAATTGCTTATGAATAATGGTCACTTTGCCAATTCTCCATTGGCATAGGGCTTTGGGCCTATTCTAGATATTAATTAATAATAGTTAATTAATTAAAATCATTAGGCTTTGGGGCCATTCTAACTTTTAATTAATAAGAGTCAATTAAAACCATTGGCTTTTGAGGCCATTTTAACTTTTAATTAATAATAGTTATTAATTAAAATCATTGTTTATCATTATTGTGGAATTAGGGCTTAACCAAACCAAACCGAATCAAATTCAATTAAGGTCAGTTCGGTTGGAGAAAATGGTCAAACCGAATTGTACCGAATCAACCGATTGTACACCCTTAGGGCTACGTTAGAGGATATATTTGATAGGGAAAATTTCTTATAAACTATCCTTATGCTTTAGCTAATTGACTTACTCTAACTTATAAGTTTTTTAACAATCGACGGAATCCTCCTTACCATTAACGTTCATTAATGAAAAGATAAAAATACTATCTTACCCATTATTCTCTTTCAGTTTTTCAAAATGAAAGATTAAAGTTAGTCGATTCAAACCTCTGTGATTCAATAACATCAACTGAGGGAATCGTTACTGTAGCTGCCGTTGGCTACGTTCATAGAGCAAAGAATGGAATTGCGTCCCTGAGTCTGAATGGATTGACGGACCTTCAACCACATGCCCAACTCTCTTAAGATTTAGAAGAAACCAGCAAGAGTAGCAACCCCAATAACAGTGAATGAGATGCCGATGACCAGTAAGCTTCACCCTCATTAGTTGCAGGTTCAAGTGTGGGTCCCATTGAAGTAGTCGTAGTTGCACCATGAGCGTATGCCATCCCATCTGCAGGGTCTTTAGTATTATGATTGGAGCTGTGTACTAGGACAGCAAAAAAAATCAAAATAAAATGCATTACAGAGGAAGGGGTGAATGTAGAAAGCGAATCTTTTACTACTATCGCCGATGACAGGAAGGGGAGAATGTAGAGAGCGAATCTCTTACTGTTGTCACGACTACAGAGGAAGGGGTGAATGCAAACAACGAATCTCTTACTGTTGAAAATCAATGTAGGCTGAAACATCGCAGAGAGCAAATCTCTTACTGTTGTCGTTGATAACAGAGGATGGGGTGAATGCAGAAAGCGAATCTCTTACTACTAGCAATCCATGGTGTTTCAAGCATGGTAAGAAGCCGAAACATCGCAGAGAAAATCCATGGCCACTATGCCCGTCAAATCACAACCTCTTCACAATTTCTCCCTTTAGTTCTTGAAGTGGGGGAAGAACCACCGCTGTGGGAAACCATCGATACCACTCAAGAATCCCCACCGTATGACCACCGTTCCTCGACTTTCGAGTCTGAACCTGATGGTCCCTCCCTCTACAAGAATGATTGTGACTTTGAGGCTCAGAAGTTACCAATCAGATCTCGAAGTGTTAAGAATTGTTTCTCGTTCGCCTCTTGTTCCATTACCCCGTCGATGGAGAAGTCGACAAAGATCCCCACTACATCAGAGATAGAAGTTACCAGAATTGAAGATAGTAGTCGGCAACCTCTAGACAGCTCCTCAAAGTCAACAACTGAGGCACCGAACCGCGGTGTTTTCCTATTCCATACGCTGAATCAAGGCATATCTATTCCCTCCTTAAATCCTCCCTCTGTTTCGCTCTCTCGCCCTTGTTCACTTCCACGTTGCCAAGCCATCTTTTGGAATAAGTTCTCGTCTAACAACTCATCAAACTTTGTAGATCATAAACCTTTGTTCAAATGCCTCTCTTTTGTTGGAAGTGGAGGAAACAAGGGAATCCGTGAGCGGTGGAGAAAGGGTCATAAAGGTGAGGAGAGAGAGTGAAAGAGAGAGAACGGAGAAGAACCACCGCTTCCAAAGATTGCAGTGGCGTCAATGGCTTCATTGACAATCCATTGTGTGTGAAGATGAGGAGAGAGAGAGAGAGGAATCAGAGGTTTTGGACAATTGTAAAAAAAAATTAGAGATATTTTAAAATAAGACAATATATAAATATAAATAGTAAGAGAAGAGTTAATTAATCAGTTAACCATAATATCTGATAATAATAAGACTCCCCTATTATGACTGGAGTATAAATTTTTAAAGAGCAGATGCAAATACAATGTTGAGAGCAAATAAGACATTTAATAAATGAAGAGAATTTCCCTCTCAATCATTTGACAGATTTCACAACATATTCAACCCATGTTTCTAACTTAATGAAATTTACAGCTAATTAATTTGAACCGCAGCTTCATCCCCATCAACATCCTCACATCTCTTTTCTTCTATTGCAGTTTTGAAGGTCAAGCATCAAGAATTGTAAACCTGTTCTGGCCATTTGGGATATGCACGCTTATACATATAAGCTCATACAAACAGTATCGTGCTGTTGAACAACATACCATTGAAGACACACTTCATTGCGCCTGAAAAAATATGAAAACATAAAAATTATTTCACTCTTAATTTCTTATGTGCTGGAACGTACTATTTTAATACTGGTTGTGAAAACAGAAGAAAAAGAAAATCCAAAGAGTGACGCCCTTCATTTGGCTGATCAGGGAACCAAAGGAAAAAAAAAAAAGTTCGCAAAAAATAGTTAAGGTAGATTTTCTGTCCTCTCATAAATAAAAAAATCTTCACTGATGAATAACAATAATTTTATTAAGAAATGGAATTACAAAGCTGACATCATGGAGATTGAGATGTCTCCACACTAGACCATTCTAGTATTGATTGGAGAAGCATTCATATAGGGTAAAATGGGTCAGTCGTTTATTGATCAAATCAATGGTTTTTGGCCAATAGGGTAAAACGGGTGATCGATTTTTGATTTTTCCAGTCCGACCATCTGATTCGATCCGATTTTGAAAACCATGGCACAAAATCAGTGAGGAAGTGATCTTTCATTGCACAACTAGCTCCCAAACGCATATAGGGGCACAAATCACCCATTCATCTCCTCGATGGACCAGCTTACACATCATTGACATGATGCGCATACTCATGTTGATGGCTTTCATTTTCTATTAATAAGAAACTATACACCCCACAAAAAAGATAATCAACCAGATTGTCGTCATGAGCCAAGAAAATGCCAAGCTAACGGAGAAGGGGTTCTAGAGTGCCTATATTTAAAAACAATTACGGCAATGTATAAAATTGTAATAATTAGTGGAATTAAATATGAGAACAACATTAGTCCTTGTTTATTTGCACTAGTCATACATGAATTCACTAAATATATTCAAAAGGCCCCATTGTGTCTGATATTTTCTGATGATATATTATTAATTGATGAAACTAGTGAGATTAAATTTAAAATTAATTAGTTTTATGGACAACTGCATTAGAAACAATAAGTTTCAAAATAAGGACTAGAATTTTTATAATATGATAGTAATGCAAATCAGGGTTATATTTAATACCGGAGACCAAGAGATAACTCAATGTGACCTCTTCCATAACCTTGGTTCAATAATTCATAAGGATAGATTGAGAGTGTCTCCCATGCAGATCTAGTCTTCTGTGAGAGAGGAATGCACTTTGGCCGAAAGGAAAATTTTATAAAATAATTGTGAAGACAGCTATGTTGTGTGGAGCAGAGTGCGACAAAAATGTGAATGCTTGGATGAGTTGAATTGTGGCAAAGGTTGAAAGGATAGAGTTAGAAATGAAGTCATACAAAGGAACCTATGCTAGGAGTAGCTCCAACAGGTGATAAAATGAGACAAAGTAGATTGAGGTGGTTTGGTCTTATGCATAGAAAGCCATCTATAGAACATGTTAGGAAAAGTGATCTGTTCCAAATTGAAGGGAACAGAAGAGCTAGGAACAGTCTGAAAAGGACTAGGGTAGAAGTAACAAGAAATTATTTAGGGTCCGTTTGATTCACAGTCAGAATCGGAATCAGAATGGTCTATTCCCATAGTCTATTTGGTTCAGACAGGAATGTAAATAGGAATTGAAATCAGCAGGAATGAAATTTCGTTCCCAAGGGGGGCAAGGAATGGCTGTTACCTCAAATGGGGGAATGCCATTCCAGCAGGAATGGGAATGGGATTCCGATTCCACTCAATCAAATAGTCGGAATCGGAATAGCCCATTCCTATTCCGATTCCAGACCCCTTTTCCCATGAACCAAATGGGGGCCTTAAGTACTCATAATTTAACAAGGGATATGGCATTGAACAAAATGAAAAGGTGAAACATGATTCGTGTAGCCAACCCCATATAGTTGGGACAAGGCTTAGATGATGATGATGATTGTCAAGTATCACTCGGTCAGTAGAATTCTCAAGCAATCTAGACAGATTATCACATAGAGTGATTGTTTTTGCATTTTGGCAGAAAAAAAAAATCCATGGAGGTTTACTATATCACCACATAAATGGAGCTTTCAGAATGAGATGATGAACACCATACCACGTGCACCAACCAAGGTTCAAAATATCGAAACAGCCCAATATGTTGGTAGGAGCATATCGAGTCATATCTTGGCTTGTTATTCTTTTTTTTTTTTAGTTTTTTTTCTTCGAAACATATTCAGAGGGGTCAATTTAAGGCCCATCTGCCCCTTGAAATAGGTGGGACCCCAAAACACCTTGTGTAGGGGCGTATTAAAAGGGCCTTGATACAATATGTATCCACTGATATGCCCTGATATGTGATGAAATTTTGAACCTTGATGCCAATAGGCTCCTTTATCCAACCACAATGACCACATTTTGTCCAAATTTTCACAGGCTGCAATCATTTATAACACAAACTTTAACCATCATAGGAGTAGATTTAGAAAAACAACAAACAGCTAACAACTAAGCTAGAACTTTATGTACATTACCTTAAATCATCTCACATCTTTAGGACTATGAAACATATACCGCACTGTAGCTTTTAATTTTGATGAAATTTACTTTTAATTCTATCCTCACTTATTTCATGGCGACTAACCCCCTCCCCCAAGGAATCTGCACCCAATTAAATGCTATGGCACGTGATTTTTGGTGGGGGTTTAATTCAAATGGGTCTCATATTTATTTACAAACCTTGACATAGCGTGGAAGCAATGGAAAACCGGAGCTGGCTATGCAAGCACCGGGTGAACCTAGTTTCTAGCGAAACTACACGATTTCTCTAGGAGAGAGAAAAGGTGGCGAAAATTGAAGAGGAAATCTGAAGAAATTTTGAAGTATGAATTGATTAATAAATCTGGGAAATAGCAGTATTTATAATACATTGAGAAATTGTAAAAGAACTAGGAAAAGAACATGAATCTTGATCCTCTTGAGTTGTCTTGATAAGGTCGAACCCTCTTGGAATTCTTGGGCTTGATCTTCCACCGTCCGATCTCCTTGGTAATCCTCTATGCTTAAATCTAGGAAGTCTTTGAAAATCTTGATGATGCTTGGAGTCTTGCTAATCTTGATAGTCTTGGGAGTCTTGAGTTGTTCTTGCTTATCTTTCTTGGACTAATCTTGATAATCTTGGGTTCTTGGCTTCCTTCTCTATCTTGATTTCTTGCCTTATCCTTATCCTAGAGTTGTCGCTCCTAGGGGTGAGATGGGCTTTCCTGTGATGGGCCTCCATCATTCTCCCCCACGTGGAGAGAACTCGACCTTGAGTCGTGATTAGGATAGGCAAGTGTGATCTCTGGCAAATATCGGTGAAGGTCAGCAACGTTGAAGGTCTTGGATATACCCATCTGATCTGGTAGGTCCACTACATAGGCATTATCATTAATCTTCTTCACGATCTTGTATGGACCATACTTCCGGGGCTTCAACTTGTTGTAAGTACCCACGGGAGTTCTTTCCTTCCTTAAGAAGACCATAACCTCATCACCTACATCAAACACTTGAGACCGGCGGTGCTTGTCTGTGGCCATCTTGTATTTGGCATTGGATTGCTCTAGCTTCTGCTTCACGGCCTCTTGGACGGACTGGATCTGTTCTGCCATCTGTTCTGTTGAGATACTGGCGTTGGGTACTTTGGGAAGATTTACTAAATCCAGTGCATGGTTAGGAACCTTCATGTATACGATGAAGAATGGGGATCTGCCTGTAGAACTGTGCACTGCATTGTTATAGGCAAACTCAGCCTGGGCAATGGCGAAGTCCCACTGTTTTGGCCTCTCTCGGCATATGCTGTGGATTAAGTTCCCTAAGGTCTGGTTTACCACTTCTATCTGTCCATCTGTCTGCGGATGGGCTGTATTATTGAAATTAAGCGATGAATCAAACAACCTCCACAGGGTCATCCAAAAGTGACTGAGGAATCGTGTGTCACGATCTGATGTGATGGTCTTGGGTACCCCATGCAGGCGGACAATCTCCCTAAAAAACAATTTGGCTGTTGCGGATGCATCTGCTGTTTTCTTGCATGGGAGGAAGTGAGCCATTTTTGAGAATCTATCAACCACCACGAAGACGGAGTCCATGTTCCTCTAGGTCTTTGGCAAGCCTAGCACAAAATCCATGGACAGGTCCTCCCATATAGTAGTAGGAACGGGTAGGGGCATGTAGAGACCTGTGTTCTAGGTTTGTCCCTTAGCTGTTTGACAAACATAGCACCTGCTTACAATGGTAGACACGCCCCTTCTTAATTTTGGCCAGTAATAGTGCCCCTTAACTGCTTCTACTATTTTATCCCTTCCCAAGTGTCCTGCCAATCCACTCCTATGCAAATCCCTGATGATCTTTTCACGGAGGGAGGTGCAAGGGATACACAATTGTTCCTCTTTCATAAGGAACCCATCATAAATAAAGAAGTCCTCTGCTGACTGCTTATTTACACATTTCTCCCACACCTGTTGGAAGTCTTCATCCTGGGCGTATAAGTCTTTTAGGCACTCAAAACCCACAATCTCAACACTGAGGGTCTTGATGAGGGCTACATGCCTGCTAAGTGCATCAACCACTTTATTTTGTTGTCCTGTTTTATACACAATTTTATATGGGAACTTATCTAGGAATGCAGACCGTCCAGCATGCAAATCACTTAGTTGTCTCTGCCCACTAAGATATTTTAGGGCCTGGTGGTCAGTGTAGAGAACAAATTCTTTTGCAATTAAATAGTGTTCCCATGTCTTCAAGGCTCTAACTACAGCATAGAACTCATTGTCATAAGTGGACCACTTTTTCCTAGATTCACATAATTTTTCACTGAAGAAAGCAATGGGTCTTTTCTCTTGGGACAATACCGCCCCTATGCCAA
>NW_010729245.1:844259-895944 GCF_000365185.1 Nelumbo nucifera | reverse complement strand
CCAAACAGATGCGCCTCCCTTTAATCGGAAAGCTACCAGTTTTACCCTTCGTTCCTCTGGTATCTCCATATAATCAAAGAACCTATCGACTTCTGTGATCCAATCCAGAAGTCCCTCTATACCAAGATCTCCACTAAAAGTAGGAATATCTACATTGAGTTTAAATTCATCATTATTCCTACGGGGATTGAAATTACCTTGATTGTGCCAATTTCTACCATTTTTGTCGTTGCTGGGAAGAACTGGAGCACCACCAAATTGGAAATCATCGTCACTGTCATCGTCAAGAATTGGACGTCGGAACGCAGTAGCGACGGGTGGTCTGTCGTGGTTGTCTCCTTCGATCTGCTGTGGATTTTCCCAGTTTCGTGGGACAACCTCCTGTAACAAGGTTTGCAGTTGCTCAGTCACCTCTGCCAATTGCCGTTCGATGTTACGTGTGGCTGTACGCTGCTCTTCGATTGCTCTCCAAACAGCTGGGAACCCCTGATCTCCGTCACGGGGTGGGTTGCGACTGCTACCATCTGGGTTGGACATGACTGGGCGAATTCCCTACTCTGATGCCACCTGTCGCAGCGTGGAAGCAATGGAAAACCAGAGTTGGCTATGCAAGCACCGGGCGAACCTAGTTTCTAGCGAAACTACACGATTTCTCTAGGAGAGAGAAAAGGTGGCGAAAATTGAAGAGGAAATCTAAAGAAATTCTGAAGTATGAATTGATTAATAAATTTGGAAAATAGCAGTATTTATAATACATTGAGAAATTGTAAAAGAACTAGGAAAAGAACATGAATCTTGATCTTGATCTTGATCCTCTTGAGCTGTCTTGATAAGGTCGAACCCTCTTGGAATTCTTGGGCTTGATCTTCCACCGTCGGATCTCCTTGGTAGTCCTCTATGCTTAAATCTAGGAAGTCTTTGGAAATCTTGATGATGCTTGGAGTCTGGCTAATCTTGATAGTCTTGGGAGTCTTGAGTTGTTCTTGCTTATTTTTCTTGGACTAATCTTGATAATCTTAGGTTCTTAGATTCCTTCTATATCTTGACTTCTTGCCTTATCCTTATCCTAGAGCTGCCGCCCCTAGGGGTGAGATGGGCTTTCTTGTGATGGGCCTCCATCAAACCTGCAGTAAATTCTTGAGAGCAAAGAAACAAGGAGGATTGGGTTTCCATGATTTACTGATTAAAAATAGAATACCCATTATGAAACTCTCATGGAGATTCTTAACTAAACAATGACGTCTTTGGACTGATATATTAAGATTGAAGTATCTCAGTAATGATGAAACCTTTTGGACTGTGAAAACACGGAGTTCTGATTCTACAATTTGGAGGAGTATGTATGCTAGATCCAAGGGAGGTCTTATTAAGAGGCACCCGCCACATTATCTTTAATGAGTGGAATACAAGCGTTTATGGAGATCCTTGGATTTCAAATGCTCTTTTACCAAACCCAAGATACTGGCTTTACAGATAAGGTGGCACCTTACTTTAACTCTGTCAATGGTACCTGGAATTTTCAGTTCATCTACTCAAATTTTGAGCCCACTATCGCTTCTCAGGTTCTTAGTATTGAGCTTCCTTCTAATGCGTAATTTCTACAAGATCGAGTGATCATATGGAAATCTATGCCACATGGCCATTTCACTACTGCATTTGCTTATAAGCTTCTTACGATGAAGTAGCTGAAACTTCCTCAAGTCATATAGCTTGCAGTGGCATCTCTTGGAAAGACTTTTGAAACCTTAGAAAAATCACTACTCCTCAAATCCAAGTTTTCATATGGCGTTGTCTTAAAAGGCATTTTACCTTTAAAAGCGTCATTAGCCAAAATCTCTAAGAAAATTGATAGATCTTGTCTTTTGTGTCTTTCTATGGGAGAGGATGCAGGTCATGTATTCATCCATTCCCAAGCTGTAAGACCAGTTTGGTTTGGATCTTGTTTAGCCATGCACACGGAGAAAAAACCAGACTGGTCTCTTCTTGATTGGATGTCCTTTTGGTGGGAACAGAGTAGAGATAATCCAACAGATGATCTTGGTCTTTTCAGTTAATTTGCTATAATCCTCTGGCATTATTGGAAGAGTAGATGCAAGAAGGCAATAGAGAATAAAGCTTTCAACCCAGTTGAAACTATTTTATTGGCCCATGCACAGATTGAGGAGCTGGCTTCACTAAAAAGATTAATGTTGGTGATGCAAATACAAATTCTTGTAGATGGTCTCTCAAAGCAACCAAATGATCAACAACCATTGTAGATGGTCTCCTCCCTCTCACCCATTCTTAAAGATTAATGTCGATGGTGCAAATACAAATTCTTTTTTTGAGCTTGGCATTATCTTGAGAGACCACACTGGAAGTTTTGTGTTTAGTAGAACCATTTGCATGGAAATGACAGATTTTGACATTACTGAGGCATGGGCTTTCAGAGCTGGACTCCAAATGGTGAAGGGACTCCACCGCTCTCATATTCACATTGAAGGAGATGCACTAAAGATAATAGATATCTTGTTGGATGCCTCTCTAGACGTCCCTTGGCAACTTCACATAGTTATTGTTGATTGTAGGAATCTTTTGCAAGAATTTCATTATGTTTTAATCTCCTTTATCCCTCATACAGGTAATAGGGCTGCCCATGTAATTGAAAAATTTACTTGTCATATGTATAAGATCACTACTTGGTCCTTACCTACTGACTTTCTTATTCCTGTATTGTAAGAAGATTTTGTGCAATGAATTTAGCCTAGGGCTGTTTAAAAAAAAAAAAAAATGACACCCGTTGAGGATAACCGCATCAGCAAATGGACAAAGCTTGATGAATAAAAGCGTAACTAAATATAAAAGAGTTATTGCATTGTGTGAATCATCTCTAATTATTTCCTGAGACCACACAAGAGAGAATAAGAACCATATTTGTCATGAGGAACCAAGAAATTTAAAATGACACCCGTTGAGGATAACCGCATCAGCAAATGGACAAAGCTTGGTGAATAAAAGCGTAACTAAATATAAAAGAGTCATTGCATTGTGTGAATCATCTCTAATTATTTCCTGAGACCACACAAGAGAGAATAAGAACCATATATTTGTCATGAGGAACCAACAAATTTTCTATTTGATCATGAAATCTTATGATTTACTATCTCGTGTCCAGCAAGAATGGCAACTATGACTTGGATATGTGATCACTTTTGTCAAGGGATTCGCAAATGTCACTTAGTCACAAACCTAGGCAAGTAAATCAAATCTAACGAAAATTTAAGGGCCTATTTGGTTCACAGTTAGAATCGGAATAGGTATTGGAACCAAAATCCTTTGAAATCGGAATCAGAATGGGAATGAAAATTGGAATCGGTAGGAGTGGTATTTCATTCCCAAGGGAGGGGCAGGAAATAACTATTCCCTCAAACAGGGAATGTCATTCAAGCAAGAATGGGAATGAGATTTCAATTCCACCCAACCAAACAATTGGAATCGGAATAACCCATTCTGATTCCAATTTCAGACCCCTATTCCCATGAACCAAACGGGGCTAAGACTCAATTTTCTACAGTTCAGGAATCAATCAATCAAACCTTAACAGTTAATTACCTATATCCTAATATTCAAGATTGAAGATCAAGAATAAAATAAAAAAATAATCTAATCAAGAAATTGGGAAAGTAGGAACTTTTTTTGATGAATAAGTAGTAACTCTCTCTCATCTGATCTAGAATCCTGGTATAGAAACTAATCAACGACAATTAAGTTGGCAGAATTGTCACCGTTAGGGGTGCAAGTCGGGCAGATTGGGCCGGGTTTATGGCTAACCCAGGCTTGGCCCTAAAATTTGGGTTTAAGGACCGAGCTCGGCCTGAGCCCAAGGTCAAGCCCGATTTTTCAACTCGAGCCCAGCTAGCCCTATAATTTGATGCACTTGGGCCTGGGCCGGGCTCAGGTTGGTCAATCAACTCACTCTACAATTATACATATATAAATATATTTATGCAAATATATATACATATATTTATGTATGTATGTAAATATGTATGCAAAATATCTATACAAATGTTATATATACAAATATGTATGTATATATATGTAAATAGGGATGCAACATTTACATATATACACATATGTATAAATGTATATAATTGGAGCGGACTTGGGCTGGGTTCGGGCTACCTAAGAGGTAGGCCCGAACCCATCCCGAAAAATAAAAAACCCGACTTTTTAGATCCGAGCCCAGCCCGAAGACCAAAAATCCAAGCCCAACCTGTGTAAAATTCCGTATTGGACCGGTTCAGGTTCAGGTTGGCCTCGCCCAAGTTGCACTCCTAGCTACCGTCAATGCTGAACTCAAGTAGGCATAGAATTAGCACATAATAGAGCATTAAAATTTACAGCCCTGTAAAAAAAGAAATAAAGGTGATCATAAGATAGATCCAAACACTTCACCGAACTTCCTAAACAAGAGAATAACTTTAACAAAATCTTTGAAACAAGGAAATTTATAAATCTAGCTCACTTTGGAGTCTCTACTAAGAGATCAAACACATAGTACTCTCTGTCAGCAATCCAAGGAAGCATTATAGAAGAAAAGAGAAATCTTCACCTGGAGTTGCCATGCCGCATCACATTTTATTTGTAGACATCTCATTAATTTGGATCCAGAAGGATTTCAATCAAGCCTTCATGTAGGCTTCTTGCTAATAAGGTCTATGATATACAAAAGCACTTGAATAGATCATTATGACTCCTGCTACCGGGTAAATGGGTCATTCATTAGGACATGGGTCACTAATCACTGAAAAAGGAAACTAATTAACAAAATGCCTTAGAATACATATCAACCATGACTTTTTTCTGGACAAATGAGTTATATAAAATCTTCATTAAATGTAAACAATTAAATGTAAACAGGAATTAAAACCATTGAAATTCAAATCTAATTGACAAGTGTCTTAGTTAACAGAAGATAAGTTGGTTATTCATGTAATTATTCATCCAAAAAAGATAAAATTCTCCTCCTACATGCCAGTGACATACAAGTTTAAGATCCACCATCCAACAGCCCAACCTAGGATGATTCCATGGCCATAAATTCAAATGATTCTGTCCACATTTGATATCATCTATTTTTCCTTAAGGCTGTGTTTGCTTTGAAGCAAAAAGTAGGGAAAGGAAGGAAAAGGTGGGGAAACCTTTATAAACCTTGTATGAGTTTTCCTACCTTTTCCTTTCTTTTCTTGATTTTTGCTTCAAACCAAACATAACCTAAAGAGACCATTTAAAAGGCAGGACCCAAAATCTGTATGAAACCAAAATGTGTGTACTAAGAAAAGCTATTTCTGGCCCTGTGCTTATCTGGCATGTATTTTGTTTAGTGGGCATTTCGTGATAGGCATTTATCAAAACACCGTTATGTTATCATTATATCAGCATTTAGCCCATCATGATGATCTGTACATATAGATACTTATAAAAATTGGCCTTGATTTATGTGCACGTCTATTGTTGGGGGAAGTTTCATTTTAATGCTTCCCCCCAATGGTTAGACATGTTTATTCACTGTTCTAGTGATGTGGCACCTAGTGGTGCCTACTTGTCATAAACGATTCACATTATTACTTTTCTCAATTTTGAAGACAAATCAAGTACACATGTTTAATTAATAAATGGAAACTCTACCAAACACATACTTTATATTATTAGAAAAAAAAGATTAACCTGCAAAACAATTACCTCAATAGTAACAAAGTTCATATTGAAACAAACCACATACAAATTACATAACATTGCAAGAAAATTAGTCAGTTTAATAGTAGAAAAAGCTCCATTCTGTGCATTAAATGGGAAGGCAAACCCAACCCTCTCAAATTATTGGTATGGAGACAACAAATTTTGAAAGTAACTCTTCAGAAGGAAATTGATAACATTAATATATCTAAAAGGCTTCTGATTCAGGGTTACATGATTAAGGAGCCAATGAATGAAAGTGGACTCCTGTTCTATTGGATTTGAACCAAGTATAGTGCATGCATTAACAAAAATTCTTAAAGTAAATCTTATAAAAAAGAAGTTTGTTAAAAAATAAAAATAACCAACAATTTAGCAACAAATGTAGGAAGGACAAAGGAAGAAATGCCTGAAGTGAAGGACAAACATCTTGGATTCATGCTGCAGAACCTCACATGTTATGACTAAGGGTATCAATGGACTAGTTCTGGATTGGACCCTGCCCAGTCTAAAATTAGTTTGGACAGATTGGACAAACCAACAAGACATATTGGATTGGACCAATTTAGTCCAAAATATTTATTAGATTGGGTAGGATTAAGCAATATTTGATCCATTGATATAAGACAAGAATGTAGGTGTCAATGGACTGGGTTTAGGCTGAAACCAATCTAAATCAAAACGAATTTGATTAGATTGGACAATCCAAATATTGATTTAGACTGGTCCAAAATAGTCTAAAATATTTATTGGATTCAATTGGACCTGTCAATTCATAATGAACTTGCATTGGAATGGATCGGATTGGACCAAATGTAGTCCAATTGACACCCCTAGCTATGATAGGCAATTTCTTGCCAACATGCAGAATTTGGACGCAACATCAACTGGATCTTCCCTGACATGAACCCTCACATGATAGCCAGCTGATATACACTCATCTTCACTCCCTTGGTGCTGACAAGGGAATGAAAAAAGATATATTCTTAATTTAAGATATTGATGCAATCTCATAGATAAGCCTAATTTAGACAGAATTATGCAATGAAAGAATGATATTGAACATCTAGTTTATGGTCTTTGCTTTGTAGATAGGGAAAATTTTAAGGATGCACCAAGGTGGAAAAAACTCCACCCTAAGCAAACAAAAGATTACAATTTTTCGCAAAACAATTGACATGTCTAAAAGCCCCTTGTTTAGCTAGGGTATCTGCCATCCCATTATCAAACAATTAATGTCTAAATTAAAAGCCCCTTGACCAAACAATTTGCTCTTTTCTTGTGGCATCTCCATACTAGCTTACCACTGAGAGGATAAAAACTTAAAAGAATTCACCCATTAGCTTTTTTATTTTATGCCCTTTTCTCTTTTCTATATATTATTAGCCAATCATGTTCCATCACATATACTCAAAGCAACAGTATGAACAAAAAAAAAATTACAAAAGTAGTTTATATTATTCAAAATAATTAGATATACAAACTATTAAGTCCTTAAGTTTGTTGGTCTAGGAGCATGTTATTAAGATACTCCTACACAAATTAAAAATTAATAATAAAGAAGAAAACATGCTTAAAAGTCAGTCCTATGGGTGGGCTAGAGCATTTTAATAAATAAAGGGACCTACAGTCTAGTTTAGTGAACAACAGGCCCTAAGTTAATTATGCTATGTTTGTAATGCAATAAGCATTTAATGGGCCTACAGTAGAGCCCATTTAATGGGACAATAGGCCCTAAAAGATTTAAATTTATATTAATTAATTTTCTTGTGAGATGTTCCATTTATTTATAAGGGGATGCCATTTATAGGAGGAAATGAGTTATTTTCCCTCCTATAACCATTTAAGTGAAGGGACATTTGTCACCTTAAGAAGGAAGAGTTTTCTTTTCCCTCTTTAACTCATTTTAAGTGGGTGACACTTGGCATCCTAAGAAGAGGGGTGTTGTTACTTAACCACCTCCATCCTTTATATAAACCCCTCTCCTGCAAGGAGAAGGGGCTAGTGCTATTTTATTCACTAATGCTATTTAGTTGATAGAATTTACATCAACAAGAGATAAATAAAAAAGAGAAAGAAAAGAAGATTGTGGTGTGAAGAGAAGGAAGACGAGGAGAAAGAAGAAGGTAGGTATTGCAGTATTCCTCCTCCACCTCTTCATTATGATACTCCTACAACTTCCTTTATTAGGTTTATGTCTTTCTCTATACTCCTTTCATACTTCCTTTCCTTATTGCTATATTTTTTTTCTTTTTCTTGTCTCATTTTTAATCATATGTGAGGGAGACAATCATCTACGACCTTGTTTATGAAACTTGGTTGAATATGGTTCCCCACACCATGATAATGCACATAATCACAATTTAAATACTATTTGTAGCTTTATTGATGAAATATGACTATTTATGATACTTATTTATTTGTTATTCATAAAAAAGTTTGTTTATTTATTTGTTGATTTTCTCTCAAACAAAGAGAAAATATATACTAAAATTTTCCTTTGAAAATTTTATAGAAAAATGATACTTAGTTTAGTCTATTCATTTGTATTTCTAAATTAGAATCAAAAGGTTTTCTTTGCCCTTATCAGAGAGAAAAGAAAAAAAAACTCAGTTATCCTAAATGGGGCTTACCTAAATAACAAAAAAAAAACCAGTTATTAGTCTAATTAGGTGGATTATGCAATGTAAGAAATTATACTAAAAAATTTTTTCCACTAACATAATTTTGGCATGCCCGATGAGACCCATTCTCCTTTTCATCTTTAGTGAAAGAAGTTGAAATGAAAAAATACGTTAAAACTAAAAAAATGTTAATGATTCATGCAATATCCTTATATTTGTGTTGTGCCTATATAGGAAAAAATCATGGCACCAAAAGCAATTGTTCACTACCTTGAACTTACAGCTGTAAAAAAGGAGAAAATGGGGGCTTAAAAGAACCTTCCTACAAAGCAACATTCATTGTAGATGTGAATCCCCTTGCAGTTGCCAGCCATCATGTCCCCAATTCCTAAGACCAAGAAGAAGATTAAAAAGGAATAAAAGAGAAAGGTCATTAAGACCGCTTTTGTGAGAAGAACGTATGTGTACAAGCTATGCTTAACTCTAACAAGAAGGTAGGTTTTAAGCCTCCAAATGTCACTAAGACCTCTTCTGGCCCTCAACTATTTAGTTGGTTGACTAGTCAATTGATTAGTCAACACTTTGATTACGCAGTTAGATCTGCCCTTGTAGAGTTGCCATGGTCAATAGGAGTGGCATCATACCTCATTTCATGTATTATCTTTTTATAATTTTAATGAAATTCTATTACTGATAAAAAAAACTGACTATTAATGATAAATGAATGTTTCCTACTTTGGAATCCCATGAAGAGGTCCTGAAAGACTTCAAACCTCTATACTTGGCAAAATGTCTTCGTGCAGAAACATCAAATGGAGTGTTAACTTCATCCGGGACTAATAAAATTGTTCCATTACATGGACTAATAACTTCCCTATCCCCTGGATATGTGCAATAGTTATAAGTTCTTTTGAGCTTCTATGAACTAGAAACACTAAGAAAACTAATAAAAAAAATTAGAAGTAATATATAGAAGCATATAAAAGATAAAAACATTTAAATGCAGGCACTTGTTGTTTAGGCTCAGTTTGGAAGGAATACAAATACCAATATATACAAAATAATACAAAATACATAGTTTCAATGTTATAGGGACAACTTAGTTCCAAGAACACGTGCAAAAGAAGTTTAGGTAATTGAAAGACATTACTGTTGTGTTTGGTTGCAATGCAATTTTATTTATTTGCTCTAGTATAAATGTATGGAAGTGCAAATGAAGAAAATGTAAAACAAAAATAAGACCAAATTTAAAACAAAAATAAATCAAAATTTACACATAAATCATTTGCACTACCATAATTTGTATCAATACAAATAAATTTGCACTGTAACATAAGAATTGAAATAAACCAATTGCATTATGCGAGAAAGCAAATTAAACCATCAAACTAAGTCATAAGCTAATGATGGTCAGATAATTCAATATGCATAGATTTGTTAGCACAAATGCCAATACAAAATGATTGCATAGACCCAAATATAAATAGCACCTTCATGTACGTGATTCATACATCACGCAAAAATCTTTTTGATTAGCTAATACAAGTTGCAATAATGTCCAATATTCCTTTGTGATATTAAAGCATTAAATGACCAACCATCATGACTTTATTTTTTTTTTTGAAAAGTAAAAATAAACCTTTATTGATAAAGAAAAGGGAGAATGACGGTTCAGCCTAGAGTCAGAATTTTTAGGCCCAAAGTACAGTTGGGGTGGGTGCCAGCAATTTACGGGTGGGCATTGGTGTATAGAATGGGGGGTTGTGACCTTTTGAATGTTTATAGTTCTGTAGTGGAATTCAGAATATGCATTGAACCGGTCCATACTTTTCCCAAAAAAGAAAATTAAAAAACTGATTACAACTCAGCAGAGGGTGCTAAGATATATAACGCCCAAACCAACTACAATAACAGGACTACAAAGACACAACAAACAAAAAGAAATCAGAGAACCACCCACTACAAAAAACAAGTCTTTCTCCATTCCTCGTGTCGTCTCAACCTTTTCTTTCTTTCCATAACAAGTTTTTATCCATTCTATCTGGTTTGTTCTAGTGTTGATGCGAAATCAAATTTTGTAACCAGTACTTTGGGAAAAAAAGGGTGAGGCGGAAGTTATTAATGGTGAATAGCACCGAATATAAAAAAAAAAGTCTTTCCAATCTCTATGTACACTATTCAAAAACTTTGAAAGCTCTTCGAGCAGACTCCTTGCATCCCAAAAAATAGTCCTAAGGGGGGTGTTATTTTTTTGGATTTTGAGAGGGGGAAAGTTGGTCAATGGGATTTTGGTTTCCATTGACCAAGAACCCCATGTTTATTTTTCATAATACCCATCTCCTAGGTGGGTAAATAACTTTCCCACCTAGTAAGAAAATTCCTAACACTTGAATGGGATAAAAATGCCCCTTTTAATAATGGATTTTTATGACTAAAATAGTCATTACCTTATTTACCTGAGAAATAAAAAAACATGCATAAATGCACTTACCCGGTAAGTGTTTTCCAGGAAAAACTTACCCAAATAATTGCATTTACCTGATTAAGTAACTTACTACGAGGCCTAAATATAACTCTTGCCAATTCTAACCTTCCTTCAACTTTATCCCCTTCTTTCTTTTTTTCCAGCTTGTTGAGACAAAGCGAAACAGCTCTCACCAGCTTTGACCTCCCTTCTCCTCCTTATCCCCTGACTCTGGCCTTGAAAAACCTTTGACACGTGGACAAAATGAAACTTAACTTGTCTCTCTAGCTTTTTTCACCCCTTCTAGTGGTTCCACAATTCCTTCCTTGTTCGATCACACTTCTTCTCCAACCAAGGTGGACTCCAATCCTACCAACTGAGGCTTCAAACTTTTGGAGATCAGCACACTACTGACGAGTCAGTTTTGTCATTCTAGTCCAAAACCTCTTCAGTGCCCCTAACACAGCAAAAAAACATTCGGTCTCTTGTCATTGCCCCCTTCACGGCCAGCCCTACCTAACAATCCTTTCCTTTCCTTCCTTCCCCACCTTACTAATTCCTTCACTGCTTCCCTAGATCCCACCTCCCTTCCCTCCTTCTGACCTTCTGAACAAACAGCCCATTGATCCTCCACATCCAAACTCCATGACTATGACAAATCAGAAGAGAGCTCGACTACAAAATCAAAAGACTAATCATGACTTTATCAATCAAGACTAATCATATAAAGGCCTCCATCAGTCCATCTTATAAGGGGTCCACCTGCTCCAAGTGACACGAACAAGCTCCACATGTAAAGATGTCACAATGAGTTTTCCATTTGACTCCTATGAACTTCCTCAATCCTTCAGTTTCTGACAATACGGGAGCATCTTCAAGCTTTTAGAAGAGAAAAAAGATTTGGTCACATAACTATTCAAGACAATGTTTTTGAACCATCGTTGATGTGGATGGTTGGACCGTTTGACCCAAGAATTGTTCAGAAAATCGGTTCCAGTCTACTCCAAACTCAGCCTCTGGCCAAAAACTATTGAATTGATCAATGACTCCTTGATTCAGGTGGCTGATTCGTCGATCTGTTCAGTGGTTTTTAGCCGATTTTTATTTTAATTATTTTTTAATTGTTTTATTAGAACGGACCGTCTGTTTGAACTGGACGATCAAACCATCACCCTAAAAACCGATAGTTAGAATAGTTCCAGTTTCAGATCATTTTTTAAAACATTGATTCAATATAAGATTACATAAAATACAATATACCACCGTAGTACAGTGCATCGAGTAAAACATGGAAAATGTTCCACTCGAGTACGATTGCAGATATGAGTTTAGACATTAACCACTGAAAGTGACTATGCCACACCTAGTTAGTGTTGTAGTAGTGTTTCTTAGTTAATTACTTGATTTTGAAGTAGGAAAACAAGGAAAAAGAGCTACCCACCTAATTGTTAGTTAATTAGGTGTCTTTAACTTTGTACTTCGTCATTGTGTTGCTATGCTTTTGCGTTGCAGTTTCTTGTTTTTAGTCTTCTAATGGAAAGTTTTTTCTACTTCCCCCTCCCCCCAAAATTAGTTTGCTAATGGAAAGTTTTTTACCCGCCCCCAAAAAAGCATGTGGATATGTTGGGGGATGTTTGGAACCGTGGCCGTTTTTCAAAAAAAACGATGCCACATTGGATTCATATAGGCGTTTCAACAAATGCCCATGTATTTTATTGTTTGGTAGTCGATTATTAAAAAATTGGGCATGCCTCGAAGATCGGGACCCACCGATTTGATGTTTCATGCATTGTTTCTCTCAACAGTTGACTGATGTGTATCCTATGTGGTGCTTATCTATCAGCACATACATGAAAAATGGTGATGAAAATCACCTGACCAAACAGCATAGTGTTGCTCACTGCCTACATGGCAGAAGCGCTTTTTTTGTCAAAACGGGTCTTGGAAGCTTAGGCTTTTTTCTTAAAAATGGGTTCTAAAAAGCGCCCACACTTCCGAACACCATGTTGGTAATTTGGTATGGGTCCCTTCTTATCCCTTATAGATCTAAGAATGTGCCTTTTCCTAATTCAATTATTAGAAAAATAGTCTACATGCATCCTTTTATTTATAATCAAATTTAGTTTCACAAGTCAACTAAAATAACCTAACGCTAGTGTTTTTTATGACAAACCGCATGGATGGTTGATCCCTAATTTCAGGGGTGCTTATCTACACTCTCATGCGTTTGTACTAGAACAAATAAATGTGCACTGCAAACAAATAAAGAGCAAGAAAAAAAGATAAAAAGAGAGCATCTGCAACATCTATTCAAGTTTTAAATCAACGTTTATTAGATAACATAAATATCTTACTCTCTTATTAAGGGAAACAGTCTAATAGATTGTTCAGCCATTGTTTATTGACCCACAAACTGAAATTGAGAGAGAGAGAGAGCCCTGCATGATGTTGTAATAACTTCTCAGATGACTACTTTGAGCTTTCAATCGGGGATTGATCTCTGTAATCTGCAGGACCATAAGGTTCAAATAGTTCTGCAAGAAACCCATTCTTTCTCTTAGGGTTGCACCCCATATCCTTGCATAGCTGATCATTGTACCAAATGTGTACCACACTAAGACATGTTCCCCGAAAGTACCGACCACTGTATCTCTTCCTGTATTTTTCCCATCTTGCAATATCTTTCTCCATATCTGATATGCCGGGTAACTTGAAGCTACCTTCCAGGAGATGTGCTAGCCATCGACACCTCATCTCTGATGTATACAAGTTTGAAAAACCCTCTGAGTATCCGATTATCGCCAGCTGTGGAATTCGAGGATGAATGCACTCTCTGCAATGGCACAAAATTGAGTTGTAGAGAACTGATATTAAAAACCTGCTTTTGATTGCAGTACAAATTTATTTGCATTGATGCAAAATTATAGTAGTGGAAATGATTTTTGGGTAAAAATTTTGTTTTATTTTTATTTCAAAGATTACTCTATTTTGTTTGATTGAAGTAGACCTGAAGCAAAGTAAACTCTTAAACAATACTATACCAGAATTTTCATTCTTTTCATTTGCCCTCCTATGCATTTGTCCTAGTGCAAAATTAAATTGCACTCAAATCAAATGCAAATTATTTTCTCAATATAGATGACAATAAAGAAAGTTTTAACATATACCGACCTGTAGAGTGGAACCGTTGTGGTAGGTTGACCTATCACTTGTTCTTGAAAAGCGGGTGAAGTAAAAATGTGTTTTAGCTTTTCATCTCCCTTGTATCCGGTGGCTAATATAACAATATCTGTTTGTAGAGGTCCAACCTCATCCTCAATCATCACTCCATCTTTGTAGAAGCTAAAGCACTTTGATTTCTTCAAAACGATGCTTCCCTCTACCACTCTGTCATAAAACCCATCTGGCAAGGTTGCGACTGCGCACATGGAAATTTGTTGAAAGAAGCTGTGTTTAGGTATCATTCCATATTTCTTTAGAGGAAACTTCCATCTCAGGTAGGTCTCTATAAATTTTGACAATGCCCATCTCTGCAAATTATGTTACTTTGTTTAGATAGAAATTATTAAAGTTATGTTTCATTTGATTTGATAGAAAATACCAGAGAAATTAAAAAACTTTTTCACATTGAAATTAAACCAAACACAGTCTAAATTCCTTCTCTCAAAAGAGTTCACATTTCCTCCCCACAAGGAACCTCCCCACAACGCCACACAGTACATCTCCGACGTGTAGTGAGAATATCTTCCAATAATAACATCAGACCTGATAATGTCATCATCTTGAGAGATATTCCCAATGCATGGCAGGAATGTGCTGTTTGGCGTTGTGGGGCGGAGATGTAATCTCTTTTTGATTACCACTAAGTTGGGTAAATTTTATTTAGGCAGCTGGAAGAGAAGAGAATCATTTAAGCGACTCTTCCATGCCTCTTAAATCATATATCCCGGGGATAGGGATAACGAAATGGTATGATAATGGAAGTTTAATTATATGAGTATAGTAAAGGATAAATAGGAGATACCAAAGGTGAAAGCATGGTAGCCAATATAAATAGTAGGAGTCCTTCACCAGGCTTATGGATCATGAGCTCTAAGAAGCGATTGAGCAACAAGAAAATAAGAGGCACCAAGTAAGTAGGCATAAACCAATGTTCAGTCCTATATAGCACTGTGCAAGGATGTTTAACACCTGCAAATAAATAAAAAGGTTAATGGTATATACATTAATTCCACTACATCAATATTATTGAGGGTGTTTTTGGTATTGTGGTGTTGCATATGTGTTGTGTTTGTGTTTGTGTTGTGCAAGGGTGTTGCATATCTTCTCAAATTAATGCTGATCATGTAGACTCATCTCTCCTCTCCCATCTCCGCACTACTTGTGATTTATTTAGTTTTTAAATAAAAAATGTATAATAATGATAATGTACCTCTTAACCCTATTCCATACTATGTGGTTAAAAACATCTTGTTCTTATCTACTGAGATTTCAATGGTCAAGGAAAATGGTAAAGCTTCATTGATCCAACATCTAACCCTATCATATCGGGTTTGGGGCAGCCTTAATTGGGTGTAGTGCTAGGATTCGGGTTAAGTCAGGTTAACCTACACAATGTGTGAAAATATATACAATGATATATTCATGAACAAGTGACATAGTGGCATTGAAGAATCCATGAATATGATTTTCATGGATTTAATAATTCTATTACATTGAGTTTGGTTGAGGTCAATAGAACGTGTACTGGGTTTGAGTTTGGTTTGAGGCAAACCCGTAGACAACCTGATCTATTGACATCTCTACGTAGAAATTTTATTTATTTTTTATATGCTAGCTCTTACCAAATTCAATAAAAGCCCAGGAATATGAATTGCATGGATTCCCATGTTAATTATGGTGGAAAGAGGAAATGATGGGACTTGGAAGGGTAGTAGTCCTCTCACACCTATGTTTGCATGAACTCCTCCATTCCCTCATCCTCTCGCCTATATATCATAAATAATAATGGGCAATCATTTCTTGGATTTTGAGAGTGGGAAAGTTGGTCAATTGGATTTTGGTTCTCAATGACCAAGAAACCCTTCTTCTTTTTTTTCAGATTTACATGGGGACCAAGTGTCAGTACCCAATTTTTGCTCGGTTCCTTCACCCTATCTCTTTAAAACCTCATTTTTTAGACTCAAAACATGAAAACAAAACCAAACTAACCTGAGACCTATCAAGATCCCATTTTTTTATGTGAAACCCTACAATTACATGTTCAATTTTGTGACGAAACCTCGAAGATCCACCGTTTATCACATTAACTTCCTTTCTAACGGTCCCGATCTATGCAATATCCAAACCATAATTCTACAAAATCAAATCCAACAAATTCATTGCCTAAAGGATGCTGAGATACAATCAACCCTCAAATCCCCACTACAAATCTACAACGTTCAACTCTTAAAATGCTAAGATTCTATTTCGATGGTCATGAATGAATAGAGAGCTAGAGAATCAAGATCATCAAGTTCTTTCTCAACTTTGAACCTTACACCTGACTCCTTGCCTTAACCCATGCTTACACACCCAATTTCAACTCAAAATTCCCTTGTTTAATTGCTTGATAAACAAATATTTCAACGTTTATGATTAAACCACACAAAAAAGTCATATCCCAAGTCCAAGATCCTCAAAATAAACTACTAATCAGATTTGGTTGATAAACCATGAGCAAAAACCTCTACCCGAACCAAATCATTCAATCCAAACCTTTAATCAACGGTTCAACAATTACCATCAAATTCAAGACATCCAAAAATGCTTTCCCACCAAATTCATCCTAAAATTCTCTCATTTGACCCTCAATTATATTAAGATTTTATTTCAACAAATCTTGTTGATTAGAGCTTATCAACCTTCATCCAAAATTCATTTGATTGGAAAAACCATGCGACATTGTTCAGAGACCCAAAAAACCCATGTACATCAAATTTCACGACCTAATTCACCCATTTGATCATTGAACTAGAAAGATTTCATTTTGATGCATCGGACTAAATCACCACTTCATGTGTTCCAACCTAAGACTTCAAAAGAGTGAAGGTTGATGTCAACTCTTCACTTAAATCCCCCTAGTCCATTGGACCAATTAAGATAGGCCACATAGCCCAAAAGATCCCAAAACCCCAAAATAACTTTTTTTAAACATTGAAATAGACATAAAGGCCATTATGGCCACTTCAAATTTATGGTATCTGCCATTGAAATGTTAAACTCAAGCTTGACATAAACAAACACGAAAATAACCCCATTAGACACAAGAAACCTAAGAAGAATTCATGGAAATCTCGGATTGACTATTGAGACCCTTTGAAAAGCCTATCGAGATCAAATTTCTTAAGCTTCCTTGCATGTTAAGGCTTTTTTGGAACCTTGTACACATGGAGGATGAGATTTAGATCTTCCTGATCCTTCCGTCTCTATAAATAGGACATAAATCAAACTCTAAGGTCGAACTTTTGAGAAGAGAGAAGCAGAGAAAAGACTTAAAAAACATTCCTAACTTTTGTATAGCCCTCATTCATGAGAAACCTCCAAGCATTTCAGCCTTAAACTTCTCCTATGTGGGTAAGTAACTTTCCCACTTGGGGGGAAAGCCGCCAACACTTGAGTGGAACAAAATTGCCCCTTTTAATAATGGATTTTTATGGTTAAAATGGGCGTTATCTTATTTACCTGGAAAATAAAAGAACATGGGTAAATGCACTTACTCGGGTAAGTGTTTCCTAGGAACTACTTACCTGGGTAAGTGCATTTACCTATGTAAGTAACTTGGCAAAAATCGAATGGGGCCTAAAAGTAAACATCTCTCCCCCTATGTTTCTCTTAAACCTTACTCTTGTTGAATAATGTGCCTGTTGCATCCAAATGTATTGGTTAAGGATTAGTGGGATCCATTGATAGATCAAACCACATAAATATAAGGGCAAATTTCTTAAAGTACTCCTATGGTTTAGGAAATTGACTAAATCTACCCTTACTGTTATGTATATTCTTAAAGTACCCCCAAGCTTTCTGACAATTAACATTGTTGTTAAGCACTAATGGAAAAAGTGAAACGAAAAATTTGCCCTCCACTATTCCTCAAATTTTCAAAATAAAACCCAACCAATAAAAAATTTCAAGAAAATCAATCAACAATGTCGGACATAGCACAATCGAATGCAGCCAGATGTCAAAACCACCACTTCTCTTCTTCTTCTTCTTGAGAAGCTAATGGTCTTACGCTCACTTCTTCTTCTTCTTCTTCTAGGTTACAAAAAAACCTATGGCTTCTTCATCCTCAACTTTGTTCTTGTTTCTCCTTTCTCTGCCCTCTTTTTACTCTGTCATTTGTTCATTGCCAAATGTGAAAACCACCACCATTACAATCCCTCTCTCATGATTCAAGAATAACCCATCTCTAGATCCATTACAAAAGCTCACCCATCTCTGATTATATTAGTTTTGTATAATCTAGGAAATGCTGTTGATTCCATATTTCCTAGAACATTTGCTTTTTTGTTTGATAATATAGAACACTTGCTTCAAGTATGCATTGTTTTATCTACCAAAATACATCAAGTGATCCCAGTTTTTTCCCTCCATTACCCCTAAGTGGGTGGATCTAGAATGGAGCATAGTCCTGTCACTATGCTCATTGAAAATGTAAATATTTCTATACCAAAATACACTATTATTTGGTTGCAAGTTGGGTTGACTAGTTTGAAGATTTCAACTGCTTTGGGTTTGCATTAGGATCATGGCCCATTAAAAATGTAAATATTCCTAACCTATGTTGATTTGAAGAATTTTAGCTACATTGGACTTGCATTAGGATTAGGGCTCTTCAATATTTAAGAACTTTCCAAGGTAACCTGAACCAAGTTGTATCCTTAATCCATGTTATGTTAGGTATGGAAGGGCTTTTAAATTATAACTTTCTTTAACTCTATTTATTTTTCTTTTCAAACTTTTTATTTTTATCGAGCTACGAAGTCCCCCCTCCCCCCTCCTTTGAAGCCTTAATTATGAAACCAACAAATGTATGAGCCCTCTCCCTTCTCTGTCTGATTGCAAACGGCTTTATTTATTAAGCCCTCTCCTTTACTTTTACTAGCAGGGACCTATGCGATGCACGGGCTTTGTTGAGTGAAAGTGAAATAATAGAAATACATAATAGTAAAGACATTTTTTTCTATTTTCCATTGTAACACTATGATTTAATATCATCACAGGCAAGGATTACAATGTTTAAATTATATAATTCATAATTTATATGAAAAAACAAATGTATTTTAAATATAGTTTGAACTAATTACATTTACCTCTTCAAGATTATTGATAATTAGTACATATTTTCAAAAAGTAATTTTCATGGTTATATTTTTTTAATTTTTGGTAATTTATCATATTTATTAGAAATCATGTTAATCCATTTTTTATAATTTCTTGGATAATTTTTGGTAATTATGAAAAAATTATAGGTACTTTATTTTTGGTTATCTTCTTGGCTAATTTCTGTTCATTAAATGTAATTTTCTGCTATTTATAGCTTAAATTATATTTAAATATAATTACTTTTAACTAAAGTTTAAAATTTAATTATATTGCATACAGTTTCAAATATAATTAAATAATATTTAAAATACAATTTAAATTATAACTTACATTAATTAACAATTTAAAAAACTGTTAATTAATGAATTAATAAAAAATATTAATATTTTTAATAAATACAGTATTTTAATAAACACTCTTAATTAATAAATATTGTAATTAATAATACTGCAATAAATGAAAATACTATAAAATATGGTTAATTATTAATACTGTAATTATTAAAATATTGCTAATAAAAAATACAATATTTTTAATAAATAATGTAAATTAATTTAAACACTATAATTATTAAAAGTACTATATTAATTAAAAATATTGTGAACTAATAAATTCAGTATTTCAATAAATAATTTTAATTAATTAATAATACTGCAATTATTAAAAATACTGTATTAATTAAAAGTATAGTTAATATTGTTAATGAATAAAATATAGCAACTATTTATTTACTATTAATTAATAAATACTTTAATTGTTAATACTGCTTTTTAATAAATTATAGTTTACATTATATTAAGTAATTAATACATTACTTAATACTATTTTTGAATAAATACCGATACTTATTAAAAATATTGTTAGTTAATAAATATGGTAATACTATAAATTTTAAAATATAGTAATTATTATTACTACTCCCACTCTCTTCCTCCTCCTCCTCTCTCTCTCTCAGTAATAGAGTGCAGATTTATTAATCTAATCAAGATAAGCAATTATTACTTTTTTATATTTTGAAAACAAAAGAAAATAGGAAAAATGCAAAAAAAATGAGAAAATAGATAAATAGCTTCTCTCAAAAAGTAATTTTAATGGTTATATTTTTAATTTTTGGTAATATATCATATTTATTGGAAATCATGCTAATCCTTTTTTGATTATTTTCTTCAATAATTTATGTTCATTAAATGTAATTTTCTGCTATTTATATCTTAAATTATATTTAAATAAATAATTTAAGTATAATTACTTTCAATTGCTGTTTAAAAATTTAATTATATTACATATAACTCAAAATATAATTAACAATTCTAGAAAATGTTAATTAATGAATTAATAAAAAATATTAATACTGTAAAATACGGTTAATAAATAATATTAATATTGTAAAATACAGTATTTTAATAAACATTGTTAATTAATAAATAATGTAATTAATAATACTGCAATTATTGAAAATATTTGCAAAATATGGTTATATTATTAATATTGAAATTATTAAAAATAATGTTAATAAAAAATACATTATTTTTAAAAAAATGATATTGTAATTATTAAAAGTACTATATTAATTAAAAATATTGTTAATTAATAAATTTAGTATTTTCATAAATACTCTTGATTAATTAATAATACTATAATTATTAAAAATACTATATAAATTAAAATTACAGTTAATACTGTTAATTAAAAAATACTTTAATTATTAATAAATACATTATATTAAATAATAAATACATTATTTAATATTGATTTTGAATAAATACTGATAATTATTTGAAAATACTGTTAATGAATAAATGCATTATTTTTAATAAATATGATTAATACTATTAATTAATAAAAATGATGTTAATTATTAAAAATCTTGTAATTCTTACTAATACTATAAATTTTAAAATATAGTAATTATTATTACTACTCCTTCCCTCTCTCTCTATCTCTTAAATGTCTTTTTTCAATGTAATAATAACATGCATTAAAATAAGAGGCCTTGGAAAACACAAATGTCTCTCTCTAATAATGTGCATCTTTATTAATCTAATCCAGATATTGCTAGTTAATAAATATTGTAATTGTTAATACTGTTTTCTAATAAATTATAAGTTATATTATGTTAATTAATAAATACATTATTTGATACTGTTTTGGAATGAATACTGTTAATTAATAAATACATTATTTTTAATAAATACAATTAATACTATTAATTAATAAAAATGTTGTTAATTATTAAAAATCTTGTAATTATTATTAATACAATAAATTTTAGAGTACAGTAATTATTATTACTACTCCCTCCCTCCTCTCTCTCTCTCTCTATGATTACTTTTTTATATTTTTAAAACAAAAGAAAATAATAAAAAAAGCAAAAAATGGAAAAAATTGATAAATAACTTCTCTCAAAGGAGAGACATGCTGACATGGACCGTCCAATTTTATTATATATGAACGAAATCAAGAAGACCCTCAAATCATTAAAACAAATAGATGCAAGAAGACCCTCAAATCATTAAAACAAATAGATGCAAGAAGACCCTCTCTGACTCTAACTAGTTAGGGAGTTAAATGTGGTGGATTTACACCAATGTTCCCGCTCAGATCTCCTACTTAAGGCAGTTCATAAGATTGATCAAACCTATCCAACTTGACCTGAATTAGTCGGCTTTTAACTATTTTTGGTCAGATTCGGTTCATGAGTAATATTAATCCAAGAGGTTAGAATTGATTTTTTAATAATACCATTACAAATGAATTGATTGACCATGAACAGTATTTTGAATTAATTGACGAAACTAATAAATTGATTCAAATCAATACAATTGACCGCTTTTTATAATGGTCCATCAATTCAGCTATATTTTTGTCTCCAGCTAATCCGCTCCCCAATTCCCAACCTAATCAATTCTATTCAATTGACCAAACGAATCAAAACAATTAATGCATGAACCCCCTGCTTCTGGATCACATCTGCACTTGAATGAGGGTGCCCGTATACATCTCAGCATGCATTGGGAACATGATCCAGAGTTATTATCTGTAAGAAAATGTTCCGTGTGGCCTGTGGGACGTGGACGTATGTATGGCTGCAATTAATGTCTTGTGGAATGGTATGCGTAGACAGTTAGATTATTGGAAATAGGATTTCGTCCTTATTTTCAGCCTTCAGAATAATATGTTTTTCATTCATGAGAATTGAGAAGATGCGGTGCCAATGCACCATGCACGACTGAAAATGTTGTGCAGAGGGTACGAGGACCAACTTTTGTGAGGATGAACCGATGAAATCAGGATTCGAGTTCTCGGAATCTCGATAACGCCGGCTTAATAATTTAACCCTTCTCCGAGCGACTGGTTAAAAATGGTGGTTTCCAGGTTCCACTAATGTTTACTCTCGGCTACGGTAACGCAATTTGTAGAAGCTGTACGTGCAGTCAGTCGAGACTACAGAAAAGAAAAAAAAGGTTTGATCACAAGTTTGAGACTTACCATTTGCTTTGGCACATTCCGCTGCAATGTCCAACGCTGATTTTTGGAACCCCACCACTGTAACACGCTTTCCTTTGATAAACTCAGCTGCAGTAGCATTATCCATGGCTGAGTAGTCCATTGCATGTATTACCTTGCCATCGAACACCTCCGGTCCCCTGTTTTTTGGAAATGCTGGAATATTTGGAAGGTCGCTGTAGCGTCCGATGCAAAGGATCACAAATTCCGCTTCGTAAACCTGTTTTTTTTTTAACCCGACCAATCTCATCAGTCATCAGTTGTGTGTGTGTCTGTGGAAGATCGATAGAAAGATTACACTTTTCCGTTACCTGATTTGATTCAGTGTTGGCCTCTTGAACGGTGATGTTCCACTTGCCTCTAGGACCGAAGGCCTCACCAGTGCCACCCCAAAGACTCCATGAGAGAATCTCATCGTTAGATTCTCCCTCGTAGTCGATGTCGATGACTATGGAATTGAATTTGATATGGCGAAGAAGGTCGAACTCCCGAGCATACAATTCAAGATACTCCATGATCTGGTTGCTGTTGGGAAACTCTTCTTTTACGGTAGATGGCCATGGAAAATCTGAGAATTCATACGCAAGCTTCGGTGTCTGGAGCTTGGTAGTCTCTAAAGTTTGTGTCCAAACTCCACCTATTCCTCCCCTGGATTCGAAGACGATCGGACGGAAACCCTTCTCCAAAGTATACTTACAGGCAAGGAGGCCACTGATTCCGGCACCGATAATCGCCACTCTCTTCGCCATTGTTGTAGTCAGTTTGATTGAGAGAGAGGATCATTCTATGAGTGGTTTGGTGTAAATACAAATAGGCATGGTCCCTGTTGGCTGATTGGCTCTATTCAATTTTAGGCAGTGTCTGACATATGCATTTAAATTGGATTTTTGGCTATTGATAACCCCTAAATTTTGTAGAAAGGCCAATTTTGACCTTAAGGCTGTGTTTGGTTGCAATGCAAATAAATTTGCACTGATACAAAATTATGGCAGTGCAAATTATTTGAATGTAAATTTTGACCTATTTTTATTTTAAATTTTAACTTATTTTGTTTGATTGCAATGCAAATGAAGAAAATTAAAATATGAAGCAGAATCAAGTAAAATCCAAAATAAAATTAAACAAGAATTTGCATTTTTTACATTTACACTCCTATACATTTGTACTACTGTAAATAAATTTGCACTGCAACCAAACACAGCCTTAAAGAATAAAAAGGCCATTTTCAAACATAAATTTTGATGAAAATGTCATTTATACGCAAATACGGAAGATGCTTGAAACAATGTTGATAGATACGTTAGACAAATGCTATATGACATAGCTAAAGTTTGAAAAAAGCCACTTTACAAAGTTTGAAAACGGATCACTTTAATAAAGTTAAATAATTAAATTACTTTAGGGTATAATTAAATGACCCTAAAGTATATATAATTAAGTATTTAATTTGCTTATTTAATTAATTACATATAATAAACAAAGCTAATCATTTCAAATAAGTAAATTAAGTCAATTATGCAAGATTTTCAAATCAACCCAAAACGGAACCATTTTGGCTACTGGCTTTTAGGTTTATAGTTCGATTGTTTGGTCTGAACTGATTAACTCAAGATGTTTTGAAATAAAAAGTAAAATATAATTAAAATAAAAAATGACACCATTTACTAAATCGAACAATTCAGCGGTTCAGCCATTTGGGTTAGTAGTTTGTTGACCAAGTTCAAAACTTTGGCAGTCCAACCATTTGACCCAAGAATTGGTCAAATGTCTAGTTCCATTTTATACATAGGCAATTGAACTTTTCGACCTACAGCCAATCAATTGTCCAGTTACATTTTATACTTAGCTAGAAATTTTTCAAAAAACATTGATTTGGTCAACAAACCCTGTCCTAGACAATTGAACTGTTAAACTGTTTGATCCAGTAAATGGTTTTTAAGTCATTTTTATTTTATTTATATTTTATACTTTTATTTTTTTAATTCCATGGGTTCATTTTTTAGACCAAGACAATTGAATTGTTGACGCAGAAACCGATGGAAAAAGTAGTTAATTTTGGGTCGGATTTTAAAACTTGTATAATTGACTTAATTTACTTATTTGCGTAGGTATTTAATTTAACCAATTAGCTTGTTTCCTTAATTAATTTAATTTACTTAATTATCTTAATTAAAGTAATTTATTTAATTTACTTAATTAACTTAATCAAGTAAGTTAAATACTTAAGGGTCATTTAATCAATTAACATAATTAATTAATTAATTAAACGCTAAATTATACTTTAGGGTCATTTACTTAAACCTTGAAGTAAATTACTTAATTAACTTTGTTAAAGTGCCCCCTATTCAAACTTTAGGGTTGAAAGTGGCATTTTTCAAACTTTAGTAAAGCCCAGGTTTTTAAAACTGGACTGGACAACGAACCAGTCAAGGGTTCGGTTCCTGGGTCGAACGGTCTAACCGTTTGAATTGAACAAACGACCTGTTCTGACAAAAAAATAAAAACCAGTCAAACCGTTGAACGGTTTGAACGGTTCGACCGCCCGAGTCAACGGTTTGTGACCAAATCAATGGTTTCTGGGGAAATAATGGTTTTGGGATAAAACAAAACCAGTCACCTAACCGGTTCCTGATTTTCCGGTCCGGTCCAATTTTGAAAACCATGGTAAAGCCACATAACATTATTAACGGATCCATCGACGTTATTTCCGATGTGATTTGTTTTTCCAACAAATGACCTTTTCACCAAAATTTAGGGTTGAAAATAGCCTTTTTTTTTATTCTTTAGGATCAAAATTAGCTTTTTCACAAGTTTAAAAGTTGTTAGAGCAAAAAATCTCATTTAAATTTCCTGTCTCTCCAATGTCATCTTGGAGTCTACACTTCATAGACTGTTTACCATACCTAAATAGTCTAAATAGCTATTTATTCAAAACAGTAATACCTATAGGTTGTCCATTTGTCATTTACTAACCATCTAAAACACACTCTATTTTCTAATCTCTCGTCTCTATTGGTAATATGTCTCTACCACAAAAACTTGTCCCAAAGACTTATGAAAATCGGCTTTGGAGATCGAAGAAGTGAAGAGATCCCACATGGTAGGCTTGGAACTGTGGCTCTCAAAGACAAATTTGAGGTTTTGGACAAGTGCCATTGCAGCACTATAACTATAACTATAAGAAGCCGTTGTGGGATTGTTTGAAGATACAAATATATACACCATTCACAAGAGAGTTACAGATATGCCCAAATTTAAGTTGCGCAGTGATGAATCAATTTTTGGGCTAAGTATCTTGTCATTCGGTTTGTTTTCAAGTGACCGATGATTCAGAGGCCGAAGTGGAGAATTTTGTTAGGTGAGGACCTGGATGTCGAGCTTACCAGGCCGAGCTGGGAGTGTACTAGGTGTCGAGCTGAACAGGTCGAGCTGGGGGCAAGCTAGGTGCCAAGCTGACTGCGTAGAGCTGCAGGTTAGGTGTCGAGCTGACTAGAGGGCCGAGCTGCATATTAGGTGCTGAGCTGATCAGAGGGCCGAGCTGCATATTAGGCGCCAAGCTGACCAAAGGGTCGAGCTGTATATTAGGCGCCGAGCTGACTGGTGGCGAACTAGATTGATTGTTGAGCTTCGTAATTCTTTAGAGACCTGCAAGGAATCAATGTCAGAGGACTCGGGGTGGCTAACCCGGCGAGGTCGCTCCAATGCTTAAGTCAGTATTCTCATAGTAGACTACAAGCTAAAAATCATGAAGTATGAGAGCTAGAATATGCTTACTTGCCCCCCCCCTATGCCATTGGGATTGGTGGATTTATATAGGCATTGTTTGGCGTGGGCTTCACACACTGCATCCGAGATTTCCGCGATGTCATCTAAGTGGTTCGAGATTTCCGGAGACAACCGCCATGCATGTTAACCACCCTCCGGAATGTTCGGTACGTGGGCCAACTTCCAAGGATCGTGGGAGTGTTGGGATATGCATGCTGAATTTGTCGGTGAGCACGTCTCGCAAGAGGCCACCTGGACTTCAATCAGGCCGGCACGCCCTCGAGGGAGGTCACTCCTTGCGTCGATGTCGCTTCGGCTAGTGATGAGGTGTTGCAGGTCGGTTCTGGACGAGGTGCTTCTAGCCGACCTGAATTGTGGTTGAGGTCGCCAGTTCAGCGCCTGTGCCAGGTCGCCAGGTCAGCTCCTGTGCCTGGTCGCCAGTTCGGGACACCATCATCTTGACTAAGTTGTTGCCTAAGTGGTTCCCTAAGTGGTTTCAGGTGTCACCCAGTTGTTCTGAGATGTCACATGTCACAACATCATTGAAGGGCCAAATCCACCTGATCACGCAGAAAATCAAAAGAGAGAGTGATTGATTTTGTTAGGTTGCTGACTCTTAGATTCATGTTTAGCATTTGGTATTATATTTTCAGCTTTTTATTTTTCAATGATGGTTTGAAAAATGAAAAAAATGGGATTTTTATTGTCCATTTTATTAAATTTTTATTCTCTTTTCAATCTTCATTCTCTTGACATTTCCCTACTCTTAAAAACCGATTAACCCAAATCGATTGAATCAATCCGATTTTGGTTATGGAAAACCAAATGATTCAGTTCGGTTTTGGTCCTTCACCGCCTTTCAATGTTTTGACTTTTGACTTTTATCATATTGGCATTTTTATTCAAATTTAAGAGGTTTCTTACATTTGTATTTTGCTTCAACACTTTGTCCATCTCTTCTTTTGGTCAAATATTCAATAATAAGAAAAGTAATAATTTAAGAATGAGGAGAAACTGAGAAAGGATACAATGTTTGGTTATCTTTTGTTGGACTTCGGTTGTACACACGAAGAATTCAAAGTATTTTAGTTTGGGAAGAGTGCAAAAATACATGGTATATAATCTCCATTTGGGAAGAATGTAAATAGAGTGCAAATACAAATATGTGGAGTGCATTCTGGTCCATGTAAGTGCAAAATTGGTTTAGTTTTGCATTAATAAATTTACTATTTTTAATTGTAATAGGTGCAAACATGAATCCCAAAATTAGAATAGACCTTTTTTAACATTGATATAACTTTGAATGTAAACTTCACATCTTTTTTTTAATGTACAAACTTTGTTATCATTTTGAGTGTAAATACACATTGAAATTTGTGGAAAAATGTCACTTATTTCAGTACATAAATGCATTCTTACCAAATACCAAGAAAACTGAATCCGATGTGCATATATGCATTGGACTTGCATTCTTGCCTAATAGAACCTAAGGTTAATTTTGCACTATACATATTTGTATTTGCACTCTTTAGCCCAAACTAAGCCTAAACTATTAAAGCATCTATTATTTTTTTTTCTGGTTTCCTGAAACGGTATATTCATTTACCTTTGTTTTTTCCGCATTACATGTGCATAGATGACCTGGATGTGTCATATCTAAACTATGGAGAATTGTATTTGTACAACTTACCTAGGTTCGACTCATAAATTAAAGGAGGAGAAAGAGAGTGAGAATTGAAGCTTGATAAGAGGTTAAAGAGAATGATACTTATGATGGGATTTTAAAATTTTTCAAAGTACACATGCCATCATTTGTTCAAGATAATTGAGGAAATGCTAAAGGTCGGATTTGAATGTATATTTTTGAAAGTTTAGGAAACTTGTGGCGCTTGAAAGTTTAGGTTCTTTAGTGTCACTACCCTTGAAATATAGTATAATTTTCCCTATAAACATGCTTGAATCATAGCCTATACTCTACATATAAATGAACCAGATAGAGCCATTCGAACTCTCCTACGACTTGAGAGATGAGATTATGAGAATAGAGATAGGTTGAAACTGGGAATTGCAGAGAGGAGGGCTGAGTCGTGCCACTTGGTCACTCTCCTTAAAACTGCATTTGTCCCCTACAATGCAGTCAGGCGGCCCGGCCTGGTCCGCCTGCATGGAATATCTATAGTGCTCCCCTCCTATGGGTCCCTATCTATAGAGAGAGCAAAACTACAAATATACTCTACGTCCACTCATTTTCTAAGCAATGTGGAACAATAAATCTTCTCATGCACTAAAGAGTGGGAAGAGAAAAAGACAAAAGCATGAGAGGGAGGAGGTAGAGATTCTTGAAATTTTGAAGCTCCCTCCAATAACTATTTTTTAACAATATTTTATTTTCGATTTTTCTCATTTATATGAAAAATTTCGTGGGACAGTAATTATTTGTCATATATCTAGAATTATTTTGCTTTTTACCTAAAAAACTTGCATGTTGATGACTGTTTTTGTGGAGGCCAAATCAACACTACCCCCCACCCCCCCAAGACTGCCCCCCACAACGTCTCACAACACATCCCCACCGTGTATTAGGAACATCTCCCGATGATGACATTATCATTCTTTATATTATCATCGGGAGATGTTCCCAATACACAGCGGGGATGTGCTGTTGGACTTTGTGGCGGGCTGATTTGAATTCGTTTTTGTGTTATTGGGTGTTTTTTTAGTTTGTACTTTGTAGTTGTGTTGCTTTATTTTTGTGTTTTGTCCTCGTCCTTGTTGTAATTTCTTGTTTTCAATTTGCTAATGGAAAGTTTTTTTTTTCTACTCCCCTCTCCCCCAAAATTAGTTTGCTAATGGAAAGTTTTTTCTCACCTATACAGTTACAACAAATTGAAACTTAAAAACCCTACTTAATGACACAATACACCCTTGTATTGGCACCAATTCCCATTGTTACTTTCCCAATTGTAAAACATAATAAAAATTTGGGGTGGGGTGGAGGGGTAATTAAAATCCACCCAAAAAAAAAAAACATGTGCATATATATGTTGGTATGGGTGTGCCTTTTCCTAATTCAAATATTAGAAAAGTAGTCTATATAATTCATAAGTCAACTAAAAGAACCCAACCTCAGTGTCTTTGGATTTGTTCCTCACACCGACTAAATAGCCACATCCCATTTATATATTGGGAACATCTCCCATGAATAATATAGCATACAAGTATTGGGAGATATTCCCGATCTGCAGTTGGGATATGCTGTAAGATTGCTGTGAGGACCACTCTGCTACACTCCCATAAGTTCGTACTACTATAGAAAATAAATGTGCACAGCAAACAGAGAGCAAGAAAAAATCTATTGAAGCTATAAACCAATGCTTATTAGATTACATAAATATCCTACATTGTTGATTAAGAGAAATGGCCTAGTAGACTGTTAAACCATTGTTTGGATGGTATCCCAAAAATTGAGAGAGAGACTCATGTATGATGTTGCAACATCTTCCTAGATTATTTTGAGCTTTCAATAGGGGATAGATCTTTGTAATCTGCAGGACCATAAGGTTCAAACAGTTGTGCAAGAGGCCCATTTTTTCTCTTAGGGTTGCATCCCATATCCTTACATAACTGATCATTGTACCAAATGTGTACCACACCAAGACATGATTCCCGAAAGTACTGACCATTGTATCTCTTCATGAATTTTTCCCATCTTGCTATATCTTTCTCCATATCTGATATGCAAGGTAACTTGAAGCTACCATCAAGGAAATGTGCTAGCCATCGACACCTCATCTCTGAAGTATACAAGTTTGCAAAACTCTCTGAGTATCCAATTACCGCCAGTTGTGGAATTCGAGGATGGATGCACTCTCTGTAGTGACACAAAATTGAGTTATAGAGAACTGATGTTAAATACCTTCTTGTAATTGCTGTGCAAATTTATTTGCATTGATGCAAAACTATGGTAGTGGAAATGATTTGGATGCAAATTTTGTTTAGTTTTTGTTTCAAATATCACTCTATTTTGTTTGATTGCAGTAGACTTATAAAGTAAACTCTAAAACAAAATTATACCAGAAATTTCATTCTTTTCATTTGCACTCTTATGCATTTATCCTAGTGCGAAATTAAATTGCACTCCAACCAAATGCAGATTATTTTCTCAATATAGATGGCAATAAGAAAGTTTTAACAACATATATAGCAACCTGTAGAGTGGAACCGTTGTGGTAGGTGGACCTATCACTTGTTCTTGAAAAGTGGGCGAAGTAAAAATGTCTTTTAGCTTTTGGTCTCTCCCTTGTATCCGGTGGCAAATATAACAATATCTGTTTGTAGACGTGCAACCTCATCCTCAAACATCAATCCATCTGTGTAGAAGCTAAAGCTCTTTGATTTCTTCAAAATGAAGCTTCCCTCTATGACTCTGTCATAAAATTTATCTGGCAAGGTTGTTATTGAGCATGCGAAGATTTCTTGAAAGTTGTGTTTAGGTATCATTCCATACTTCTTCAGAGGAAATTTCCATCTCAGGTAACTCTCTATAAATTTTGAGCAGGGGCAGAACTAAGATTTTCTTTTGAGGGGGGCCAAAAAGTAATATACATGGATGGGGCAAAAGTTAGTAAATATAGGTAAAGAGACTAAAACATAGGTAAAGTTAAAATGGATATTGTAGGGATTTTCAAGGCATAGGTCTGTCACCCCCTGGCTCCGCCCCTGATTTTGAGAATGCCCATCTCTGCAAATTATATTACCTTCTTTAGTTAGAAATTATTAAAATTATGTTTCATTTGATTTGATAGAAAATAATAGAGAAAATACTTTCCCACATGCAAACCAAACACAGTCTAAATTTCTTCTCTTTGTTTACCACATAAGTCGGAAGAGAAGAGAATCATATAGGCGACTCTTCCATGCCTCTTAAATCATATATCCCGGGGATGAGGATAATTAATGTAACGAATATGATAATGGAAGTTCAATTATATGAGTATAGTAAAGGATAAATAGGAGATACCAAAGGTGAAAGCAAGGTAGCCAAGAGAAATAGTAGGAATCCTTCACCAAGCTTATGTATCATGAACTCTAAGAAGCGATTGAGAAACTAAAAAACCAAGAGCACCAAGTAAATAGGCAGATTCCAATGTTCAGTCCTACATGGCACTGTACTGGGATGTTCGACACCTGCAAATAAATAAAGAGGTCAATGGTATATACATGCCACTACATCAATATTATTGAGGGTGTTTTGGAATTGTGATGTTGCATAAGTGTTGTGTTTGTAATTGATTTAAGCATTGTAAATTAGCAGAGTAGGGTGCTTTGCACAATTTACAGTGTGTAATTGTTTATTGAGAAAATTCTCGATTAATACCTTATATTTTGGACCTAGTGTCACTTTGGTCCCCGAACTTTAAAATGTGACAATTCAGTATTCGAACTTTCAAAACATGACTGTCCAGTACCTGCTGTTAAGTAGTTGTTAACCAGTCGTTAAGTGGCATTTGAAAATGACACAAATGCCCTTCGAGTGTCATATAATTTTCTTTGTCAATCATCCAAACATTGATAAAAATTTAACAATCTCAAAACCTTGTCGTTTCTATTCAAGAAAGTTGGGATCACCAGAATGCCCACTTAAACCTGACCCCAACTTTCTTGAATGGAAAAGGCAAAGATTTGGGACTATTAATTTTTTCTCAACGTTTAGATGGTTGATAAAGAAAATTAAATAACACTTGAAGGGCATTTGTGTCTTTTTCAAGTGCCATTTAACGGCTGGTTAACAGTTAGTTAACAGCAAGTACTAGATTGTCACATTTTTAAAGTTTAGGTATTGAATTGTCGCATTTTAAAGTTCAGGGACCAAAGTGGCACTAAGCCCAAAGTACAAGATACTAATCGGGAATTTTCCCTTGTTTATAACACCTAAGTACCACGCTTAGGTGCCATATAGAATACCTGAAATGAAAAATGTCCCTCTAGAAGAGGAAATATGTAAATGGTCACTCACACAAGTCAAGAAAGAGAATACTAGAAAATAGTGGTACTCCACCAATTCAACCAACATAATTTTGGGTTGGTGAAGTAAAACACCTATGATGCTTAATTACATGGTAGTGAAATAGCTCCACAACACCATGATACAAAACATCGCCATTATCTATATCATAGAAAGAGGAAGAGTGGGAGGTTTTCTCACCTCCTTTCTCGTGTAAACTCATCTCTCTACTCCCATCTTCACACTTGTGATTTATATATTTTTTGAATAAAAACTAGTAGAATGGGTTGTGCAATGCACGAGATATTTGAACCAATGGATGATCAACCACAATCAAGTATAGATCTTAACCAAATTGGGTGTAATCACTTGATTGATTCTTGACTGCATGTGCCTGTGTTAGTACCAATCTGTTCAATTATTGAAGCTTTGTTCCAAAATGAAATCATACTTCAATTTCTCTAATCCTATTTAAGTAGGATTGGTAAGGTTAAGAAAACAAAAGTGACTTAAAACATGATCAAGAATTTCATTTGATATATAATATAAAGTATGTATGTGTGTGTGTAAGTATGCAAAAAGTGTAAACAACTGCTTGTGGTTGATGTATCTGTATTTAATTTGTGTATATACCTTGTGTATGTGTATAAGGAAACAAATAAATTAAGAAAATCTCAATAAACTACCATGTTCATAAACGGATCATGCCTGCTATATTTGTAAGTAATTCAATAAGAGCAATCCCTCCATAAGAACTTGTATGAACCATGTGAACATGCTCTTAGCTTGCAAGTTGCAAATGCATGATGTTGAAAACAAACAGCTTAGATCTTCATGTTGAACAAGCACTAAGTTTTGGTAATTTTTTTAGGGGGTCTTTCATTGATGGTTAAGAGACTCAGGTGTGTGAGAACTTACAAATTACAAAACATAAGAAAAATGCTTAAAACTTATAATACAAACCTGATCTGGGTAAATGTAAATTTATTAAAGACACAGAATTAAATACTGAACTAAACCAAAAGACAAAAAAAAAAAAAGTTTAAAACTTATAAATCTAAACCTGTTAAAATAAAAGCCTAACTACTTAAAATTAATTAAATAGGAAGGAATATCAAAGGAATACAAGATTCTAAACTAAAACATGATGTGAAATTAAACCAAAACTCTTCTTGCATTTTGACAACTTAAAAGAGTGAAAGAAATAAGAGGACTTTGCAATTGTGATAAAGACGATATTAAGTATGATTTCCACAAATATTGCTGTTGAAACTTCTTGGAGTGAACGGAAAAAGAATGAATATGATTGAAAATGAAGCACAAAAACACTTAGAACTCCATTAATGCCAAGCATCTAAAAAGCTGCATTATTTCTATTCACCGACTTTTCTAATTGATCACCCCTTATTTTGTTGGTTTCCAATAAAAATAAATTAATAAACACAACTACAGGGTAAAGCATATATATGATAATAAAATAGTGAAGGTAATTTTGGAACAAAAATCAGGGCTTTCAAGACAAAAACTAATAGATTTTAAGTAATGGTAAAGCAATTAAATAGAAAAAAGTGAGGGATAATTTTGAAAATTAAAATCAGGGTGTTTTGACCGATGGGAGAAATGATAAAACAAATAAAAAGAATATCGAGGGGTAATTTTGGAAACTAAAATCAATGTGTTTTGACGAATGAAACAATTACACATTCCCATTTTATTAATTGTCAATAGATGTAAAATATGATGATGATATCCCTCTTGGCCCTCCTCCATACTATGTGGTTAAAACCTCTTGTTCTTAGCTAATGAGATTTCAATGGTCAAGGTAAAGGGTAAAGCTACATTTATTCAATATCCAACCCTTTCATATCAGGTTTTGGGAAGCCTTAGTTGAGTGTAGTGCCAGGATTCGGGTTAAGTCAGGTTAACCTACACAATGTGTGAAAATATATATAATGAAATATTCATGAACAAGTGACATAGTGACATTGAAGAATCCATGAACATGGTATTCATAAAGCTCCTATACTTTATAAGATTGGGTCAAATTTAATAATTCTATTACAATGAGTTTGGTTGAGGTCAATAGAAGGTGTATTGGGTTTACTTAGATATTTTATTTATTTTTTATATGCTCTTACCAAATTCTATAAAAGCCCATGAATATGAATTGCATGGATTCCCATGTTAATTATGGTGGAAAGAGGAAATGGTGGGACCTGGGAAGGTAGTAGTCCTCTCACATCTATGCTTGCATGGACTCTTCCATTCCCCCATCCTCTCACTTGCATATTATAAATACTAAGGGGGTGATGCAGTATGGGATTCAGACTAATTGAGTAAACATTTATAAAGTTGGTTTCCGAAGACCCATCTTAGTACATATAGGAGGAAAGTAGTATTTGATGTGGAAGACTACGTTTGGGCCATTTTAACAGAGCAACACCTACCGGTTGGGCAATGTGGAAAGTTGACACCAAGGAAGGTTGGATCATGCGAGATTGTCGAAATCATCAATGAGAATGCTTATAGACAAAAGCTACCCAGCCATATACGTACCCATGATGTTTTCAATGTCAAACACTCGGTACCTTATGTTGGTGATCAATCAGATGATGATTTGAATCAGAAGATGGATTCTCCTCAACCCAGGGAGGATGATGTAGTACAGGAGAAGGCCGATAAGTTTTATGCAAGTTGGGACCATTCCAAGACACATAAGGAGCAGAGGTGACGCCACCGACCCAGCTTAGTAATTATTTACTTAGATAGCATCGTCACAGGATTTTTATCTTAGTTCCTTTTTACCAAGTTGGTGCCATCACAGAGTTTCTATCTTAGTTCGTTTTTATCAAGTTAGCATTATTTCGAATTTATATTCAATTAGGACTTTCCTTTTGATGGATTTTAATAGGATTCTATTATGGAGTGTTTTTAAATTAGGAATAGGAGCCATAAGGGTGTATGCCTATATAAAGAGTAGCTAGGGGAAGGCTAAGACAGTATTTAATATTGAATTTTCTCTTAATTATTCAGTGAAGAATTCTTCTTCCTAGTAGTTCGACTTTTGCTCTTTTCTTTGAAGCTTTTCTCAACGTGTTTCGTTTTCGTACTACGCCAGTTGATATAAGAGCTCATGTTTGATCATTCTTCGGATTATGGCTCCTAAGAAGAAACAAGTAGCTCACATCATGGAGCAGGAACTCAACAACAAAACGCAAGGAGAGATAGCGGAGCTAAAAAGAGAAGTTGAGGCACTTGCTCAGGAGTTGAAATCATTGCGAGGGGACAGCGACTCCAATGCAAGTGTTTCCGCTCGTTCCTTTTCATCACCAAAGCAAGCATCCAAGTTGGCTGTAGTTGCGGGTGGTGACCAAAAACAGTGGGAAACTGGTTTCAATATTGAGATCCCAACATTTCATGCATGTTTCTCTACTTAGCAAGCAACCAAATCAGTTATAGTTGCAAGTGGTGAACAAAAGCGACGGGAAACAGATATCAAGGTTGAGTTCTCGGAGTTTAATGGAGGTATAGCCTCCAATAAATTCTTGGACTGGAGTTCCATGGAAAAGTTAGCAATTTCAGAGTCTAAAGGTAAAATCAAATCTTATGACTTTGTTGATTGTTTTAATTTTGTTGAGGGTTGTAACAAAAATCTTGTGTGGCCATTCTCCTCAACAATATCTCTTGAAGAGAAACTTGTTGATTCAAACAAACCTCCGATCTATGATGAAGAACCAAATTACTAATGAGAAATATGTCATTATTCATTATGAATTTCAATATGATGAAGATAATACTTATCATCTTGGGGATTATGATCACATTATCTACATGCATGTCTACGAAAATCCTTATTGGCAAGCATTCTTGCAATGTTCAAAAGGGTCAATAAAAGAAGATTTAGATTCTGTTAAGTGCAAAAAATATACTTCATACAATGCAGAAATCTCAATTCGTATTGAAGGCTTACATCACCAATTATCTATCAAAAGGTTAGAAACGAAGAAGCACGGTGGAAGTGCAACAACATGTATTGGTAGCCTCTTAAATAGTAATATGAATCCGATGTCGGATTCTCTCCAACCCAGGGAGAATGATGTAGTACGGGATTTGGACCAACAGAGTAAACATTTACAAAGTTGGTTTTTGAAGACCCATCTTAGTCCATATAGGAGGAAAGTAGTATTTGATGTGGAGACTATGTTTGGGCCATTTTAATAAAGCAACACCTACCGGTTTGGCAATGTGGAAAGCTGACACCAAGGAAGGTTGGACTATGTGAGATAGTCGAAGTCATCAATGAGAATGCTTATAGACAAAAGCTACCCAGCCATATACGTACCCATGATGTTTTCAATGTCAAACACTCGGTACCTTATGTTGGCGATCAGTCAGATGATGATTTGAATACGATGATGGATTCTCCCCAGCCCAGGGAGGATGATACAGTACAGGAGAAGGCCGATAAGTTCTATGCAAGTTGGGACCATTCCAAAACATATAAGAAGCAGAGATGACACCACCTACTCAACTTAGTAAATATTTACCAAGATAGCATCGTCACAGGATTTCTATCTTAGTTCATTTTTACCAAATTGGCGCTATCATAGAGTTTCTATCTTAGTTCGTTTTATCAAGTTAACATTATTTTGAATTTATATTCAATTAAGAATTTCCTTTTGAAAGATTTTAGTAGGATTCTATTTTGAAGTGTTTTCTTAGATTAGAATTTTCTTTTTTAAAGAGTTTTAGTAAGATTCTATTATGGAGTGTTTTCTTAGATTAGGATTTTCTTTTTTAAAGAGTTTTAATAGGATTCTATTATGGAGTATTTTTAGATTAGGAATAGGAGCCATAAGGGTGTATGCATATATAAAGAGTAGGTAGGGGAAGGCTAAGACAGTTTTTGATATTGAATTTTCTCTTAATTATTTAGTGAAGAATTCTTCTTCCTGGTAGTTTGACTTCTACTCTTTTCTTTGAAGCTTTTCTTAATGTGTTTCGTTTCCATACTGCGTCAGGGGGTGATTGTTTTTTGGATTTTGAGAGGGGAGAAAGTTAATTAATGGGATTTTGGTTGCCATTGACCAAGAAACCCATGTTCTTTTTTCAATATTTATGTGGGGACCATGGAAAATTTATTTTCCTAGGTATCACTTACCTGGGGGATAGTTGCCAACACTTGAATGGGACAAAGTTATCCCTTTTAAATCGTATCCAATTATCTGAATTTAAATTCGATCCTATTAAGGATGATTTGAATTTGATCTGATTATAATTGGATCAAATATCATACCACCCATATCCGATCTGATATAATCTGATTTAGTTTGATTTAAATATATATATATATATATATATGCTCATATAATCTGATTATTTCATTATTTTTATTTTTATGTATAAATTTCATGAAATTAAAAATCAGTTCTTGATCCTTGATTGTCACTATTTAATTTCTTTACTACCATGTTGGTTCTTTCATTGGTTTGCTTATAATTTTTATACAAATTTTTAATGAAAAATGATATCTAACTATTATATTAGTTTTGTACAATTTAGGAAATGCTATTGATTTCATATTTCTTAGAACATTTTCTTCATGTATGCATTGTTTTATCTATATTATATATATATATAAGTGTAGATGTAGTGTGAAACATTTTTTGAATAAAATTACCCTCTTTTTCTTTGTTTGAGAAATAGTATAAAAGTCATTTTATTATAGCTTTAATGTCATCATTAATGGCTACTAAAATGCCCATTTTGTGTAGTTAGTCCATCTCTAATTGTAAGGGTTGAAAATATAACTTCAATGATTACTTTCTACCTCATTTAATCCCCTCTCATTAAGTCTTACACTTAAAGTACTAAATCTCATTTTCTCTTATTAAATCAAATATTGTTAAGTTATTTTTCACTAATAAATGATACTAATTAGATCTATGTCAAGATTTTTAGCAATATAAACCCATATATTTTAAAACTAACTCAAAAATAAAACCATTATTTATCCAAGTGGTGGTTAAGCAATTCAACCATCCAAATCATATTGATCAACCTATGAAATCATAGTTAGAAATAAATATAGAAATTTACAAAAAAAAAGTAGAAAAAATTAGACACAATTATGATATTTTTATTAATCAAATTAAAAAATAAATGTAATAAACAAGAATTATTTTTATTGATAATGAAAATGAGATACATAATTTAGAACTAACAAAAAATGAAATGTAAAATTAATAATAAATAGTTCAACTTTTCGGTTAAATGTGTTAACCTTTAATGTCATAAATAAATAATAAAATTTAATAAAATATAAAAATACAAAAAAAAACATAAATTTTGCAAAAAAAAAAACTCATGCACATGTATAGTATCATATATTTATAATATTAGACAAAAGTAAGTGTGACATATGAGAACTATTTTTACACAAAAATACAAAAAAAAAATATAGAAGAAATTAAACACATTTGTAATTCTATATTTACACTATTATTAAAAATATGAATAAGATTGTAGAACTTTCTTTTAACTAAAATACTCATTTTTGAATTTAGTCATATTTAATTGTAGGGTTTAAATTGTAAATTTAACTACTACTTTTCACTTCATTCAATTTCCTTTATTTAAATCTTACATTTTTTTAATAAATGAACGAAAAAAGAAAAATACAACAAAAAGATAAAACACTATAAAAAGAAGAGTAGCCAAACAGGTAGTTCTGTCCAAGGTTCAAAATATCAATATAGGCCAATATCAAGACTCATTTGTCCATTTTTTTAGTTTTATTCTCAATCTGGTTCAGAGGGTCGGTTTAAGGCCCGTCTACACTCTGAACCATGGTCTGTCCCAAAACACCCCCTATAGGGGCATATCGAGAAGCCCCCAAGAAACTTTGAACCTTGGGCTTGTCAATGATATTTGAAACTTCACAACTCAATCTGATTATCAAATATTTTGATGGGGTGTTTATGTAATCAGATTTGGATTTGATTTGCAATATGCATCTGATTAATAATAAAAACCAAAAAAATATATATATAAAGTTTATAGAAAATTTTAGATGCATTATTACTATCATTCATTATAATCATTTAGAATTGCCACGTACAAAGCACATGTACACTTTCTAGTCTATCAAAATACATCAAATAATTCCAATTTGCTTTCCCTTCATTATGCAATTGAACCAACAATTCTCCTAAGTGGGTGGATCTAGAATGGAGCATAATGTTGTGACTATGTTCTTTTGTTTATATTGTAGCTATTTGTACCTTTGTTCCTTTTTTAGTTTTCCCTAATTTTTTTATAACTTTATTTTTATTGAGCTACGAAGTTTTACCCTCTTTTGAAGTGTTAATTAGGAATAGTACCCGGCTTACCCTCTCTAACTCTGACTGGTTAGGCGGTTAAATGTGGTGGGTTAACACCAATGTTCCCACTTGAATCTCCTACCTAGGGCTGTTCATAAGATCGATCAAATCTACCCAACTTGACCTGAATTGGTCAGTTTTTAACTACTTTTAGTCTACTTGGGATTTCTTGCTCACTTTTCCTACCCACTCTCTACCCGCCGTGAAATTGGAGCCACACATCTCTATTATGAATTGAGAGATGTATGAAAAGTTAGAGTGGATAGGAAAATCTGGGCTCCTTTTAGTCAGCTTTGGTTCATGAACAATATCAATCCAATTGGATAGGTCGGTCTCAGTTTCGCCATGTATAATCAACTTATTTTATATTTTGAATTTATTTTTCGGAAAAGTACGGACATGTCCAATGCAGATTTCTGAATTCCACTACAGAGGTATAAACATTCAAAATGTCAAAAAACCCCACTCTGTCCGTGATTGACATCAATTCCAAGCTGACACCCACCCCAACTGTACTTTGGGCCCAAAATTTCTAACCCTGGGCTGAACCGTCATTCTCCCTTTATATTTTAACAATATCATGGCAATTATTAATTAATTTTGTTGTTTTAAATTTTTTATCCAATCAAACCATGTTTCCTATTTACCGAGTGGTGGCCAGTTGAAACGTTGGTTGGATAGTTCCTGCCGGATATACGGATTTGAATCCTGCTATTACCACTTACTTTTACTTCTGTTTGTGGTTAAAAATTAAAATATGTTGTGTTAAATATAAAAAAAAAAAAAACGTCTCCTTTTTTAATAAGGGTAAAAATTTGACGGTGAGACGCCAAAAAAGACCCATTTTCGATCGTCCATTCAGAACGCACCGCATCATTTATGTAAAACTTGTGTACCGAATAGATACTTTATTTTGTTATTATATGTTTCTTTTAATTTTAAATTTTTCTTCTTTTGTTTTCTCGCCGTAAGCCCTTTTTCTCCTTCTCCAAATTCTTGGCTTTCTCTTCTCACATAAATTGACAAAAATCTACTGTGATATTTAACTAATAGATGCTTTCAAAAATTAATATCAGCAGTTACATCACAGTGTGGAGAAAATTCTCAACTGCTTTCGTGGGTTACAAATCTTTATTGTCGGTGGATTTAAACTTTTGGAGAAGTTCTCAGAAGAACCTGACAAAACCCGATTTATATTGCAACTGAGCAATTTCTACACTTCAACTTAAGGACAGATATTTTATTTTATCATGATTGTTAGCACTAGAAAAAATTTCAGGTTGAAGGAGGAAATTTTGTGACAATCTTAATTTTTTTCTGTAAAACTTGATTTACAAACTGCCTAGACAAACCATTGCATGGATTGAAGGGCTCTGGGTTTCATTACAGTGGGAGAGGAGACATGTGATTTTCCTCTATTTAAATACCTGTCATTCTAAAAATATAAACAAAATGGACACGTGTCAAATTCTGATTACTGATAGTTCAAGAATAAAGACCATTAGACATGTGTCAAATTCTGATTAGTGGTAATTCAAGAAAAGAGCTCACTAACATGCAGAATGGAGTCCACCACCATGTAGAATTGTGAGAAGTGGGAAGCTCCCACTTCCAAACATTTCCTAAAAAAAAAGGAAACATTGCTATTAGTTACTGTTAACTACGAAACTAATTAATTAATTCCAGCTATTGATTATTAATAATAAGCTAATTCTAATTATTAAGTACAGCTATTAATTACTAATAATAATTATTGTTAATTACTAATTAATTACTGTTAACTACTTCTAATTAATTAATTCTAACTATTAATTACTACTAATAATTACTCACTGATAATAGTTAATTATTGAAAATAATTTCTTTTAATAATTACAGCTATTACTTAATTACTAATAATAATTAATTAGTGATAATATTGCTCATTATTAATTCAAAAAAATAATTTCTTATAATAATCACTGCTAATACTTAATTACTGATAATTTATTACTGACAATATTGCTCATTATTAATTCAAAATGATAATTAATAAATATTTTCATAATGGTAATTAATAATTCAGAAATAATCATTTTATATTTATTTTAACTAATATTAATTATTTTGAAAATAAATATTTAAAGTTAATTATTTATATTATAATTGTTATCAGAAATTATAATTCATACATTTATATGAAATAATTAATTATATTATTATTATAAGTAATAATAATTAATAATATTATATTAATTAATATAATTATATTATTTTTATCAATAATTATAATTAATTATTACTAACACTAATGATGATAATTATTACTTCAGAATGTTAATTAATTAATGATAATTAATAAGCATTTTGATAATGTTAATTATTAATTGGGATATGATCATTTTATATAAATATTAAATTCATATTAATTATTTTATAAATACATAATTAGTGTTACTTATCTATAATTCATACTATTATTATTCTCCAATAAATACTTCATTTAGTAAAAGTTAAATTATAAAAATTTCTATTATTCAATATTGTTAAACTTAAAGAATTACAAAAGCAAATATTATATTATGAATTAACTAAAAATTGTAATTATAACAAATTAATTATTTAATAAAAATAAAATAATAATAGTAGTAATAATAATAATACTTTAATATTACTGATTTCAAAATCAATACACACATAATAAGAATATATTATTAGTTAATAATAATAATAATAATATATTTATTATTATTACTGATTTCAAAATTATTAATATATTATTAATCTATTAATAATACTGACTATTATTAAATAAATATTAATAGCAAAATTTACTTATTTAAAATTATTTTCTGAAATTCCCCGTTTTAATTTTGCAGATAATTAATTATTAATTTTAATTTCTTAAAATTATTATTTACTAAATAAATTTAATTACTCTTTGATTAATGACCTTATTTTTGAATAATTGGTTTTTTATGTTCAATAATTTATTTGCAAAAATCCAAATAATTTTTCTTTTGCAATCCTAACCATTTTATTTTTCTCTTATTCAGTTTTCCAAAAGATAAAAAATAAATAAACTAATGATACTCACCTATTTTTATCAAATTGCGTATTTATCAAGTTGTTGTCATTGATGATGACGAAGATGATGAGTCCATTTTTGAAAGAGAGGGGGTACTAACAATAATTAATGACTTCTAATTAATTAATTTCAGCTATTAATTACTAATAATAATAACTCACTAATAATAGTTAATTAGTGATAATAATTTATTATAATAATTACTGCTACTACTTAATTACTGATATTAACTAATTAATGATAATATTTATCATTATTAATTCAGAATGATAATTATTTAAAGATAATTAATAACGATTTTCATAATGGTAATTAATAATTCATAAAAAAAATTATTTTATATTTACATTAACTCATATTAATTATTTTGAAAATAAATATTTACTGTTAATTATTTATATTAGAATTATTATCAAAAATTATAATTCATACATTTATAATAAATAATTAATTATATTATTATTATCAAAAACTATAATTAATACTTATATTAATTAATATAATTAAATTATTATTATTATTATCAATAATTATAATTAATTACTACTAATAATATTGATTTTTGATAAAAATTAATTTTTGATTATAATTACTTACTGATAATTAATTCCTTAATTATAACAATGTTTATTATTGATTTGGATATAATCATTTTATATTTATATTAATTCATATTATTTATTTTATAAATATATAATTAATGTTAATTATTTACATTATTATTATTATAAGTACTTATAATTAATACTATTATTATTCTCCAATAAATATTTCATTTAGTGATAGTTAAATTATAAACTTTCAATTATTCATTATTGTTAAACTAAAAGAATAATAAAAACAATTATTATTTCAGGAATTAACTAAAAATCGTAGTTATAACAAATTAATTACATCATAATAAAATAATAATAATAATAATAATTTAATATTACTGATTTCAAAATCAATACACACAAAATAAGAATATATTATTAGTAAATAATAGTAATATTAATATACTTATTATTATTACTAATTTCATAATTATTAATATATTATTAATCTATATTACTCAATAAAGACATGGAATAAAAAAATCAAACTACCACTAAATGAATGAATTAAAAATCTATGAATATTCTAATTGACTTGAATTTGACACATCAACATGSCCAAAATTAYAATTTCAACCTACATTTCYTATTTCTATCTCCCAATTCCTATAATTCAAACATACCATTAGGTTATGTACAGGTTTCCCTACCTTTTTCCTAAAGATAAATTCTATTTATGTGGGGATATTAGACTTAAAATCCATAACCATGATCGACCAAAAGAAGCATTGCCACCTAACTTGGAGGCGACTTCCATACTCAGGATGGTCCCATTATTCTCCTTTCTTTCATGTTTCCTCTGTTGGATGGGCTTTGGAGTCCTGATTATATTATCAGTTGATTGTAGCGATACATGATGATGATTTGATTATAGTCATATATTTTTCATCTCTTACTTCAGAGGATGGATGCATCTACAAATGTTGTTTGGCATAGATTGTTTTTCTTAGCAGCTCTTTGAATGATTTTCTTGCTTCTTTGCCTCTTTGAATGGATATCATTTAAACGCATTTTATCCATTCATATGTCCCTTAATATTAAGCAGTATTGGAGATATTGTTGTAAACATCAATCTAATTTTACTATTTTATAAATAGATTAATGATTTCAAAGTTATTGATACATTTTTAGAGGTGGGTTTCTCAACAGGACATTGATTTTTTATTGTTAAATTGTAAATTTCAAATTAAATGATATTGTAGTTGCCCCTTACTTAGTTTGGGGTCATTGTCTAGATAAAACATGGTTATCTTAAATCAAATAAAGAGCCTACCCTAAATGTCTATTATAAATAATTAACAAAATGAAAAAAAAATTCAAATTAAATCAAATAATTAATTGCTGAAAATTACTGAATTAAGTAAATAATAATAACAACCAATTATTTATAGAAATAATTAATAATAATAACAATCATCAAGTAATTAATTAGGTAAATAATAAAAAAGGAAATAATAATCATTATTTATCATTAATGTTTATTCAAAGCGTGCCCCATAATAATTACTGAATACATTAATTAAACCTTAAATAAGAATCAATATTTATTAATAGTCATTAAAATTGTTAATCAAAATCATTAATGTTTATTCTTAAATGCAAATTATGAATTAACATATCTATTATATAATAATTATACTCGGTTGGAAAAAAATATTTTAAGTAAATATTTAAATAATTGCAAATTTAGTTAATATTATTACTATATAACAAAAAAATTAAATTAAATACTAAAATAAAATAATAATAATAATAATAATAATAATAATGGTTAAATTAAAGTAATAAACGGTTCAAGTTGAATTTAATGACCCATATAATTTTACGGGTTTGACATATAAGGGTCAATTTATGTGGACCCATAGACTGTATGAGTGTCTTAAAAAATGACAGTTTATAAATAGTAATAAAAAATGGTAATAAAAATCATTAATGTTTATTCAAATATATATATATATATAATTAACTTCCCTGTACTTAGTACGGGGTCATTCACTAGTATATATATTAAAAGAAGACTTTCAGGCTACAGCCCCATCATTCAGACACATGGCTTTTTCAAATTTAAACATATGACATCTTTTTTAGAAGTTGTTGTTAAAACCCACAAGAAAGTTAAACACATAACATTTTCTGAGAAGAAAATACAAAATTGGTTATCCACGAACACTTCTACCAACATTCTATCAATCTCAATTAACTATTAACCTTCTACTTACCGTAACAAAAGAAAAATATTTATATTTTAATAATTATTGAAAAACTATTTTTTAAAATAAATATTTTTATGGATTCTCCCTACTTTCACTGGTGATAAATCAAAGAGAAGGCAGCCGCTTGGAGGGAGGAAGAAGATTGGACGGGTGGAGTTGTGCGACTTGTTACATATGCAATGCCAATAACATGTTGAGGACAGATGGCAAGTAATAAATGGAGGATCGAAAATAGTCCAATTTCGGTGCATTGGATCGAAGACTTAACAACGCTTTAACAAATTAGTTATGACTGTCTTAAATTGATTCATATCAATACATCGGGAAAAGGATTGGTATGGATTCTCGGGAAAAGGATTTCGTCCTTAGTCACTACACAGTCTACACTTGTAGACTTGTAGTCGTGCATGGAAGACATCTTTCCAAATTATATGTTTCATTCATGAGAAGATGCGATGCCATGCACGGCTGAAAATGTTGTACAAGGACCAAATTCGAGTTCTGTAACGCTGGCTTTATTATTTAATCCTTCTCCGATCGGTTAAAAAGGTGGTTTTCAGGTTCCTTTAATGTTTACCCTCGGCTCCGGTAAGCAATTTAGAGAAGTTGGGCTGTCAATGGACAGGAAAAAAATAAGATTGATCACAAGTTTGAAACTTATCATTTGCTTTGGCACATTCTGCTGCAATATCCAAAGTTGATTTCCGGAATCCCACCACTGTAACACCCTTTCCTTTGATAAACTCAGTTGCAGTAGCATTATCCATGGCTGAGTAGTCCATTGCATCGAACACCTCCGGTCCCCAGTTTTCTGGAAATACTGGAATATTTGGAAGGCTGCTGTAGCGTCCGATGCAAATGATCACAAATTCCGCTTTGTAAACCTGTTTTTGTTTAACCCCTCTCATCAGCCATCAACTAATTGTGTGTATCTGTGGGAGATCGATAGAGAGACTACCGTTTTTTTATCATTACCTGAGTTGATTCTGTATTGGTCTCTTGAACGGTGATGTTCCACTTGCCTCTAGGACCGAAGGCCTCTCCGGCGCCACCCCAGAGACTCTATGAGAGAATGTCATCGTTAGAAGCTCCCTCGTAGTCGATGCCGATCGCTTTGGAATTGAATTTGATATGGCGAAGAAGGTTGGACTCCGGAGCATACAATTCAAGATACTCCATGATCTAGTTGCTGTTGGGAAACTCTTCTTTTACCGTAGATGGCCATGGAAAATCTGAGAATTCATAGGCAAGCTTCGGTGTCTGGAGCTTGGTAGTCTCTAAAGTTTGTGTCCAAACTCTACCAATTCTGCCCCTGGATTCGAAGACGATTGGACGGAAACCCTTCTCCAAAGTATACTTACAGGCAAGGAGGCCACTAATTCCGGCACCGATGATCGCCCCTCTCTTCGCCATTGGTCCTGTCAGTTTGGTTGTGAGAGAGAGAGGGGGGATGATTTTATCAGTGCTACGGTGCAAATACAAATATGCAACTGGTCCCACGTGGAAATCTTGTAGTGTTGCCTCCACTTTTCCTATCCACGTGAATTGCAGCCATACATCTCTCAATTTATGATAGAGATGTGTGGCTCCAATTCAAGGTAGGTAGGGAAGAAATAGCAAAAGTGAGTAGAAAATCCTGCCTAATTCAGTTTTAGTTGTCTTTTCGTTGTCCTAGGCTCCCTTGCCTAAGGGTGTTCATGCTAAATTCAAAAAGAGTTGGGCTTCGATTAGAGTTCGGCTTCAGTCCAGGCACCCTTAATCAGGGCACCGTTTGTGCATGCATTCGGAGAGTGCGCATTCGGAGGATGCGCCATGCATCTCCGAATCGCGTGAACGGCTGAAGCATGCGAGCATTCACAACCATCCGCCCTCCTCTCCTCTCCCACACGAGACATCTCTCCTCCCTCTCTCTGTCCCCATTCGCCCGGCGACGATTTCATAATTATTATCGTCGGCGACAAACAATCATCATCGGCGGCAGGATCAATATCAGGTATATATTATTTTCTTTGCATCTCTTCTTCTTCTTTGTTGCATCTCTTCTTCTATGAAAACTAACCTTAATTCTGATTTCCTCTAGAGCAGGGCAACTGTCTAATCCAACTAAAGTTAGAGGAGTCAGCAGCTCGCCAACGGGGATCCAAAGGGAGAGGTATTGCAGCCGAGACCAACATTTCTTTCTTCTTGCGACTACCATTCATGAACCCATCACCGGCGTACCTGCATTTCTTCTTCTTGGGACTATCATTCATGAACCCAGCAGCAGAGCAATTGGATGTGTTGGCTGCCTCTGCAGATTCATTGAGGTCGAAAGCATGTCGAGGGGCCGACTTATCGCTAGGAATCTCGGACTGCTGCCTGCTTTGAAGATTAAAGCTCTTTTCAAGTTTGAAGGAAGAGAGAGAGAGAGAGCACGACGGCGACAAAGAAGAGCACGTTAGCATGGGCCACGGTTGGTTGGTAAATTCCTCCACCAGCCACCAGCTGTGACCGTCCCTTAGAGTCTAAGTCTCCCCTTTTTCTAAGACACTTTAAAGTAGAAATTCAGAAGGAGAAGGGATTGCCTTCTGGGTTTTTGAACATAGCTAGCTGCTAGTCGTGTATCTCTATCTTTCTCATAAGGAGGCTTTGCCCCAACTTCGATCGTGAAGATGGACTTGACACCGTTCTTGAAGTTCCAATCCCAGAAGAGATGTTCGTATCCAATACTAAAAACATCGGCAGATCATGGCACAACATGAAGTCATGGATGAGATCACATTCTCAAAGATCAGCACCATCGACGGCGGCTCTCGTTGGAGTTCGAAGCACTGAGCTACAGCTCTTGTTGGGAATTGTTGGTGCCCCTTCAATCCCTCTTCCTGTCCGTAGCGATCAGTCCATCAATGGAAACATCGAAGATCACCCCATTGTAAGTAACTGCTGTAGGTTGTCCCATATACAATCTCTGTGCAACCGCTAGATCCTCTCCCGGATTGGCACCAGAGCTCGCAGTGAGGATGCAGCATCGAGGTTTTTGCATCAGGAGATGTTCACATCAACCAGCGTTTTCTGGAGCATGCCAGCCAAGTTCCTCATTCCCGTCTCTGTGATGTTATTACAGTCTTGAACCTCGAATTTGGCCAGTTTTGGGCAGCCACGGGAGATGGCCAGCAAACCAGAGTCGGTGAGATCGCCGGTGTTCTTGACGGACAAACACTCCAGCCCAAAAAACGATTAGGGTTAATTTTCATGGAAGAAAAAAATGCAACAAAAGAAGAAGAGATGCAAAGAAAATAATATCCGAGGGAGGGAGGAGAGATGTATAAACGCTCGCATGCTTCAGCCGATCACACGATTCGGAGACGCGTGGCGCGTCCTCCGAATGCGCGAATGGTGCCCTAACTAAGGGTGCCTGTACTGAAGCCGAAATCCTTTGATTAGTGCAATCCCATTCAAACAGCTTCCTGAAATCTTGCATTGGGAATCGAAATAAAGCACACAAGTATTGAGATCTTTCCAAATTCTAATGCACTGTAAAGGCCGTTCGAACTAAAAAAAATCTTGGCTTAAAGTACACTGAGGTTCAATGCAGAATTACAATCCCTATAGTCGATTAGTAGCCCTCCTATAAATTGCATCTTCCCCATATAGTCAGGGTTCATCCCCTGTAGCGTGGAGCTAAAAGATTCTGACTTGAACTGATCAATCATTCTCCCAAGAAAGAGCCATGTATCGAATGATGAAACTGAATATTGGACAATTTATGGAGGCGGGATCTGCTCCAAGAAAGAGCCAGCATACATTGAGAATATCTCTCATACTTAATATAATAAGGGGAGACGTTCCCTAGTGAGAATTGCTCTTTTTGCCAAGCAATTCTCACCTGATCACATTTTGATTTGCGCAGGGATCTTCACAGAGGAGATTTCAAACCACTGGTCTTGCCATTAACTTTTGCGGAAGGCCAAACTTGTGTTTAATTCTTTTTTGTTCAGTCTCCTTCAAGTTTGTTATACAAAGTTTCATGGGCACAAAGACTTTCAATCAAGACTCTGGATACCTGATGTAAAAAACTTTATTAATTTACAGCCGTTATAAATGCTACCTTTTAGTTATCAAAAAAAATTAAAAAATTAGAAAGTATCTTCTTAACCCAATTGAACAGTTTGGTTTCAAATTTTTTTATAAAAAAATCAGTTTTGGGTCCCATTTTAATAATTAACTTAAAAAACCCATAACTAACCGAACCCATAACTTATGGGAGCGAAGGAGAAGGAGGAGTATATATATACACTAGCGGGCCCTTACGATGCACGGGTGGGGTACCCCTCCTTGTCCTTCATCCCCACAAGTCAAGACACTCTACTCCATCCCCACCTTGACCCCAACGGTGGGAAGGGTTTGGGGTTCGGGGAATTATATGCAAACCCCACCATGTTCCCATCTATCTATGCCCCGTCCCCATTTAAGATTTGAGAAAACTTCCCTGTTAGAGGTAGGGCAAGGTAACGTCCTAGTTTTATATGGAAAATTGCCATCCCTACAATCCTAATAATTTTCTATAACTAAATAACTAATAGTAAATTAAATAAAAATATATTATAATATTTTATGATAATGTCCAAAAAAATTATAAAAATTGCTATTAATTAGTAGTAATGTATAATAAATTAATTATTTACAATAACAATAAATTAATCTAAAGTATTTATTTTTTAAGCCTAAATTATTTATTATTAATCAAAGTAAATATAATTATTGTAAATTACATTATTTTTAATTAAAAGTACACCATTTGTTATTAATTAATGTAAAACTAGGTATGATTGAAGTCAACCAGGTGGTCTAGATAGGTGTGGATAGACTTAATAAATTTCATAAATTATTTAATAATTTTTTATTAAAATAATAATGATGTATTGTTATTTAAATAATTATGAAATAACTTTTGATAGATTAAGTTCCTAATTTAATTTTCCTAAATTTTTTAATAATTAATTAGTTGAATAATAATAATGGATTACTATCTAAATAGTTTAGGAGAATATTTTTTTCATTGATTGATTTCTTAAATTTTTAATTACTTATTAAAAAATAATTATGGATTATTAGTTAAAGATTTTACCCAAATTATTTGATAATTTTTAACTATAATTTTTTTATTTTATAGAAGTTAGTAAATTGCGCTAATTAGTAATGTCTTTTATCAACAAAAAGTAATATCTTTTGTCAATAAACTATTATAGTAAAATTTTAACAAAATTTTATTAAATTACAATAATTAATGTATATTGCACTAAAATTGAAATTTTGAACATTTATTAATAACCAAAAAATTATTAAATAATGGATTTTTTATTAATTTTTGGTAAATTATTAAATTATTTAATATTTTTTAAATAATGGATTATTTCTGAAATAATTATTTCATAGTGTTTGGTAGAATATTTTCCAGAAATTTTTAATAACTTTCATAACTAATGGACTATTTAACAATAATGGAAGATGCCATGAATATATAGGAAACACTGAATTCCCCTTATATTGTTAATTTGCTTGAAATCATTTCTATAGATATAAATATTGTTTGATTTGGAAAACCAAATCTTATAACCCTATTTTTATGGGAAAGTGGAAAGAATAGATGTGAGTTGTGGGGGAAAAGAGAGAACCCAATGGGAAGGGAGATGAATGAAGAGAGAGGTGCTAAGATGGCAAATTGGAGTGGTGGGAAGGGGAAAAGAGAGAGAGTTAAGGAGAATGGAGGGTTGGGGTAATGGAGTGATGATGCACAATCCGGTCGGTCCTAGCTGCCGGTTACCTCGCCTCTGACGGAGCTGAAGGTGCCTGAAACAAGGAAGAAGCTGGGGATTTCCGGGGAGGAACCCGGTTGGAACACTCCGAAGCTCAAGTTAGTGCTCTAGAGAAGGCAAGGGAAATAATGGATTTCGAGATCAGAAAGCACAAAATATCACATACCTCTTTCTCTTGGGGGA
>NW_010729245.1:810297-844158 GCF_000365185.1 Nelumbo nucifera | reverse complement strand
ACTGAGATGGCGGTGGCAGGTGGCCGTTACGGCGTGATTGCCGTCTGTCAGACCCAGATCAGTCAAGCGTGCTGCCTTAGAGTACGGATGTCATATATGGTTTCAAAGTCGCGCGACCTGGAGTCGAGGTGCCGAAATGGTGCGCGAGGTGAAGTCTTGAGATTAGATGAGCGAATCCTACTGTCCCGAAATGCTAGCACATGATCCGAACTGGCTCAAGGTGGGCTGGCCCTGGCCTTGCCCCTCGCGGGCTTCGCTGTTAGCCTCGGGATCCTTTAGGGAGAGCTTGGGTTTCCTTCTGGAGAGCTCAGGAGCTCGGGCCTCTCTTTGAGGAGCCCGGGAGTTCGGGCCTCTCTTCGAGGAGCTCGGGAGTTCGGGCCTCTCTTCAAGGTATGGCCGTGCTAAGTCATCGTGCCGACCTGGCGTTCCTGCCAGGTCATCTTGCCTTCTTCCACGTGTCGCACAGCCAAGGGGTCGGGTCAAATCTACCTCCATCATGGAGCAAGGAGAAACAAAGTGACATAGACCATGACATGGACCATCTTGCTATATATATATATATATATACTAGTAAGTATGCACATGCTTTGTACGTGGGCAATTCTAGATGATGATAATGATAGTAATAGCATATCCAAAATTTTTTATAAAATTTTATGCATTTTTTATTTTTTGTTTTTAATTATTAATTGGATCAAGTTGTGAAGTTTCAAGTATCATTGACAAGCCTACTTGCTTGGGTAGACTCTTTTTTTATAATGTTTTATCTTTTATCAAAAATGTAAGATTTAAATAGAGGGAACTGATTGAGGTGAAAAGTAGTAATTCAAATTACAATTTAAACCTTACAATTAAATAGAGACTAAATTATATATATATATATATATATATATATATATATATATATATATATATATATATATATAAGATGGAATACAGATTGAAAATGAGAACATGGACGAGTGGTGACCGTCTCTATTTATACATGTTCTTAAAGTAATCAAAAGGTCTACCAATCAATGACCTTGATGCCTCTAAACATTTCAATTTTCTAACATCCCAATGAATGCAACAATGTAACCAACCTACATGAGAATGTGGTTAGTCTAACCATCTCCCACTTGGTCAGTTGCTATTTTATGAAAAAATTTTATAGGGACAAAGCAAGGAAGTCAACAATCTTGGTTTTAATGACTTCAATAAATACTTGAGCATAAAGGTTCCTTTCTAATTTAATGCAAACAAACCTATTTTCATGTTAAATATTTACAAAATCACTATCCCCAAGTTACAAGTACAAACTGGGTATAATATAATCAGCTCACAACCCCAAAAACGGTTAACAAACCATAATGGTATATGTCATCTACATATCAAGATGATGAAGGACAAATGGTAGTGATCAGCTACCCAAATCAAATATGCACATAATAACAAAAAAAAAATTAAATTACAATTTGACAAAACAAACACCCACTAATTAAATAAATTCATTTACATCACAGACTCCCATATCATAAACATGTTTGAATATGCTAGTATGAAGTTCTTTAGTCATAGGATCTGCTAAATTGCTTTCTAAGGCTATAAGAAATAGTTATTGACCCATCATGAACCTTGTCACGAACAAAATGATACTAGACACTGATATGTTTAGCTCTTGAGTGATGTCCTGCATCCTTTGAAAGTGCAATTGCAAGGGAATTATCACCATAAAGTTGTAAAGGTTTGGATACAAAGTTAATGACGAGCAATTCTCTCAAAAGGTTTTTCAACCATATGGCATGCCTTGTAGCCTCATAACAAGAGATGTATTCTGCCTCCATGGTAGATAAAGCCATGCATGTTTGCTTTTGGCTCCTCCAGCCATCATAAAAACATACCGAGAAGTAGATTTTTTGGAGTCTAGACATCCCTTGTAATCAGAGTCGGCATTATCCAGTCACCTCCAGATTTTCAACTTGGCCATATACAAGCATGTAGTGTTTTGTTCGTTGAAGGTATCTTATTAACTTTTTAGCTATTTTCCAATGTTTCTATCTTGGATTGCTTTGATATCTCCCCAATATTCCTATTGCAAAACTTAAGTCAGGCCTGGTGAACATGTTTAAGTCTAATGTTTCCCCAGCATTTTTAATCTTTTGCCGCTCCAAATCATTCTTAAGACATTGATTCCCAAATGGAGACTCTTTAGAAGAAGAAGAGTCCATGCCGAATTTCTTTAGCATTTTCTTTATGTAAGCTTCTTGTGAAAGACCTAGAAGTCTCAACTTTTTATTTCAGCATATTTTGATTCCCAAAACATAGGATGCCTCACTAAGATCTTTCATGTCAAATGAGGTAAATAAGAATTACTTAGTTTCTAGCAGCATTATCCAATCATTTCCTACTAAGAGAATGTTATCAACATATAATATCAAAAAAACAATTTTGCTCCCACTAACCTTCACATAGATACAATTATTTGAGATGTTTTCTTTGAATCCAAATGTTGTTATGAGAGTATGGAATTTGATGTATCATTGCCTCAAAGCTTGTTTAAGTCCATAAATAGACTTGTTTAATCTGCAGATCTTTTGTTCTTTTCCTTTTATGACAAAACCTTCAAGTTGAAGCATATAAATAACTTCTTGCAATTCTCCATTGAGAAAAGTAGTTTTAACATCCATCTGAAATAAATCATAATCATAGTGAGCAACCAATGTTATTAATGCACGGAATGAATCCTTCTTGGATACTGGCAAAAAAGTCACATTGTAATTTACTCTTCTTTGAGTGAATCCCTTAGCAACTAATCATGCCTTAAATTTCTTAATAATTCCATCAGAACTTCTTTTGGTTTTGAAGACCCATTTACAGCCAATGGGTTTTCCCCTTCGGTAAGTCAACCAACTCCCTTATTGAGTTATGTTCTATAGATTTAATTTCCTCTTTCATGGCTTCCAACCATTGCTTAGAATTGTAATGTTTTAAGGCTTCTAAATAATTTCTAGGATCATTGTCCACATGATCAAGTTCAACAAGATATACAATATAATCATCTGTGAGGGTCCAACATCAACATTATTTAGAATAACATTTAGAGTGAGACTTAGTAAAACTTCATCTATTAAGTCTTTTATTTGAATTTTACTCCGTTGAAAACTATTATTGTCAGTTTCAAGAAACTTCACATCCTTGGATTCGACGATGGTAAAGTTAGGATTTGATGGATCATACAACCTATATCCATTTGATCTTTCTGTATACCCTACAAAGTAACAACTAATGGATCTGGATGAGGCTTTAAGTAATCCTGGGGATAGAATCTTAGCTTCAGCAGCACAACCCCACACGTGTAGGTGATTCAAACTTGACTTCTTTCCAGTCAATATTTCATATGGTGTTTTGGGTATTAACATAGTCAAACATCACCATCAATATCAAAAACCCTATGCATCGCACAGGCCATTCCATGCTAGACACGATGTTGTGGCCACCACGACCCACCGTATACGGTATGGGTCTTGTCAAAAACGGGTCATAGTTGACCCGAAAACATCATCTTCTTTGCCCAACTTTCTCAATCGGGTTTTGTGCAATCTGAGCTAAAACGCTGATTTCAAACTGTCTATTTTTGGTCATTTCCAGCGACTGGTCAGCCTCCAATAGATCATAGATGGACAGAGGTCAACTGGGGATCTATTTCTGGCATATATTTCGTCGGAATTCGGCCAAATCGCTGAAAAACACAATTTTCGTTTTTAAGCATTTCAAACAGGCTCTAATACCAATTTTGATGATGTTTTTAAGATAAAAATAGAAATTAGATCTAAACACGATTCTTAACAAATATACATTCAAATATCAAATAAAAGGATACCTTCCATCTCTCCAAGTAGCAAACTTGATCCCACTGGAAATCGATTTGATAGACAAGTCTCCACTCGACTCCAAGCCTCCAATAAGATGGGAAACAGATTGAAAATTAGCACTTGGCCGAGTGGTGACTATCTCTATTTATACATGTTCTTGAGGTAATCAAAAGGTCTACCCATCAATGACCTTGGTGCCTCTAAATGTTTCGATTTTCTAATAGCCCAATGAATGCAACAACGTGACCAACCTAAGCGTGGTTAGTCTAACAGATTCTACACATAAAAGAATCAGATGTAGATATTCAAACCCTCCAATGACTTGAGAGATGATATTATGAGAACAGAGATAGCTATTGCCAATGGGATGGGAATCAAAACATAATGAACCATCTCATCTATCAACAGTTTTTTTCAATCATTTCCTTTTGATTTTTTCCATTTATACAAAAAATTCCGCGAGGCAATAATTATTTATCATATATCCAGAATTGTTGACTTTTTACCCAAAAAAAAAATTGTTGACGACTGTTTATAAAATAAATTTCATTCTTGTTCTCAAACATGTGGATGGAGGATGGGGCATCTATAACCCTGTTAACACTTGGGGGCGTTCTTGTTTTGGATTTTGAGAGGGGGAAAGTTGGTCAATGGAATTTTGATTCTCATTGACCAAAAAATCCATGTCTTTTTTCAGATTTATGTGGGACCAAGGAAAGTTTATTTTCTTAGGTCTTCTAGGTGGGTAAATAACTTTCCCACCTGGGGAGAAAGTTGCCAACACATGAATGGAACAAAAATACCCTTATTAATAATGGATTTTTGTGGCTAAAATGGTCATTGCCTTATTTACATGGGAAATAAAAGAACATGGGTAAATGCACTTATCCCGGTAAATCTTTCCCAAAGGTAAATGCATTTACCTAGGTAATAAGTAACTTACCAAAAAACGAACAGCGCCTTAGTTCCATCTTCCTTGTAGTATCCCTTTGTTTCATATCAGCATATTGCTCTAGTTAATGGGCATTTGCATCTGCCGTATTGTACTTGTTTGGTAGCTCGTTGTGGTGTTGTATTTTCTTTTCTGTTCTTAGGTGTTCTTTTAGTTTGTACTTCGTAATTTGTGTTGCTTTGTTTTTGTGTTTTATCCTTGTTATTGTTGTAGTTTCTTGAGCTTCCTAATGGAAATTTTTTTCTATTCCTCTCTACCCCCAAAATTAATTTGCAAATGGCAAGTCCCCCCCACCCAAAAAAAAAACATGTGGATATATTGGTATATTCACAAGTCAACTAAAAGACACCCAATCTCAGTTTATGACTTACCACATGGATGGTTGATCCCTAATTTAGGGGGTGTCTATCTACTCTCTCATGACTGTACTAGAAACAAATAAATGTGCACCAGAAACAAATAGAGAGGAAGAAAAAAGAGATGAAAGAGAGCATCCATAACATCTATATCGGAGCTATATAAATCAATGCTTATTAGATTGCATAAATATCTTACATTGTCTGATTGAGAGAAACGATATAATAGATTGTTAAACCATTGCTTAGTAACCCAAAAACTCTGTGTGAGAGAGTTGCAGACTATTTTGAGCTTTCAATAGGGGATAGATCTCTATAATCTGCAGGACCATAAGGTTCAAACAATTCTCCAAGAAGCCCATTCTTTCTCTTGGGGTTGCATCCCATATCCTTGCATAACTGATCATTGTACCAAATGTGTACCACACCAAGACATGATCCCCGAAAGTACCGACCACTATACCTCTTCATGAAATTTTCCCATCTTGCTATATCTTTCTCCATATCTGATATGCAAGGTAACTTGAAACTACCATCAAGGAGATGCGCCAGCCATCGACATCTCATTTCTGAAGTATACAAGTTTGCAAGACTCTCTGAGTATCCAATTATCGCCAGTTGTGGAATTCGAGGATGGATGCACTCTCTGCAGTAGCACACAATTGAGTTATAGAGAGAGCTGATGCCAAATACCTGCGTTTGATTGCAATGGAAATTTATTTGCATTGATGCAAAACTATGGCAGTGCAAATGATTTGGGTGCATGTTTTCTTTTTTCATTGCAGTATAGATGAAGTAAAATATGACCTAAAGCAGAATAAAGTAAAATCCAAAACAAAAGTAAGTCAGAATTTTCATTTTCTTTTCATTTGCACTCCCATGCATTTCTACTACTAATGCAAATAAAATTGCACTGCAACCAAGCATAGACAATTTTCTCAATATAGATGGCAATAAATAAAGTTTTAACATATAGCAACCTATAGAGTGGAACTGTTGTGGTGGGTAAACCTATCACTTGTTCTTGAAAAGTGGGTGAAGTAAAAATGTCTTTTAGCTTTTGATCTCCCTTGTATCCTGTGGCAAATATAACAATATCTGTTTGTAGAGGTGCAATCTCATCCTCAATCATCAATCCATCTTTGCAAAAGCTAAAGCTCTTTGATTTCTTCAAAACAATGCTTCCCTCTGCCACTCTGTCATAAAATTTATCTGGCAAGATTGTGATTGAGCACATGGAAATTTGTTGAAAGAAGCTGTGTTTAGGTATCATTCCATACTTCTTCAGAGGAAGCTTCCATCTTAGGTAGCTCTCTACAAATTTTGAGAATGCCCACCTCTGCAAATTACATTACCTTATTTAGTTCAACTCATTAAAGCTATGTTTAGTTTGATTTGATAGAAAATAAGAGAGAAAAAAAAAACTTTTCCACAAGTTGGGTAAAATTTATTTAGGTAGTTGAAAGAGAGAAGAATCATATAGGCGACTCTTCGATGCCTCTAAGGATAATGTAATAGATATGATAATGGAAGTTTAACTATATGAGTATGGTAAAGGATAAATAGGAGATACCAAAGGTGAAAGTAGGGTAGCCAAGAGAAATAGTAGGAATCCTTCACCAGGCTTATGGATCATGAACTCTGAGAAGCGGTTGAGGTACAAAAGAGCAAGGGGCACCCCCCATGGCAGGTAATTAGGCATACTCCAGTGTTCAGTCCTGTATAGCACTGTACAAGGATGCTTGACTCCTACAAATAAATAAAAGGGTTAATAATACATGCCTTGAAAGTACATTGCAATTACACTAATATTATAGAGGGTGTTTTGGTATGTGGTGTTGTACAAGTGCTGTGTTTGTACCATGGTTCAAAGTATTGATACGCCTATCGGTAGAGGCGTATCCATACTTTAAACCACGTGGAAATATATTTTTTTATTTTTTTCAAAACTTGATTTTTGGATAGTTTAATACCCATATTTTTCATTAGAAAATAGTGGGATCCCAAAACCTCTGTATCGGGACTCATTTGCACCTTGGTTTGTACTTGATTTAAGCATCAGAAGTTGGGAGAATAGAGTGTTTTGCACAATTTACAATGTGTAATTGGCACATAGGTGCCATATAGGATATCCGAAATGAAAATGCCCTGTCTAAAAGAGGAATCATATAAATGGTGTTTTCAATGGGATTTCAATGGGTCAAATAGTAAAGCTGCATTGATCCAACATGCAACCCTGTCATATTGGGTTTGAGGCAGCGTTAGTTGGGTTCAGTGTAGGATTGTGTTAAGTGAGGTTAACCTGCATCAACTTTGAGAGTGATGTCTTTGAAATTACTTTATCTAAGAAAATATATACAATGAAATGTTTATGAGCAGTGACATTGATGAGTTCATAAATATGGTCTGCACTTAGAATATAGGTCCCATACCTTATAAGGTTGGGTCAAGTTCAACAATTCTATTTCATTGAGTTGTGTTGAGGTTATTAGAAGGCGTATTGGGATTAGGTTTGGTTTGAGGTAAACCTGTATGTAACCCTTTGACATCTCTAGTTGGATATTTTATTTATGTTTCTATATATATTTTATTTATTTTTCTATATACTCTTACAAAATTCTATAAAACCCCATGAATTGCATTATTCCCATATTAGTTATGAAGGAAAGAAGAAATGGCGGGAGTTGTGAGGCTAGTAGTCCTCTTACATCTATGCTTGCATGGACTCCCCCATTCCCCATCCTCTCACCTACATTAGAACAAAACATGCCACATCATCATGTCTCTCCTTGGTTTCTTACCCCAACGGAGGGTTCCTACCCGGCCCCTCTTCCTTACACCCTTCCTAGCTCTCTCAAGTTGCACATCAGCAACTCTTTGCTTCAAATATGATTCTTTTATCTACCAAAATACTTCAAGTGATCCAGTTTTTTTCCTCAATTATTCAGTTGAACTCGACAATTCCCCCAAGTGGGTGGATCTAGAATGGAGCATAGTCCTGTCACTGTGGTTTCGGTCCAGCCCAATGGACCCAAACCGATTGGGCCGGTTTTGATTAAAGGATCTGGTAACGATGGGTTGTTCCAGTTCCTAATATATTATCAGGTCCAACGGATCAAACCCAATTGTCATCAGAATCAATTGGTTTTGTTCTGAGTTTACAGATCCAAGGATCTGGTTCAGTTCCAATTTCTTAACTTTCTTGTCGGGTCGGTTTCCACTCAAACCAAACCCGACCCATTGACAGCCCTATACCTATTTCCTTTCTCCTTTAGTTTTAAGTATTATTACAACTAATACATTGGGTAAATTGAACTGCATGTTGGGCTCGCATTGGGCTTCTTCGAGTAAATGACAGTTTTGACCTTATTATCCTTTTAAATATATTTAATCAAAAGAAAATTAAATTAAAAATATCAATTTTGCCTCTAGTAAGACTAAGACACAAAAAATTATTCTATTTAGTTCTATTTGATCAATTTTTTTTTTTTTCACAAAGAGTTGGTAAATATACTTTTCGAATAAACAACGATTAGCCCATGCCCTTTAACATTTTCCATACAGTTTACGAATCATATTACTATTTTCACCCGGCGACCATCCTCAAGGAAGGGGAGGTAGCAGATCGCCGATGGTTTTGGTGCGACCCCTCCAGTTCCTACTTCTGGGTTCGAACGCCATTGCCACCGAACCAGCTCTTCTTTTGTATTTTCCACACAATCCGTTTCTCCTTCCTTTTTTTCAAAATTTTCCAGAAGGATCACACGGTTTTGGTACGACCCTAAATCCATGATTTTGGAATTTAACCTCCCACATATTTTTCATCCCATCCCTCTCTTTCCCTTTTTCTCGTCTCCATCCCACCAACCAAACGAGCCTTAGGGTGAATTGATCCAAAAAAATTAAAGGAAAAGTACGGATCGTCACTATAAAATTCTGATTGGTCATTCTCCCAAAAATTAAACGTATGGGCCGTCACTGTCCGATTGTACACGCGCTTTATTTAAGCCTGCCTTGAGTTTTACGAGGAGCAGATCCAATTCTCTTCTGGGTTGGATTGGATAGAGTTCTCGGTGATGCCGGCTTTAACTTCTCTTCGACCGGTTAGAACTTAGAAGTGTTGGGTTTCCACTAATATTCACGCTCGGCTCCGGTAACGCAATTCGGAGAAGAATCGTTTGAAGGGCTCGGCAGAGAACGTGTGTTGCAGTCGACAGAAAAACATAAAAATAGTTTGATCAAAAGTTTGAGACTTACCATTTGCTTTGGCACATTCTGATGCAATGTCCAACGCTGATTTCTGGAACCCCACCACCGTAACACGCTTTCCTTTAATAAACTCAGCTGCAGTTGCGTTATCCATGGCTGAGTAGTCCATTGCATGTATCACATTGCCATCGAACACCTCTGGTCCCCTGTTTTCTGGGAATACTGGAATATTTGGAAGGTCGCTGTAACGTCCGATGCAAAGGATCACAAATTCCGCTTCGTAAACCTGTTTTTGTTTAACCCTTTCTCATCAGTCATCAGTTGCGTGTGTGTGTGTCTGTGGAAGATCGATAGAGAGATTACAGTATTCCGTTACCTGAGTTGATTCAGTGTTGGCCTCTTGAACGGTGATGTTCCACTTGCCTCTAGGACCGAAGGCCTCACCAGTGCCACCCCAAAGACTCCATGAGAGAATCTCATCGTTAGAAGTTCCCTCGTAGTCGATGCCGATCACTTTAGAATTAAATTTGATATGGCGAAGAAGGTCGAACTTCCGAGCATACAATTCAAGATACTCCATGATCTGGTTGCTGTTGGGAAACTCTTCTTTTACGGTAGATGGCCATGGAAAATCTGAGAATTCATAGACAAGCTTCGGTGTCTGGAGCTTGGTAGTCTCCAAAGTTTGTGCCCAAACTCCACCAATTCCTCCCTTGGATTCGAGGACGACCGGACGGAAACCCTTCTCCAAAGTATATTTACAGGCAAGGAGGCCACTGATTCCGGCACCGATGATCGCCACTCTCTTCGCCATTGGTCCAGTAGTCGGCTTGATGAGAGATGGCGCAAATGGCCTTTATTAATATATTAATAATATTTAGGGAAAAATACGCAGACACACGATGCAGAATTCTGAATTCCAGCCCCCTTACAAGTAGCCCTCCCTGTCCCTTATAAACCACATGCTGCCCGTGAAATTTGGCATCAATTCTGAGCTGGGCTGATTTGTACCTCTCCCTAATATTTATTTGTAATTTTGTACTTTTGTTAGGCAGCATCTGGGGAAAGTTCTTGTTCTTCAACTCAAATACAAATAGGCATGCTCCACGTGGACAAAGAGATTATGTATTGTCCTTCGTTTGTCGATTTGTCGGTAGATTTTTTCATGAATCGGGCCGGGCTTTCACTCTATATTAACAGATTTTTTTACGGCCTGAGTCTGAATCCGATCCGACCATCGGGGTTACAATTTGGGCTCAAGTCCAGTCCTTATAAAAAGCCCACTGTCTGGGCTTGGGCCTGAGCCCGAAGTCTAACTTATGCTATTGTTATTGCTGAAGTGGTTAAATAGAGAGACAGAAAAAGAGAAAGAGAAATTATAAAAAAAATAAAAATATATATATTAAATTACTAATAAATATTATATATTTTATATTATATAAAATACATATTATATATTTTATAAAATATATAATGCTAAATTGGATCGGACTTTTTTGACAAATCCCGAACCCGGCCCAAAACACAGTCGCAATTGGAGTTACTGTTTTGGGCCCGAGGTCTAATTACATGTCCAAATCTGACCGGGGTATAGACCGGGCCAGGCCGTTGGGCTACCTGGTATTAAAAACTGAAAAACCGCCTGTAATCGAATGGAAAATTCTGATTAATCACACCGAGAGATTAATTTATTAAATAATTCAACAAATTTTCTCATAGATTAAAATGGTCAATTGTCATTTTTAGTAATTCTAATTCAAATTTCAGAACAATATTCTTTATATTCATATATCAAAACCCAAAAAAAAAATCATGCATTTATATATTAGACTTATAGCAAAGAAATAAATCGTAAATAGTTATTTAAGTCCAAAAAAGTAAAAGCACCTTTTATGGGCGATCCATTCATCATTTACTAATAAATTACTAACCATTTGAAATACACTCTATTTTCTAATCTCTTATCTCTACCATAACAGCGAATCAAATAATCTCTGGGTTGGGATGGTCTGGTCTACCCTTCCCTCTTGCGTCTTGCCCATCTCAATTCAGGGGGCGACAATTGTTATTTGACAGATCTTAACATGTAAACATGAGACGAAAAACTAGTCACTTCTGTGTTGTTTTATTTTTTATTAAAAGATAAATTAATCCATTTATAGTTTTTTCATCCATCTCGATCCCCATTTCGTACTCATCTACCTACATCTCTTCGGCTCTTGAACTCCCTTCCTCCTCAATAGAGAGATGGATAAAGGAGTGACACAACTTTGATTCTTATTTTTTTTTTTTCAAATATGAAAAATAAATATAGAGATCTTTATTTTCCGTCTATACCTTCATACGTTGAGAGATTTTGTGTCATTAACTAAATGCGAGGACACTGAGATGGGCAGAGTGAGAGGATAGATGATTCCAACTCGTAATCTAAACTCGCCTCAAAGATATTTTTTTGGAAATTCGCTCCAACAGCCGAAGAATGAAGAAGGCCTATAACTATGTCTCTGAAGACTTGAAGACAAATTTGAGGTTTTGGATTAGTGCCTTTTCATTGCTGCAATATGAATCCCGATCTGCTCCCATATTTGAGAATATCTCTTATATTTGTATTTATTATTTATAAAGATGTTTTCAATACAGGGTGGGATGTGAAAAATGCCATTGAGACTCTTGTCGTTTTTGTCTTGTTTTTTTTTTAAGAAAGTTCACTAGGCAGTCACTTATTATTCAACAATACAGGCATTAAAAATTCAGCCATTGAGGCATATAAGGTGGGATTGTTTGAAGATACAAATATATACGCCAAGCACAAGAGAGTTGTAGTTATGCCCAAAGATGCATAGGTAACTTGTGAGGAAACCAGAGGAGACATTGAAACTGTCCGATTTTGTTTCAAAAATATGAGAAATCAAATGATCCAGTTGGAAATAGTTTTGTTTGTTTTGTTGTTGTAGTTGATTGAATGGGTTTTTTTTTAAAAAAAAAAGAACGTTTAAACGTGTCTCTATTGTGAGAGCCATTTATCAAAAAACGCCAAATTTAACACTTGTCTTTTTCAAGGCTGCTTTTTTATTGTTTGATTTATCTGACACTTAATGGCATCTAGTGGCGCATAATGACTCTAACGTCTCAAAAAACATTTAAAATATATTTTGTCATATGGTACAAAACGTTTATATAATAAATGTAAGGGTAAATTATAAAGACCCCCCCATATTCTAGGGTTTGTGACAAAGACCCCCCTATACTTTGTTTTGTGATAAAAACCTCCTTGTATTATGACTGTGAGACAAAAACTCCTTCCTATTAGCCTTCTGTCCAAAAAGGCTGTTATAATCCCATATTATCCTTAAAATAATTAGATAGAAAAACATTGTTCATCTTTCCCGACCTTTCGATACTATGCATCCGTTCCTTCACATTTCTCTCTCCCTCACTCTCCTCTCTCTTCCTTGAATCCGATCTGGTGGTCGATCAAATGGTCGAAAACGACTCCAAAACCAGTAGCCTCAACGAAGCCAACTCCAGCTCCAAGGACTTTCATCGAGATCAAAAAGACGAAAGTTGACTTCAGCTGGGAATCGATGATTACGTGACGGAAAGAACCGAATTTAAGCATAATCAGATGGAACCAACCACTCCAACAGTCAGATTGGTGGAGCTCGATCTATTATTAGCAACAGCACACAAGTTAAACCATTATTAAATCCTCGTCTAATCAACAACATTTATCCCTCCCCCGTAAATTATTAAATCCTCGTCTAATGACAGTTCGATTGTTGGTTAACAAGGTATGATGTAGCGCGATCTGGACACTCCTAGTTGGTGGAAACCTGGCTCCTAACTGGCGACGGACGGTACCTGAGAAGAAGAGGGAGGTGAAGAATTCCCGGGGAGCTCGCCAGGCGGGAACACTCCAATGCTTAAGTTAGAACTCTGGGAGAATTGTAAAGAATGCAAAGAGAGAGCTAAGAGTGCAGATGGCACAAGTTCAGTACCTTTGCTCCTTGGGGATCGGGGTCCTTTTATATTGGAGTTCTGTCAAATCAGGCGCAACCGCCTCTGTCAAGTCAGGCGTAACCGCCTCTACTGCAGCCGTTACTGCTAGAGCTGAGGTGGCAGGTTGCAGGCAGCCGTTGCAGGGTACGGACCTATCAGGCGTGCCATATCTTTCAGAAATGCCAGGCACGACGCCGCCTGATGAGGGATGTGGGCGCAGCCTCCAGATTCAGTAGGTACTGTTGTTAGACAGATCTTTCCTGCAGGTTGTCGAGCTACTTTGCACCGAGCTACCTTACACCAAAGTGCTGGGGGTGCGTCGAGGTGCTTATGCTTGAGGCAAGCCTTAGGCAAGTATAGACAGGAGTGTTAATGGTGCTGGCCCGAAGTGTTTCCACTTTGGGATACTTAGCCGCAGATCGGGGTGTTCCCTTCTCAGGAAGGAAGAGTTTGGGGCTCATTGGGAGGAGCTCGGGACTCCTCGCTTGGAGGGAGCTCGGGGCGTTCCTCCGTTAGAGAGAGTTCAGGGTAAGCTAGATGTTGCTTTCCAGCGAGTTGCCACATCCACCGAGTTGTCCGCCAGGCTCCGACGAGTTCGTTATGCCGAGTTATGGCCAAGCTGTTATGTTGAGTTATCACTTATGCTAGGTCATGTCCAAGTATGTGCCCCTATACTTTGTTTTGTGAAAAAGACCCCCTATATTATGACCCTGGAACAAAAACTCCTTTCCATTAGCCTTCTATCCAAAAAGCTGTTATAATCCCATATTATCCTTAAAATAATTAGATAGAAAAATACTGTTCATCTTCCCCGACCTTCCGATACTATCCGTCTGTTCCTTCACATTTCTCTCTCCCTCACTCTCCTCTCTCTCCCTCGAATCCGATCTGGTGGTCGGTCAAATGGCCGAAGACGACTCGCCTCAACGAAGCCAGCTCCAGCTCCAAGGATTTCCAACAAGATCAAAAAGACGAAAGTTGACTTCAGCTGGGAATCGATGATTACGTGACGGAAAGAACCGAATTTAAGCATAATCAGATGGAACCATCCACTCCAACAGTCAGATTGATGGAGCTCGATCTATTACCACCCAGCCGCAGCGGCGGCGGCAGTAGTATCAGCAGCAGCACACAAGTTAAACCATTATTAAATCCTCGTCTAAACAACAGCATTTATCCCTCCCCCGTAAATTATTAAATCCTCGTCTAATGACAGTTCGATTGTTGGTTAACAAGCTAAAACTAGAAAACGAATCAGATGTACTTAAAACCATGTTTACATCTGTTTCACTTCTAAATGCTTATAGAATTAATGGTTTTTTTTATTTATGTTTAGCTATTTGCATACTAAAATCACAACTCACGAATGCAAAATTGACAAAACATTAGTTACCCTTACAGACCAACACCAACCTCATAGAGGAGGCGTAGTCATTCACTTTCTGTGTCTTCCTCTGTTTTTCTAAGGAAAGAGAATAAGAGATAAAGGAAGCACAGTTTTCTGAGTTACGAGGTGTTGAACTGAAGGGTTGTATCCATCCTTTAATTCTCCACGTGGCCAAAGAGAGGATGGGTGAAGGAGAGAAAAAGAAGAGAAGAAAGGCAAGACAATAGGTTAAATAGGTTTTAAGAGAAAGAAGGACAAAAAAAGAAAATAGAAAATATTTAGTAAGGTATTTTAGTAATTTAACATCAAGGGGATTCTTTGTCACAGACCCCATAGTACAGGGGGGTCATTGTAATTTACCCTATATGTAATCGATACTAAATAGAAAAATAGACCAAACCAGCTGATTGGACCAGTTGAATTGTGACCCAGAGACCTCTAGCTGATTTAGTCATTCCCCCAAAACTGTAGTGGGCAAAAAATCGATCAAAATTGGTGACTCAAACAATCAAACCGAAAAACCAATGATCCAATCCTAGTTTTAGAAAACCGGTCAATTTTTTTTGACAATATTTTACATAAATGTAAACATCTAAAAGCCATAACTTTGCACTCGGATGTTCGGTTGGGGTGATTTTTTTTTTTTTTTTGGTAGCTTTTTGAGATCTATATGTTTCCAAGGTGTGCAAAAGGCACTTTGCCACACTATTTTGCTAAAAAACACATTTTTTTCTTCAAGTATTAATTTTTAATATAAAAATTGAAACTAAAATAATATATATATATATATATATCTTACATCATCACAGTTCGACCTCTAGTTAGACCCCGATTGAACCTTTGTGAACCTCTTCTTTTCCAGATCGATGCTCAATCCGTTTCTCTCAACATTGGGTATTAGTTAGCTTGGACTTCCATGTTCAACAAATATGGAAACTAAGGGGTCTATTTGATTCGTGATTAGGATTAGAATTGGAATCAAAATCTGAATCACCTATTTCCAATGCTCGTTTGGTTTAAAAAAGAATCAAGGATTCCAATCATTGTTGTTTGGTTCATTTGAAATCAGAATGAGAGTCAACCAAAACTTTTCAATTTTGTATTTTATTAATATTTTAATATTATTATTAATTTATTAATAGCTTATTTAATTATAATTATTATTATTATTATCATCTTATTACTTTAATAATATTTTGTTATTTTATAAATATTAGGGTTTGGAGTTTTTTTTCTTGAGAGTTCTTTTTATGAACTTTGAAATTGTTTTATTAATATTTTAATATTATTATTAATTTATTAATAGCTTATTTAATTATAATAATTATTATTATTATCATCTTATTACTTTAATAATATTTTGTTATTTTATAAATATTAGGGTTTGGAGTTTTTTTTCTTGAGAGTTCTTTTTATGAACTTTGAAATTGTAGTCCCATTCCCAAGGGGGAGCGTGGGAATGGCCATTCCCCCATATGAACTTCTACAAAAAGTGGGAATTCAAATCCTATTAAAACAAACGGTTGGATCATTCTGATAGCAGCAGAAGATAATTTTTGACTTATAGCCATTTGATAGCAGCAGAAGTTGTCTTCTCTAAAGATGTAATTGCATTCTTCTGAAAATGGAGAAGTGACATCCACTCTGAAATCCATACACTCCCCCCGAACACCAAAATAATAAGAAAAAAAAAAAGAGAGATAAGAATTAAGAAACATCTGATGCTAAAACAATTTTGGCACCCAGTAAGATTAACATAACCAAGTTTCCTTGAACAAAATACAGGACCATACCCCAGTACATGAAAAAAAATGGATGGAAACTTTTCTTTAAAAAGTTCAGAGTTTTCGAACCCTTCGACCTCCTACTTTCCTATCCCCATCAACCACAGACATCTCAGAGTTTTTTGAGGAAGTGGGTCTCCTGTTCTCCTTACTGCGCAGAGAATATCTCGAGCTTTCTGTTTGACCAGTTGAGAAATTCGCAGGGACCGATTTTCTCAGGCTTCCCAGTTTCTTCGAGTCCCGCCTTTTACCAGACTCAACATTAACGCCGAGATTACACACAGTTCCCCTCTCCTCTCCTGTCTCACCACCTTTCTTCCTCTTCAACCTCTCATTCCTTCTGGCGGAGTACTCGTCATAGAACCTTCCTCTTTCAAACAGAGAACCACCGACAGTACCAGCAAAAGCAGGACTGTACAGATTGCGATTTCCGAATTCCTGCTCGACCATCTTAGCCAGAGCCCGGAACTCGCATGACATCGATTGGTATTCTGGTCGGATCTGCGAATCCTCCACACCCCACAAGCGGTTCGAGTCTTGGGTTCTCGTCAAAGAAGCTGTTGCCAACAGAAAAATTCAACTAATTTGTATAAACATCTATACTTTTCACTGAGTTGCAGAGAAAAATATATCGAGATTAGAAAAAGGGGGGAATATAGTTGTATGTTTTAATCACCTAAAGGAGTTTGGACGGAGCAGGCGGTAGAGCGTAGGATCCTGCGAGGACGAGATGGTTCGGCAAGCGGAGGCTTGCAATCTGAAGGCGACTTCGTCTTAAACATTGAAGCCGGAAGAAGAATTGCTGCAGAAAGAAAGAGTATGACGATATGAACAAGGAGCAATTTCTTGAAGAAATGGATATTTTGATGATTATGCATTAGTTAGAGGATCATTCAAGGAAGAGGAAAGATGAGCACTTACGGTTGTTTTGTCTCCTCTTTTGGTGTCTCAACCGAGTTAAAACTTGTCTTTCTTCTAGTCTGCTTTCTGGTTTGGGTTGATCTGTGTGCAAGGGGTGATGAACAGGGGGGCGTCTATTTAAGTGGGGAGTGGAGCGCCTCCAACGGTCATATTCTAATCCCAAGGTGGATAATACCCTTCGGTTCAAAAAGTGGGTGAGGTGTCCAATCGTGGTTAGAATACGAAACCCTAGACTCGCCTCTTGTCTTCTCTCTACTAAAGACACTGTCAGCATGCGTGCGTTATTTGGAATTCAAATCACCTTCTTCCCTCCCTCCCCCACCAATACTCCCTATTTGGCTATTTTATATGATCGATCTTGTGCTTTTACAAAAATATCCTCATAAAATCATGATTTTCCTATCATTCGTGGAATTACCCTCGAGTAATTTTATGTGATCATAATCATACCATTGCATGCGTGGCAAGTTTCATACCCTTTTCCATTTCAAAACATAAACCATATTGCCTATTACCAAAAAAGAAAAAAAAAGCCCTGATCCAAACAAATTATTTGGGGATCTACACCAACACACAGAATGCTGCCCCACTGTTTGTGCTGCCAGGTGACAGCAACATCATCAATCAGAATACTGCATTACAAAAAATTGGACAGCTGGTCATCCCATTAAATTCAAAGAGAGGCTGTGTTTGGTTTGAAGGAAAAGGTGTGGAAATGAAGAAAAAGGTAAGAGAACACGGCCTTAGTTAAAAAAGGATAGAAAATTACTGGACCTCCACTTCTCCGATTACCAAATTGACATCACATTATTTTCTCAACGTTCCATGAGTCAAACTACCCGGTGTGGAGAATCCCTTGGATGGACTAAGAAAGTTAATTATGAAGGCCTCGTTCTCAAGAAAGATTTATCCGAGTAAGTACATTTATCGATAGTCTTTTATTTTTCATGTAAATAAGGAAATGACCATTTTATTCATAAAATTCTATTATTAAAAGGGACATTATTGTCTCATTCAAGTGTTGGCAACTTTCCCCTAAATAGGAAAGTTATTTATCCACCTAGTAGATCTGCTCATGGGTCAAGTCGGGCCGGACTTTACTTCTTTATAAACAAAAAAATACTAGGCCCAAGATCGAGCCTAGCCCGACCATCGGATCTCGATCTTGAGCTCGAGCCCAGCCTTATATAAAGCCCAAAGCCCGACTTTGATAGATATTTTATAACATATTAATTATATATTATTAATATATTATATATTATATAATATTTTATACATTTTTCATTTCCCAGCAATGAACTCGTTGTTTAGTCATCACTAAGAAGTTTGCTGAATAGGCCATCACCGAATTCACCAAAAGAAGTAGCCACATGAATTTGTGTTCAGTTCCAAGTGAAATAGTGACCTCTAACACATTTGGCTCCATTGCTATTGTTGCAGTCAACAAAACTATAACAGAAATTGGAGACACATATAGAAGCAAGTTCACAGAATTCAATTTTTCCCCTTCAGAGGACACCTTGAAGAAGACTTAAAGGCCATTGCAGCAATTGCACTTATGCTCATAACGAATCCATAGAAATGAAAACCTGGTTCACCCCACTAGCGATCATAAAAGGGGGTATTTGCCTTTATTGCAACTTAAAGTATAGGGGTCTTTGTTTAAAAATAAAGGTAATATACAACTTGTAATAATTATGGAGAATTTACACTCATGAGCCATTCTATGAAATTTTAGGAGAGAATAATTAAACAAATATTACAACATAAAACAAGTGTATTAAAAAACTAATTTGGCTTCATACCAAGGAGGTCAACCATGGAAGCTATATTTTTCTTTTTAAAAAGGATTAATAGAGAAGTTCAAAGAGATTTAGAAAAAACTTATGATAGAGTTCTTAAAGAAATAATATGGTGGATCTTGAAAAAGAAAGGGGTTCAAAATATGTATATAAACCTAATTAAAGATATATAAAGGGGGCAACAACCAATGTTAGAACACAGTTGGTGAAACATTAGATTTCAAAGTTATGATGGATCTTTAAAGATATATATAAGGGGGCAACAACCAATATCGTGTTCACTCATATTTGCTTTCTGGGTCATCGGAGTTTTTTTTTAAGGTGTAAGTGACGGAAACATCATAGGAGCCTTTTGTAAGGTATAGCTCAATACCTTTTGTGCTTTAGCCCCCCCTGTTTCTTGATAGAATGTCTTCTATCGAGAAACACTTGATTGAGGTTTGCTAGGTTTGTGACATTCGTCTTAAAGTGATCAAGGCCAGTCTCTTGAAGACTACTAAGAAGTTGGAAGCCCTCATGGAGGAGTTGTGGTCACCAATGTGAGGTTTGATAGAGATGATGGATTTGAGGTTTTTTATGCTTTTCTCCAAGAGCATGGGATTATTCATCAAATCTCCATAGCCTATACACCTCAACAAAATGGTGCTGCTGAAAGAAGAAATTAAACGTTAATGAATATGGTGCATAGTATGATGAGCAATGCCACTTTACCCACATCATTTTGGGGAGAATCCATTAAGATGGCAATTTACATTTTGAACAGAGCACCCTCTAAATCAGTACCAAAAGTTCCATATGAAATATAGACTAAAAAGAAGCCAAGTCTAAATCACCTAGATGTGTGGAGTTGTGCTACTGAAGCTAAAATATTAATGCCAGGGTTACATAAAACCTCATCCAAATCCATTAGTTGTTACTTTTTGGGGTACCTAGAAAGATCAAAGGGATAAAGTTTTTTTGATCCGTTAAACCCTAACTCTATCATTATCAAATCCAATGATGTAATGTTTCTTGAGACTAATGATGATGGTCTTAAAAGGAGTAAAATTCAAATAGAAGATTTGATTGATGAAGTGTTACCGAATCTCACTCCAAATGTTATTCCAAATAATGTTGATGTCAGCACCTCACAAAAGGCCTCAGGGAGTCAGAATATATGCAATTCTAGATGATTACATTATATATCTTCCTTAACCTAATTATGTAAATAATGATCCTGGAAATTACTTAAAAGCATTAAGACATCAAAATTATGAGCAATGGTTGGAAGCCATGAAAGATGAATCTATGGAGAGCAACTTAGTGTAGGAGTTGCTTGATTTACCGAAGGGGAGTAAACCTATTGCTTGTAAATGGGTCCTTAAGACCAAAAGAGTTTCTGATGCAACTATTGAAAAATTTAAAGCATGATTAGTTGCTAAGGGATTCACTTAAAGAGAAGGAATAGATTATGATGAGACTTTTTCAAATGGGCGTAAAAACTACTTTTCTTAATGGCGACTTGAAAGAAGTTATTTACATGCTACAACCTGAAGGTTTTGTTATAGAAAGAAAAGAACAAAATGTCTATAAATTTAAAAAGTTTATTTATGGGCTCAAACAAGTTTCGAGGCAATAGTACATCAAATTTAATACTATTATCACAGCATACCTCATATAACTACATTTATGTGATGGTCAGTGGGAGCAAAGTCGCATTCTTAATATTATATGTTGATGGCATTCTCATAGCAAGAACGAAATGATCAAACTATGTTGATAGAAACTAAGTATTTTTTGTCTACCTCATTTGATATGAAAGATCTTGGTGAATTAGAATATGCCGAAATAGAAAGTTGAGAGTTCTAGGCCTTTCATAAGAAACTTACATAAAGAAGATGCCGAAGAAGTTTGGTATGGCTTCTTGTTCTCTTGGAGAATCTCCATTTGTTAAAAGGGACACTTTTAAGTCTTCATCAATGCCCTAAGAATGATCTAGAATGGGACAAGATGAATAATATCGCTTATGCATCTATAATTGGGAGTCTAAATGTATGCATTGATTTGCACTTGACCAGACTTAAGTTTTGTAGTGGGAATGCTAGGGAGATACCAAAACAATTCTAGTAAATGACTAAAAAGGTAATGAGGTACCTTTAGCATACAAAGCACTATATGCTTGTATAAATCTAGTTGTTGTTGGATACATTGATTTTGATTACAAAGGATGTGCAAACTCTTGAAAATCTACTTCTAGATATGATTTTATAATGACTGGAGGATCTATTTCTTGCAAGAATAAGAAATAGGCATGCGTGACCCTATCTACCATGGAGACAAAACATATATCTTATTGTGAGGATAAGGCATGCCTTATGGTCAAAACTCTTTCTAAGAAAGTTACTCGTCATTGACTCTATTTGATTAGTGGGAGCTTATTTTGCCAATTTGTAATTTCATTCTATTGATTCAAATCTTGTTACTATGTGCACATTTGATTAAGGTAACTACTCATTATTAATTGTCCTTCGTCATGATATCTAGATGGCATACACCATTATGGTTTGTTAACCGTTACTGGGTTTGTGAACTCATTCTATTATACTGTACTTAGTGACTTAGGGATAGTAACTTTGTAAATATTTTGACATGAAAATGGGTTTGCTTGCATTAAATTAGCAAGGATTCCTTCATCAAGTATTTATTGGTCATTAAAACCAAGATGGTTGACTTTCTTGCTTTGGCCCTATGGAAATTTTGAATCCATAGAATAACAACAGACTAAGTGGGGGATTATTAGACTAACCACATAATCACATTGTTGATTAAATACACTTATTGGGCTATTAGAAAACCGAAGCATTTTAAAACGTTTAGAGGCATCAAGGTCCTTGATGGGTGGACCTATAAATAGAGAGGTCACAGATCACAGCTCGGCCAAGCGTCCATCTCAATCAATTTCCCATCTCCTTGGAGGCTTGGAGTCAAGTGGAGACTAGTTTGAGAAACCAGCACCGGCTGAGGTAGGGCTTGCAAATTTTGAACAGGAGAGAATGAAATGTACGATTTTATTTTGATATGTTTGAATATATATCCGTTTAACATTGTCTTTAGAGCCGATTTCCATTTAAAATCCATCACTACATTCAGCAATTGGGTGAAGCCCCTACCATCTATTCTTAGAAACTAGCCAACTTTTCCTCTTATATAATTAGTACAAGAGACTTATTACAGCCATACAACCCTACTCGGTCACGACTGAGAAACAGGTGGGGACATTATGTAATTGCTTCACCGCATTGATTTCACAAGCACAAGCAATGGCACATAACGAATACATCATGTTAACGTACCTGTAAAATTAGGTAGTATTATGTCGAAGAATACCAATAAATTAGCAATTTAATATTCAGATTAATTCACAAACCAAAATTTTTCGCAAGTTCCTCTGCAAGAACCACCATGGGCCAGTTTTTGATGTTAATCTGGAGAACAAAAAAAATTGAATAAACGAATACATCATATTAAACGTACCTGTAAAATTAGGTAGTATTTTGTTATGTGCCTTAGGAGAACTCCTAAAAGCTAGCTGTTAGAGGGAGGGAACCCAAGCACATATATACCCCACAACAGCATCCTATTCTACCGATGTGGGATACCTCGCATTAGCATCCCATACTACCACCATGGGACAAATGGATCATAACATCCCACCATGCTTCTGCAGTCCTGGCACCCACGCAGGCTGGCTTTGTACTAATCCACCTAGTCCCAGCCAAACACTGCAATACCGACGTCACCACCTGCGCTGTACGATTGCAACTAGGAGGCATAGTGTAGGCTCTGATACCATCTGTTGTACCTTAGGAGAACTCACCCCTAAAAACTAGCTGTTAGAGGGAGGGAACCCAAGCATATATATACCCCACAATAGCATCCCAATCTACCAATGTGGGATACCTCACATTAGCATCCCATACTACCAACATGGGACAAATGGATCATAACATATTATGTCGAAGAATACTAACAAATTAGCAATTTAATATTCAGATTAATTCACAAACCTAAATTTCTTGCAAGTTACTATGCAAGAACCACCATGGGCCAGTTTTTGATGTTAATCTGGAGAAAACAAAAAATTGAATATGAGAATTTAGAAGACAGGAACACACTAAATTGGCAATTAACCATGACCAAAATGGATCAAAAAACTACAATTGAAAAATTCCTCATTTTAATCTTTCAACTTTTATGAACTATCCTCCAAATTTGTGTGCTCTAAGAAATAAATAACATGTATCAGAACCTATCAGTTAAATATGACTGTCTTCAGGTTTATTGGAAGTATTTGCCAGACAGTTTCTGACACTGGGAAGACCATGAAAACCAAAAATACAATAAAATGTGGGTTCTTTTAAGACGTCCACGAGATCCTGAAAGGAACGTCTCCTAGGGCCAAGTATTAACTCAAAACAAATCCAGCAGTTCTGATTTGACATGATGGAGGGCAGTTTTATAATTCTCTTTATTGTTAATATTTTTGGTCTAATAAGTTTTTCCTTTGAATCTTAGAAAATTTTGGCTCAGGAAAGTGGATTTGGAATTGAACTCCACTGCCACTAAGACTTCCTCAGAATTCAAATGATACCTAGGCAATGCTTTAACGCCAATAAAATGTATGCATTTTTTAGTTCCCCAAAAAACAAAACAGATGACTGGACACCTACTAGATACCTAGGCAATGCTTTAACCACACTGGTCTAAACTCTAAACCTAAGTGAATATTTTCTCAAATACCACTTAACTTGCAAAATAGAATCCATTCTGTTATTGTCTTTTAGCAATTACTTACTGGAAAGTCATCAACAGAGGCAGAAAATTTAATTGAAAATGAATAAGCAACTTAGAATATATAATCATCATTATCATAATATCATCCAAGCCTTATCCCAACTATTAATCCAGTTTAATGCCATATCCATTGTTAATTAGTAGCACTTAAATCATTTCTTAGTACTTCGACCCATGTCCTTTTTGGTCTACCCCTACCCCTTCTAGCTCTAACTTGCAGATCACTTCTTCTTATGGGTGATGTCAAAGGTCTTCTATGCATGCAGCTAAACCATCTTAGTCTACTTTATCTCCAACACATGTGAGGAGAGAAAAAAAAATATTGGGTACTTGTGAACCTGACCAGCAGTGAATGACAAGAGAACACAAAATGAACTAACATGTCATACCTTATATATCCTGCCACCATACGCAAGCCCATGAATAGAGCTAAACCTGACCACACTCCTGGAAGACCAAAAATGGAAGGCGCATACAGCAAAACTGCAGAAGATATTGCTCCCACTACCATCTATGTATCAAAAACTTTATATTAGGACCTGGAGAAGTCAAATCATGACTTGATGTCTTAAAGATAACTGAATTAAATAATTCTCAGAGTTTACCATTGACTGAGCTGCATATGCAAAATCAGAAACACCATAATGGAGACCATCAAAAATAAAAGCTAGGGCATTAATGGGTTGACTGGCACTGACAAACTGTAACCAAATTTAGATGGGAGCCCATCAGATAAAAAACATATTTGATCATACACGAAAAAAAAAGTTCAAAACAAGTGTGAACACATACCAAAACCCCAGATCTAACAATAACTAGTACATCCATGTCTTTGGTGAATAATGTAGCCAAAAAACCAAATGTTGTACCCAGTATTGCAGCTAAGGTAACACCTGTAAGAATCCCTGCCTGGAGAAATGTGCTCCAATCAATTAAACAAACTGAAAAGAGCATATACCAAACAAAGAGAATCTAGAAATAAAATATAAGCAAAAAGTCAAATATTTTTTATAGGTTAGGTACCCAAAAGCTCAAATGTCCTTAATGACTGAGGCATGGGGTAAATGTACAACGGGGAGGCATACAAGAAAACTCACCTTCAACACAAAATAGGTAATTTCTTTAACTGTGTTGTAGTCACCCTTTGTAAAATAACTTGCAATCAGAGCCTAAGGATTAAGAAGATTAAAAGAAAATTAAACACCTGAGAAGTAAATAAAGATGCATTGCAAGCAATATGCACATCCACAAATTTTAGCAAATTGTCATGTAATAACTTGAAAATGGAACTTGCATTTTGTGATAATGCACAAAATCTAAATTAGACGACACTTGGACATACTTACACTCTGAAGGTATATGGACAAAAGAAATATGTAAGACAGAAAGCACATGCACCCTTCTCAGGAAAGGAAAATCCCCTATAGTTGCATGGTTCCAAGGTATCAAACCCAACTGCAAAGTCGTGAATTTTTTAACAGTGAAATAACCGAATTCAGATGGACTCCATACAGAGCACGCCCCACATGTGCCGCCCCACAGCACATCCCAACCATGTATTGGGAACATCTCCCCATGACAAGTGCAGGAGATGTTCACAATAGACGCTGAGATGTGCATGTTGGGCACGTGTGGGGAGAGCTGTGGGGAGCCAATCTGAACTCGAAATAAGTTAACAAACAAGAGTTGTCGCTCTTTCTATCTGAATATAAAATAAAGCAGTTGTGACTTGAAGCCATTTCCAAACTTTGAAATAGCAACAGCACCAACACCTCTAAAATGAGGAATCCAAAAGCAATCCTCTTTCAGAACTATAAAATTTTAGAATGCTATGAAGCAGCGTATCATACCAATCTCACACAACACTCCACACCTTTTGGCCCTACTGCCATGCCCCACCCTCTGACAATTTGGAATGTCCATAGTTATTATCATACCAAACAGCCCTCATTAGAGATTTTCAAATTTCTTAATACTGTAACGACCCCCCACCATCCCCACCAAAGAAAATATATATTATACAAATCCAAAACTAACCTTAATAGCAGAAAACACTGCCCTTATTATTTAACTTTAAAGAAGGCTAATTAAGGTATGCTTTTATTAAATTACTGTCAGGCTTGGTCCAGCCAATACCTTAAAGAAAACTTCCTAGAATACTGTACTTCCAAGTTCTTTGTTCTTTGTTTTCCATTATCATTGTCTCCATTACAGCTTTGTGTAAGATTATCTTATATGTTATATTGTACCAATCTCAAATTCTGTGCTGTATGCTAGCATAAAAGTTTAAGAGCAATGCCAACTTGAAAAAACATATGACATGTTTTCACAGTAAAAGCTACAATTTCTAGCTCAATGTGAAGAATGCTTTTGAACTTCGAGTCTTGGATTAGACATCGAGTTGCTAAGGCTAGTGAACATGGTACAATGTACAAAAAAAAAAAAACTACTAGGCAACTTTCTCAAAGTGTTAGCTTGGTACATGACACAGGTGCCAAGAACTCATGTGTCCAAAGATTTCTACCACATTGACCCTCATAAATCATGCACAGGGAACATGCCATCAAATATGTGAATTGCTTTTCTTGTTCCCAGCATCGGGTTTGAAACAAATTGTTTCTCAAAACAAAAACACAAAAAACATGTTCTTGATTGTCAGTGTGCTTTTTGCTCGCAAAACTGGAACCAAAAATATGTTCTTAAATCTGGTTTTAAAAACATGTTTTCATTTGATTATTTAACATCTTATTCCATAAATCATATGATTTCTTTACTAGAAAATTTGTTTTTGTTTTAAAAACCAATATTTTATTGGTTCCAAAAACATGAATTGTTTTTTGAAACAAAACCAACTTGTTTTTCCCTTTGAAAATGGAAACAGAATTCAAGAACATGTTTTGTTTATTTGCTGATGTGGAAATTCCAAAAACAAGTGAAAACAAAAATATTTACACTGTAGAACACTCTCTAAATTACACAAAAATTTTATGTATATAATATATAAGAAATTCAATGAAAAAATTTAAAAATATGACTGTTGGAATCATATTGGACATGTCCTTTTCTTGTGACACATTATTTAAAAGTGCTATCTATAAAAGTTCTTGGGTAACTTCAATTTGGAAAATAATCAACATGTTACAGGAAGTGTCATGCCATGTGTCTTCTTCCAAGTGTTGCAGCAAGAGGACAATATAAGCCACATTAATGTGTTCTAAGGACACTTCTAAGAGGACAAAAAATTACACAGAGCAGAGTTCAGTTTGCACCCTCCAGTGGGACATCCACTTTCTAATCTCTGATAAAGGAGAAATGTTTTTTGGTCGATGCCACTTTCCCATTTCCAAGTTATCTATTCTCCTATCATGCTCCCCACCCCCCCCAAATTACACACACACTGCCTTCCTCACATCCCACTAATAATAAAAGAAAAACAATAAGCCATTTATTAAGACCCCCTACAGTTTCATGCAAATGCTAAGGCATGCCCTATAGTTTGCTAATTACAAGAATTTGAGACACCTCTACTTTGCAAATGCTAATGCACCTTCCATTAGGAACCATTTGTATACCCATTTGGAATGGTTTTCTATTCTAAAAATACCTGTAAAAAGTATTATATCATCCTTTTAGAAACAGAAGCCTCCCCCAAGGCCCCAAAGAGTTTTGAAGTAGATAAAGGAACTTTGGTTCTTGAACCTCTTGCAGTATTATATGAACTGCCAGAAAATGGAGGAAGGTAAGTTGATGCAGTCTGTCACTTGGAAAAGATTCATAAAGATTGAAGCCAAATAGCTCCTTTATGAAAGCTTCAGGATGAAAATGAAATCAGCTTTGAAGATCAGGGAGATGAAAAGGGCGATGGTGATTTTGGTTGGCGAAGAGGTTATTGGATGGTTCAAGCATTCGTAGAGGAATCATCTCAGGTGGGTAGGAAGAAGGATTTCAAGGAGGTAAAAGAAGAAGGTGATAGAAAGTACATGGCAGAAACCAGGAAAAATGAAAAGGGCAGACTTGTAGTGCTCGTGGGGTATTTTAGAAATGGAAAAAAACAATTGGCATGCTTCCTAGAAGGAAAGATGGGTGCCGGGTGGAAAGAAGTTTTAGGCATGCTGAATGATTTCACTGGCTGGCTGAAAGGATTGCAGGAGACATAGAGAGATACAGAGATATCTCAGGAGGAAAATAGAGGTCAAGTTGAGATGGCGCAGAGACAGTGCGAGGAGGCAGAAACTTTGGTGACAGTTGGTCATCCTGCAAGTGCTGGTAAAATAATCACTTGTGCTTCAAAGGAAGAGTGGGAAAAGAAACTAATAGTAACAGCTAATGTACCATCTAATGATTTGAGGTTAATAGCCGAGGAGGTACTGAAGGAGCTGAAACTAAACTGTACCATCATTATAACACCCTTTGAGGACTGTAAAGTCCTTTTGGAATTAAGTGGGAAGGAGGTTGGAATTGATGCTGTTTGCTTGAAGTCGGATTCAGGCACAGTGACTGTCCAGATGGTCACCTGAGTCTAATTCCAAGAGCTTCGGTGTGAAAGAAAAAGTTATGGTTTGGATTATAGGATTACCCTTTCATTTATGGAATAACAGAAATGTTTTGCTCCATTGCCTCTCTCTGTAAGGCTTGGTTAGATGGTGTTTTTGTGAGAGATCTGCATTCAGAAGTAGTATGGTTGAGCAATGTTCTTCCTGAAGACATCCCTAGAATGGTGAAGGTGGTCGGTCACACGGAGTCTTCTACTCTGTCTGATTGATAACCGCCATTGAAGCCTCTGTGTGCGTGAAGGAAAGAAGGTTGAAGATGAGAGGGTAGAAGAAGCTGGGCTACATGGATGTAAGGGAGTGGGTAATTCAAATTGGTTTGAAAATTTCACAATTCTGGAGTTTATGTGAACCTTTAAAAGGGAAGGAAATTGAAGCTGAAATGGGAAAGGATTCAGAGGAAGGAAAGGCGTGTGGCAGGTCCTATGTACAGGTGCTGACAGGGGGCAGCCTTGGGCAGACAAACGGTAGACAGGTTTGACTAGTAAGGCAAGCTAATAATACTGTGGGAGGCTGTGGACTGAACCCAAGCTCCTTAGACTCATCTGGTCAGAAGGAAAAGGTAACGATTGATTTAAATCAGGTTACAGACCATGTAGGCACCAGCAAAGAAAGTGCCCTCAGAAACTTGCGATCTATTTGTGGTAGGACAAGTGGGGGTGAGCAGGAAGCCCAAATGTCTGAGCTGGGCCAAGCCAGGGGGCAAAAAAGTTGGACTCGGCAGGGTTAATTGACAAATTGAACCAGGCTGAGCCTCGTAAAAGTTTCTTAACTGGACCGGGCCCATCTATTGTCTATATATTAAAGGAAGATCGTCAGGCAACAGTCCCCTCCCTTTAAATACGTGGCATCCTAAAATTTCATTAAACAACATCCCAGAAGTGGGCTCATCCACTCCTAAGAAACTGTCTAAAGTGGTTACTTTCAGTCACAAACAAATTTGAATTTTAAGCTTAATTAAGAGTCCTATGGTTTAAAAACTGATTGTGCAAGTTATATAAATTACCAGACTTTAGTGTAATTAAAAAAATCTATTATAACAACAGTACTCATTAATTAAATACTGATTATTAATAAGAATATAATAAAATAATCATCACCATTACTAATTAAAAATAATATTAATCTTTAATTAAATAATTAAGTAAATATTACATTTTGGTTAATCTTTAAATTTTTACAGTACAAATTTTAATTATAATAATTATTAGGATAAAAATCATTAATTAAATACTTAATAATAACAACAACATATAATTAATTAAATATTACAATACAAATAATCTTAAAAAAAATAAATAATAATAAAAAATTAGACATCTTTTACTTAAACAAAATAAAAATTATCAAAAAATACTAGCCCGGTACTTAGTACGGTGTCATTCTCTAGTTACTAAATTAAGGGAGAAAGCATGGGGGACAATTTAAGTCGTCACGTGCTAGGCTTCAAAAGGTCATCGATAGACCATCAGTTGTGTCTATCATCGTCCCCAAGTCGAAGATCACCCATGTCCAGGAACCAAGGGAGAGAAAGCTCCCTTCGCTGGGTGCCAAAGTTAGCAAACAGGGGGCTCTCCCCAGATCACCGCAACCCAAGAAGCAAGAAAAGCTATTCCACAAGTCTGAAAGAAGAAGGGGAAGAAGATTTCTCGCCACTGAAGAGGAATCGGACTCGGACAATACTGAAACGTCAAGTTTAGGCAGTGTTTGCTTGGGAAGGCCAGTATACTTTCAAGACAGTGAGAGCTTTGACACAGAAAACTTGTTTCTCGAGGATGAGGAGGAAGCGAACCCAAAAGAAACTGCCCCAGTGATTTCTGAAGCCTCTTTGGAAGTTGATAAGGAAGATGATCACCTGGTTGGTAATGACTACACGCTCTCTCCCTTGGGATCAAAATCTAAACAGATTGAGCAACAAGGGCAAGGATTTGCATCGATGTTCTCTATCTCTCCCCTTGCACAAAGCAAAGAAAACGCAGAGAAACACTTTCCGTAACCCGAACCTCTCCTACAACTCCCAAGTTGGTGGAAAGTAGTCTGATTGGGTCAGCTCCCAAGCTGGGTGCTCTAAAGCCTAGCGGCCCTGTTGAAACCTTCTCTCCAAGTACGCGCATCCATAGTTTTAAGGCTACTGATGTATTTTTTGTGCTTGTAACAGATACACTCCAGCCCCAATCTTTAGCAGCAGGTGTACAAGAGGAGAATTTAAGGAATGGGTAGTCAAAACCAAAGTAGGGGACGAGGAGGAAGTTTGTGGGAACATGGGAGAGAGAATTTGGGAATTGGTTTGCGAATCCTTCGAGGATCTATTAAAGAAGGAAGAAACAAAAGAATCAGCAGTAGAGATATAAAATAAAAGATAAAGTGTTTAGGTGGAAAGGGACTTAACTGAGGAACTTAGGGATCGAGGGAACCCTTGATCGAGTTAGTAGGGGAGTTGGGGCTGAAGGTGAAAGAGTTGAAGGACGTTAAATTTTATTCCAAAAAGAAGGGGGAGAAGGAAGTTCAAAGGAAGAAAAAGCTGCCTGAGGTGGAAAGATTGAAAGTTGATATGAAGATAATCAGCTGGAATGTTCGAGGGTTGAGTGGTGCTAGGAAAAGGCGAGTAAGGATCTACTTAGGAAGGACAATCTAGATATAGTGATGTTGCAGGAAACGATAGTTGCAGAAATGGATAGAAGATGGGTGAGGAGCGTGTGGGGTTCTAGAGGCATAGGATGGTACTTTATACCATCATGGGGTGCTTTGGGGGGCTTAGTAACATTGTGGAAGAACGAAACGGTGGAGCCATCGGAAGAATAGAGAGGTTGATTCTCACTCTCTCTAAAGTTCAAGAATGTGGGTGACGGCTTCACTTGGGTGATGACGAACATCTATGGACCTAAGAGTTATAGAGAGAGAGGTGAAATGTGGGAGGAGCTCTATGATGTCAGGGATTTGTGGACTGGCCTTGGTGCTTAGGTGGAGATTTTAACGTGGTCAGGTTCACTAATGAGACGAATAATACCAATCAGGCAATATCCACTAGCATGAGGAAATTCAATGAATTCATAGAGTGTAAGGTGAATGAGGTTCCCACTAGGGGTGGCCATGAGCCGTCATGAGCTATTCGAGCTCGGCTTGGCTCAGTTAAAACCGAGCTTTGAGCCGAATTCGAGCCCAAGATATAGGCTTGTTTGCTAATCAAGCCGAGCTCAAGCTCAATGAAGCTCGGCTCGTGAGGTTTGCGAGCCTAGTATTAAATAAATAATTTTTATTATATACATGCATACATACATATAAATATATATAATAATATTTTTATTTTTCATGTATAATAGTAAATAATTTTTATAATTCTTAATTTTTTGTCTAAAAAATAAAAAATATAATAATTTTATACATATAATTTTTATTTTTCAAAAAAAAAAACTTGGCTTATAGTCGAGCTCGAGCCGAGCCAAGCTCGAACTTGCGAGCTATGAACCGAGTCGAGCTCGAGCTCAAGTCTCTAGCTTGAATCGAGCTCGAGCCCGATACTAATCTTGCAAGTTGAGCTCAAATGGTCAAGTATTTGGCTCAGCTTGGCTCAAATCCACCCCTAATTCCCACCCAACAGAATTTGATCCAATGTTTTCAAAACCGGATTGGAAAAACCACAAATTGGTCACCTGACCGATTCCATTTCACCACAAAACCGCTTTTTGGCCAAAAATCGTTGATTTGGTCAACGAACCGTTGACCCAAGCAATCAAACCATTAACCTAGACAACGGTTTTTGGCCTTGTTTTGCTAGAGCAGTCTGTTCGCTCGGACCGTACGGTCGGACCATTCTGCTCGGGAACTGGACCCAGTCCAATCTAGTTTTAAAAACCTCAATTTGTTCACCTGGTCTAATCTATAAATCCCTCCCACCTGCTCAAAGTTGGACAGATTTATTTTTAATCTTGAATAGGGAGAACATTGGGTTGAGTTGGTGGAAAGAGCTTTACCGCGAGTTACTTCTAACCATTGCCTGATTAGTATTGGAATTGAAGACTCCCTGAGTGGCCCCAAACCCTTTAGGTTCAAAAATATATGGCTCACACATCCTGGCTTTATCCAGAAGTTTAAGGATTGGTGCAGAGAAGAGGTGTAAGGAGTCTAGTGGAAAGGCATAAGATTTCATAGGAAGTTTCAAGGACTTAAATATGAAATTAAAGAGTGGAATAGAGATCATTTCAAAAGAATTGAGGACAGGAAACTAATTGTAATTTCTCAAATCGAGCTCTTGGATGTAAAGGAGAGTCAAGGTGTGGTAAGTGAGAAAGATAAGATTATGAGATGGCCCTAGAAAAAGGAGCTGGAAGAAATCCTTTTGAGGGAAGAGACAAGTTGGAGATAGAAATCATGGCACCAATGGATTAAAGAGGGGAATGGTAATACTAAGTTTTTCCATGCACTTGCTAATGGCAGAGGAAAAAATTTTGTGGAGAAATTAGAAGTGAATGGAGAAACTCTGGTTGATCAAGAAGAGATTGCAAATTACTTTGTGGCTCACTTTAAATCAATTTATATGAGACAAGAGAATGTGGAGGCTACTTTGGAAGGTTTTGACTGGCCTATGTTGAGCCTAGAGATGGTAAGTGATGAAGGAAGATTTGGCCCGACCTCGTAATCACTCGACACGTGGCAAAGGCAAACAACTCAGAACAACAGCGTGCCCAAAGCACAAGCATCAAAGGAACCCGCAGTCCGAACTCCCCACTAGGAGCCCGAGCTCCCTACTAAGGACCCGAACTCCCTACTAGGAGCCCGAACTCCCTACTAGGAGCCCGAGCTCCCTACAAGGAGCCCGAACTCTCCCTTGGGCCCCGAACCCCACAAGGCAGTTCGGGACACTCCCGTATCCGAACTCAAGACTCCATCTCGCTCACCACTCCAACACTTCGCCTCCAGGACACCAGACGGAGCAAACGTACCATACCTGACACCAAGGATGTCCGTATCCAAGGGCGGCGCACCTGACTGACTCGAGATCTGACGCTTGACAGCCACACTCCAAACAGGCCACCTGCCACCGCCACCTGCCACCGTCGTCACTAGCCGTAGAGACGGCTCAGACAAAGGGAGCAGTGACGGTTCTGCCCAGCCAGAGGGGATCACATCCGAACTGGCAGGAGCTGACATAATCATACCCGATCTGACAGAAGCTTAGGAGTGAGTGCGCGAGGTGGCTATAAAGGGCTTCCTACC
>NW_010729245.1:773987-804071 GCF_000365185.1 Nelumbo nucifera | reverse complement strand
CTTCACATCGGTCGCACACCCGCAAGCAAACGGTCAAACAGAAGTAATGAACAGAGCCATCCTCCGCGGATTGAAAGCACGACTGGACCGAGCTAAAGGGTTGTGGGCGGACGAGCTACCAAGCGTCATGGTCTGTCGTGGTCGAAGGGCCAAACTTGTCTAACGTCCGACCCCGATGAGAGGTGAACGCCAAACTACCCAAGGCGCCTCGACCTACGAGTTCGAACTCTTCCTCGAGCTCTACCTCCGGCTCGCTAGAACTATAAGGGGGAGCAACCCTATCAGGGGATGCAACTCGGTTCGTAGAACCTGCATCAGACCCACTTGAAGGACTGTCTGAGCTATCCGAGCTAGACATCAAGGAGTAAGATGGGTTCCAGGAAGGTACTCACCCGGAAAAAGGCTAGAGTAGACTACGGGAACTTGAACGAGCAAAAAACCTTGAACGTGAACTGAAAAAGCCTGGACGCGAGCTGAAACGCGAACACAAGCTCGAGAGAAGCACAGAAGTGACAGCGACTGGGGTCCCCCCACTATTTATACCCACAATGACCAAGAAGCAACGGCTCAGATCAAAGCCAATCCGACGGCCCACAATCGCACTGACCGCACGTCCCCTGAGACCGAGACGTGATTGGCGCACGTCTTTCTGAAACTGACAGAGCGCCGGCGCACGTCTTCCCGAAACTGACAAAACGCTAGCGCACGTCTCCTCACATTAAAGGCAGCAGTGGCACGTTTTCAAATTTCAAAAGACGCCTGCTGTCACATCTCCCAGCAGTGCGCTTCTTGAATTTTTGAAATAAAGCGCGCGCTGTCACGTCTGTCAGCATTTGTAGGCAGGTCGGCACGTTCTCCGCCTTTTGGGCGCTCGAAGAAACCTAAGGAAGCCTGTCAACGCACCTCGCGCTATCAGTCAACCAAGATCCGAAGTACAGGACAAATCCACCTGCCGCCTTGCGAACTCCTCGCGCTAGGGCAGGACCCCTAGCACGAGGAGTGGGGGACAATTGATGATGGAAGATTTGGCCCGACCTCGTAATCACTCGACACGTGGCAAAGGCAAACAGCTCGGAACAACAGCGTGCCCAAAGCACAAGCATCAAAGGAACCCGTAGTCCGAACTCCCCACTAGGAGCCCGAGCTCCCTACTAAGGACCCGAACTCCCTACTAGGAGCCTGAACTCTCCCTTAGGCCCCGAGCCCCACAAGGCAGTTCGGGACACTCCCTTATCCGAACTCAAGACTCCATCTCGCTCACCACTCCAGCACTTCGCCTCCAAGACGCCAGATGGAGTAAACGTACCATACTTGACACCAAGGATGTCCGTATCCAAAGGCAGCGCACCTGACTAACTCGGGATCTGACGCTTGACAGCCGCACTCCAAACAGGCCACCTGCCACCGCCACCTGCCACCGTCGTCACCAGCCGCAGAGACGGCTCCGACAAAGGGAGCAGTGACGGTTCTACCTAGCCAGAGGGGATCACATCCGAACTGGCAGGAGCTGACATAATCATACCCGATCTGACAGAAGCTTAGGAGCGAGGTGGCTATAAAGGGCTCCCTACCCCCCCCCCCCGAGAACAAGGTATGCAAACTTTGCACCATCTGGTTTTATCTTGCCTTTGAAGAGTTCTAACTTGAGCTTCGGAGCCTCCATACCGGGTTCCCCCCGGAGCTTTCTCATCTTCTCCGTTTCAGGTTCCCCGCAATTCCGTTCAGAGGCAAGGTCATTGACAGTTAGGACCAGCTGGATTGCGCACCATCAGTAAGAATGTTGGAAAAGGATTTTGATGAGGAGAGAAGGGGGGCAGTGTTCTCAATGGATAGATTAGAAGCCCCTAGACCGAATGGTTTTACTAATGGCATCTTATCAGGATTGCTGGAGATGATTAAATCGGACCTTTGGGCAGTTTTTGAGGAATTTGCTAATGAACATTTTATTAGTCTAGGGATTAATTCCACCTTCTTAGCCTTGATTCCAAAGAAGGGAGAAGCCACCCAACCAAGAGATTTCAGACCAATTAGCTTGGTAACTAGCATGTATAAAATCTTAGCAAAGGTGTTGACTCTAAGATTGAAGCTAGTCCTTCCCATCTTGATAAGCCACCCTCAAGGGGCATTCATTCATGGTAGGCAAATCACAAATCAGATCTTTATAGCTAACAAATGTGTGGAGGATTTTAGAAAAAGGCAAAAGAAAGGCTTTGTGTGTAAACTGGACTTGGAGAAAGCTTATGACATGGTTGATTGGTCTTTCCTTTTGGACACTAAAAGAAATTTTGGGCTTGGGGAGAGGTGGTGTGGATGGATAGAAGGGTGTTTGAAAACATGTCATTACTTAGTTAATGGAGTGGTTAGAGATTTCTCTCAAGCTACTAGAGGTTTGAGGCAAGGGGACCCCCTCTCTCCCTTCTTATTTACCTTGGTGGCGGAGGTGTTTAGTTGTCTTATCTCTAGAGCTGATAGTTTGGGACTCTTTAAAGGCTAGGGTTGTCGATGATACAATTATCTTTTGTGAAAGTGATGATCCTCAAAAGGCAAACAATCTGAAGCAGGTGAAAAAGTTGTAGGAATTTGTCTCTAAATTGAAGATCAATTTTGAAAAGGGCTGTGTAGTAAGGTTATAACTTGGGGGAGGAGGAGATGATTGGGGTAGCAGAGGCCCTAGGCTGTCCTAGTACTAGCTGGTCATCAAAAAGGTATGCCTTTAGAAGCCAATCCTTGGGAAGGAAGCTTTGGAGTCCAATCATTGGAAGATGTGCCAAGAATCAGCTTGGAAGAGGAATTGTGCCTCTAGGGGGTCGCATTACCCTAATTAAGTCGACCTTAGTGAACCTCCTAGTTTTCTTCCTTTCGGTCTTTAAGATGCCACATAGGGAGGTGCTGAAAGTAGAGAAGATCATGAGGGAGTTCCTATGGGAACTAGGTGGGACATAGTATGCAAAAGTAAAGAACAAGGAGGTTTGGGAACTGGTAATATAGAGAAGAACACGGCTCTGTTGAGTAAATGGCTTTGGAGATGGCCTTTAGAGAGAGAGGCTTTGGCATAAGGTTGTAGGAAGTATTCATGGATGTGCACATAGAGGTTGGAATGCTGGAGTGTCTCGGTGGGCTACTTTTAACTCTCCGTGGAAGGCTATTCACAATATCCTTCCCCAATTCCTCAGCCTAATCAAGTATGATGTGTGTACTAGAGATCGGGTTCTACTCTAGGAAGACACCTGGGTCGCTAACTCCATCCTTAAGGACCTTTTTCCAGCTTTGTACTCCCTATCCCTCTTTAAAAATAAACCCATTCAACAGTTTGTTTCTTTCTCCCAATCCTTGGGTTTTAGTTGGAATTTGGGGTTCAGAAGAGACCTGAGAGACTTTGAGCTTGATAAAGCCGCTTTATTGAGTCAAAACCCTTGACAATGTTTGTTTGGACTTCTTTAAACCTGATGCTAGAATTTGGACTCCCAATTCTCAGGGGTGGTTTTCTTGTGCCTCTTTTTTCTCTTAGTTTGTGTTCTGTCCCTAACCTTCAGCCTTTCTTTTGTAAGGAAATCTGGTCTAAACCCATTCCCCTAAGGTTAGAGCCCTTTGTTGGAAAGTCTACGTTGGAAATTAAACACCTTGAATAACCTACAAAAGAAAAGACCCAACCTCAGAAGAGACCTGAGAGACTTTGAGCTTGATAAAGCCGCTTTATTGAGTCAAAACCCTTGACAATGTTTGTTTGGACTTCTTTAAACCTGATGCTAGAATTTGGACTCCCAATTCTCAAGGGTGGTTTTCTTGTGCCTCTTTTTTCTCTTATTTTGTGTTCTGTCCCTAACCTTCAGCCTTTCTTTTGTAAGGAAATCTGGTCTAAACCCATTCCCCTAAGGTTAGAGCCCTTTGTTGGAAAGTCTACGTTGGAAATTAAACACCTTGAATAACCTACAAAAGAAAAGACCCAACCTTTGTATCTCCCCAAAACTGACATTCAAACGATCAGTAATGACTTCTTTCTCATAACTTTTTCTTCGCAGGGTGACTATGACAAAGTCCTAAAGATTGGACCCTGGATGGTGAATGGTAAGTACTTAGTTTTAATTCCTTGGAAACCTGGTTTCAATCCGTTAAAAGCTAAACTTGAGTCAGCAGATATCTGGATAAAATTGCCTAGATTACCTATAGAGTGTTGGTCAAAAGACAACTTGTCCTTCAGGAAGTACGAGAAGTGTTAAAACTTGATGATGATACCATCAAAATGTCACGTACATTGTATCCAAGGGTTTGTGTGAGAGTGAACCTCACCAAACCTTTCATCCTTGAAATCCCCCACTTCTGAGGAAGAACAGAATAGTACTAAAGTTTTCTATGAAAATTTTTATGACCTTTGCATCAATTGTGGTTGGTGAGGTCCGAAAGCCTATGAATGTCCAAAAGCTAAGCAAAACGACAATAATCAAGAGGGTGGATTACTGTCAACCGCAGGAAAAAGATTAGTTTTCATAAAAAAACTCCAAGTAATATGAGGGTGGTCGGCACAAGGGGTTATGAACGCAACAGGGAAAAGCCTTGGATCAACAAGCGCAATTTTCGTACTCACTTGAAAATCCCCTGGTCGGAATTGTGTTTGGACTATACTAATGGAGTTGCTAAGACCAAATTCATAAACCCTGGTCATCCCATCATTAAACCTACCACAAATGTCCAACAAAAACGATGGGTTGAGAAAAGGTACAAAAATATTTCAAAGAGAAACTTTGTTGAGACAAATAATTTTCATTCCAAAAGGAAAGTTTTAATTAAGGACAAAGCAAATGTTAATGTTTATGAGGTTGATTTGCAAGAAATAAAAGATGACCAGAATGAAAATGGGCTTGATGACAAGGAGGAAGACGTAGGAATGAAGCAATTGGGGAAGGAGATGATGAAGGGGAGGACGATATGGAGGAAGACTGGACGGAGCAACTCCAAAATGAGACTGCAGAACCAACTGAAGAAATGACAATTAAGAAAAACCAGCATGGGGAAGACTATGAGAATGATCATGATCTTCTTGGATGGGACAATATGGGTCCAAACAGAACCGAGGTGAATAATGAAACTACTTATCTGGAACATCAGGGGTGCGGGCAGACCGCAACTCCAAAGACAAGTTTTTGATATGAACCACATTCATAAGTTTAGTGTTATTTTTTTTTATGGAAACTAGTCAACCCACTTCATGCAAGAAAGATAGTGAAATCTTTGAAGTTTGAAAACTATTTTCTAGTTGATTCTGTTGGTTCTGTTGGGGGTCTTTGGATTTTATGGGAAAAAAAAATTATGTAATCTCCATATAATATTTTCTAATGACAGGCTTATTCATGTTAGCATAACTGATTTATCTTCAAACAAATCTTGAATGTGTATTTTTGCTTATGCGCCCCCTAATAAAACTGAACAAAGAGTAGTCTGGGAATAGATTAAAGACATTTTAGAAACAATAACTGAGCCTTGGTGCCTTGTTGGTGATTTCAATTCTTTCAAGACAAGTGATAACAAGAAAGGAGGGAGAGAGGTCATGGCGAGACAAACAAGGGATTTCAACCAGCTCCTTAATGATTGTAACCTTATGGAGTTGGAAATTAAGGGTCTCCAATTCACATGGAAAAATAAAGTCACTTGGGAGCGTTTGGACTGGACTCTTGTTAACAATGATTGGAGGAGACTATTCCCCAATAGCACTCTGCAAAATTTACCATTCCTTTCCTCGAACCACACCCCCCTCATCCTTCAAACGGATCTAAAGGTCTGAGGCCCTATAGATTCGAACAGATGTGGTGCTCAGATCCTAGTGTGCAAGAGGTCATATCTAAAGCTTGGAATGTTGAATGCTCTAGTTCTAAAGCAATCCAATTCATAAAGAGAAGAAATGAAGTGGTGACAATGCTGAAAATTTGGAATGAAAAACAATTTGGAAATATTTTTAAGAAAAAACAAAACATTTTAAATTCTCTTGAGGATATCCAACTAAATAATATTCTTACTAAAGAGGAAGCGTATTGGGCACAAAAATCAATAATCGAGTGGGTTAAACTTGGGGATAAAAACAATAAGTTTTTCCATACTTCAATGACTATAAGAAAATCTAGAAACAGAATTACTGCTATTAAAAATTACAAGGGTGAAAGAATTGAAGATCAAGAGGGAATATTATGTGTCTTTCATGAGAAATTCAAGCAAAGATTTCTAACAAAAGGGGCAAGAGGAATAGACGATTTTATTAAAGAGATCAATAACTGTATAAATGAGGATCAAAATAGATCAATTATTAGGGAGGTCACTGATGAGGAAATTGTTGAAGCTCTTAAATCAATCAAAGAACTCAAAGCTCCTAATCTGGATGGTCTTAATGCCCTATTTTTCAAAAACTTCTAGGACATCACAAAAGATTCCGTTTATAAAGCTGTTAAGGCTTTCTTCCATTCTGGGAAATTGTATCGAATTCTGAACAAAACTTTTATCACACTCATCCCAAAAAATGGGAACCCTAAAAATGTTAACAACTATAGGCCCATAAGTTTATGCAATGTCATCTACAAAATCATTTCAAAAATCCTTGTTAACGGAATTAAGCCTTTTTTGGATAATATTATATCTCCTTAACAAAGTACCTTTGTGCATAACATGCAGATTAATGACAACTTTTTTATTGCTCGTGAAATGTTACATACAATGAGAAAGAAGAAAGGAAAAACCGGTATGCTTGCCTGCAAAATTGACATGGAAAAAGCTTATGATAGATTAGAATGGGATTTCATTGAGAAAGTCTTGAGGAAATTTGGATTTCATGAGAAATGGATTAATTGGGCTATGGAATGTATAAAGAAGGTATCTTATCAAATTTTAATAAATGGTAGCCCCTCTATGGAATTTACCCCTTCTAGAGGGATCAGACAGGGAGATCCTCTTTCTCCCTATATTTTTGTTCTTTGTGCAGAAGCATTAGCAAAGAAACTTGAAAAAGAATCTCTAGGTAAGAAAAACCAAATTGGTTGTAAGGTTGCCAAAGGAAGTCCAAAAATTCCAATTTTACAGTTTAAAGATGACTGATTGATTTTCACTAAGACCTCGATTACAGGATGTTTGAAAATAAAAGACATTCTCACTAATTTTATTGCGACGTCTAGCCAGTGCCCAAAATTTTCAAAATCTACACTCCAATTCTCAAAAAAAAAGCCAATGAGATTCCAAAAAATCATAGCAAAAATTCTGAAGATCCCAATCCAAGCAAAGTCTGATATTTATTTGGGAGCCCCCATAATAAATGGTAGAGTTTCAAAGAGCACATTCTTGAATCTTAAGGAAAGGGTTAATAGCAAACTGGCAAGGTGGAAAAAAAAAACACTATCCTTGGTACGTAGAATGACCTTTCTGAATGCTACAACGAATACAATGCCGCAATTCCTCATAAGTTCTTTCGAGCTTCCCCAAAATATCATTGATGAAATTGATAAAAGCCAAAGGAACTTCTTATGGACAAATTCTAGTGAAAAAAAAAAACGGTTCATTTGATTGGTTGGAACAAGGTGTGTACCCCAAAATGTTGGGGTGGTTTGGGGCTAAAAAACCTCCATTGGGTTAATGAAGCCAATTTAGCAAAGTTGGGTTGGAAAATATTAGTTAACAGTGATAACCTTTAGGTTAAAATTATTAAAACAAAGTATCTTCAAAAGGAAGACTTTTGGAATGTGAAGGAAAAGAAAGGTATATCATGGGCTTGGAGAGGTATCCTTAAGGGGAGAGATCTCCTTAAAAAAGGGTTAGGTTGGGAAATAAACAATGGAAAATCTATCAAGTTTTGGAAAGATACATGGATTGGCAATACCTCCTTGGACCAAATTATTCCTCCTAATAGGATTGAAAATGATAATCTCCTTCTTAGTGAGGTTATTGATCAGAATAGGAGTGTATGGATTTAAAATAGAATTTGTGGCTTAGTTCCTTTGAATATTTGGGGGAAAATAAAATCAATCTTTATCCCCTMAAATCAAAAAGAAGATAAATTAGTGTGGAGACTTGGCTGTGATGGAAATTTCTCAATTAAGTCTGCTTATAAATTAAAATGTAACTTGTCTATTCATGAAGAGTTGAACCCAAAGTGGAATTCGACTATTTGGAAGATAAATTGTCCACCTAAATTGAAAACTTTTCTCTATCTCCTTCTGAATAAAATACTCCCAACAAAATTGCTTCTGCAAAATAGAGGTTTAAGTATGGATGGAAAATGTAGCTTTGTGGAGATAATGAGGATGCAGATCATATTTTTAAGAATTGTACACTTGTTAAACAAATTTGAGATGCCAATAATCCCATTTTGGAGGGTCCTTCAGGATTTAATCTTTCATTGGAAGATTGGTGGCTTAAAATTGGTAAGCAAAATTCAGATGGAGGAAGCAATGAAAGAGAAAAGTGTGCATTCTTATTATGGTATATCTAGAAAAATAGAAACCAAAAATCCTTTAATAATGTGTCAACCCCTATTCAAGTGGTGATTGAAAGAGCTCTATCGTCCATTTCGGAATATTATGAAACCAATTTGAAGCCTAATGGAGTTGATTCCCATTAGTCGTGCAAGTATGTTGTGTGGAAAATTCCAAATACCGGTACTATCAAAATTAACTTCGATGCGTCCTAACTAAACAATGGGTTGTACTCAGTCGTAGCCATAGCTAGGAACTTCATGGGTGAGGTGGTAGATTACAAGGCTTACCACTTAGGTTCTACGACAATCAACTTGGCGGAAGCTTGGGCTGCGTGGGAGGCCCACAACTTGGCAGTGAATTTCCCAAACCATTCCATCATCATTGAAGGCGACTCCTTGATCATGATTTCTTGTCTGAAATGGCTCATCAACCCCCATGGAATCTACGGAACATCATCGAAGAGTGTTTGGATTTGAAGAATCGAGCAAACGAAGACTTGGTCTACAATCATGTGTATCGGGAAGCTAATCAAGCAGCAGACTGACTCGCCAATCAAGCTTTTTCTTCCCTACAGGGTATAGTAAGTCTCAATCTTAGTGATCTTCCATGGAATCTAGCTTGTATTTCTAAGTCTGATTTATGGGGACATACTACCCCCTGTCTTGTGTAGCCCCTCTTGGTTTCTATCAAAAAAAAAAAAAAAAGTAAAGTTGCTAGAGCCCCATGCAACACATCATCTTCAGAACTTGTTGGACTCAAAACACCCTTCGGTTTCTCTCTTTCCAAACAATCCAATTGACCACTAGGGGAATCAACACCCATAGCTTCCAATCCTTAAACAGGTTAAAGAAACTCTTTGGAAGACACCAGCTAACATTTAGAAGCTTACAGAAGTGGTTGTCTAGCAGACCAGCAACCCTGCAATGCAGGAACAACTGATCCACTAACTCTCTTGCTTGACCAGACATCAAGCACTCCAAAGAATCAAAAACCCCAAACCCCTTCTAGCTAGCCATACTTTTTTTTATCAATAACAATTAGCTTTATTAAAATAGAAGGAAGCAATTACAAGATATAGGGGATACAAAATGACTTAACTCCCCATCAACAAATTACAAAAAGAGATAAATTAGAAATTAGCACAAAACAAAGACACCCTATTCACCCCTTGCTTAGCTAACCCATCGGCAAATGAGTTGGCATTTCTTTTCACCCAATTGTACTTCACCTCAATGTCCCTAGCAAACAATTTGAACTTTTTCCTTTCATTGCTATAGCTCCACATGGTATTGTTGTCTACCTTTAGCCATCAAACCACCACCAAACCACTTTCAAGGACCAATCTTATAATGTTCAATTGTCTTGCTCTTTGGATTCCTCCCAAAACCACAAAGATCTCGGCCCTGAGAGAGTCCCCTTCTCCAATTCTAGCTAGCTAGACATTCATCAAAAAAAATTCTAGCTAGCTAGACTTTAGTGAGGCATTTCCCATTCACAACAGACCATACCAAGAAGTTGCTTTAGTGGGTGCAAAAGACAGCTAAATCTCCTTCCAAGTAGGGGTGGATTCGAGCTCGAGCTCGATTCGAGCTAGAACATTGAGCTCGAGCTCGGCTCGAGTCAAAAACTCATAAGCTCGAGCTCGGCTCGTCTCGAGCTCGATTTGAGAAAAAAGGTTTTATAAAAATAAAATATTATATATGAAAAATATTTTTTTTGATATTTAAAAAATTAAGAATTATAATATTTTTATTATATATACCATTTTCTATAATTTTATTATATATATTCAACCTTGGCTCGTCTATTAATCGAGCCTATAAATTGGGCTTGAGCTCTCAAAGCTCAGTTAAAACCGAATAGAGCTTTTCACGACCCGAGCTCGAGTAGCTCGTGAAGAGCTCGGCTCATGGCCACCCCTACTTCCAAGGACCACACTAAGAAACTAACTCACAATCTACACCTCGAGGCCTCCCGCAGACAAAGGACTACACACCTTTTCCCACTGAACTTGTAATAGCCATGAACTTCGATAAGTGGTCGGTCAAGCCTCCAAAGGTCTGGAGAGAACGATGGGGAAGAGAGGAGAAGAGGTAGAGAGGTCCCCTAAGAAACCCTAGGGTTAGGGCTATTGGTAGTGTCTCCCGTGGAAGGAGAGTTGTCTCCCTTTTATAGTTGCATGGCTAGGGTTAAAAGGAAGTGCTCTTCCTTTTTCAGGAAAGTGTCCATGATTCGCTGAAGCGTCTATTGGGGTTTTGCCATGTATCCAATGAGGATCTTTTGGGATTGGGGTTTCCATATCCTCTAAGATTCTCACATGGGTGCATTTCTAACTTCAGCCCCTTTTATGCTTGCCCAAGATCCTGTATCGGGAATGATCGCAAAGCCCTGCGATCACACCTACGGTGATTTTAATGGAAAATGTAATGTTCGTCGTGGCTCGTATCATGATTACCTTTGTGCCATCAAGATCCTCATTGTAATCAGTGCGATGGTAAACTACATGTACTTACAGTACTACACACCTTTTCCCACTGAACTTGGTGGATTTTGTGTGCCCAATCTTTGCCACTCCAGAGAAAATCCCTAACTTTTTCCAACCTGCATGCCACTGTAGCAGGGATTGGAAACAAAGTCGGGAAATAAGTAGGAAATTTTACTAGTTAACTATTTAGTAGTCATCTTAGCACCCTTGAATAGGTACCTAAATCTCCATCTTTTCAATCACCAGTTCCCAAATGCTCTGGATGTGCATTTTGCACCAATTGGAAGGCCCAAACATTTTGCAGGTAGACTACCCTATCTTACGACCCAGTTCAGCTGCTAAGTTTTGACCCTCTACGGCCTCACCCACCAAAAATATTTCACTCTTTTGGAAGTTCACCTGCAGTCCAGACACCACTTCAAACCAAGCAAGTAGCATCCTAAGGTGGAAAAGCTGGTTATTGTCTGCCTCTAAGAAGAACAAGGTATCATCCAACGACCTTGAAACCTTTCAACAACCCCCCTCTGTAGCTCTTTTTGTCATTCTCACAAGTGCCCCCACCACACATAAATAACAGCAGGGAAAGGATCCATTGCCAAAGGCCCCTGGAACTTTCAAAGAAACCTGAGGAGGACCCATTTAAGAGTATGGAGAACTTGGCCATTGAAATGCAGACCTTAACCCAATTCCTCTACTTGATACCAAAGTTCAACTTCTCCAGGAATCTCTAGTTAACATGGTTGTAAACCTTCTCTAGATCAATCTTGCAAATCACCCCACCCTCCCATTCCTGATCCTTGAGTCAATTAACTCGTTAGTTACCAAAACCCTTCCTGCATCAGCCTGTCGGGAATGAAATATCCCCAGGACTCTGAAATAAGCTCCTTAAGATATACATACATTCTGTTTGCATGTGTCTTAGCTAGGATTTTATAAAAACTGCCCAGTAAGCTTATTGGTCTGTAGTCCAAGATACAGGTGAACCCACTGTCTTTAGGAATTAAGGATATAAACATGGCATTTAGGCTGCATTCCAAGGCTCCTTTCTCGTGAAACTCATTCAACACCCTCATGACATCTAACTTCAAGAATTCCCAGCACTTCTTAAAAAATAAAATGGTGAAACCATCATGCCCTGGTGTTTTCTTTCCTTCCAACCCAACTATTACCTTCCAGACCTCATCTTCCGAGAAAGGCTTCTCAATATCCAGTTTCTGTGACTCTGATAAACTGTTAAACTGAATATCCTCCACCCCCAAACTCACCTGCATCCCCTCCTTGTATAGGTTTTTATAGAAACCAACCACTTCTTTTTCAGGCCATGCTTGTACAGATTTCAGTTATTTCTTTTCTTTTAATTATTTTGTTCAAATAGACATTAAGGTCAAAAATGTCATTTTATACTTGTGTCTAAGAGAACCAGCAATAAGTAAAGCGATTGCAAAGTAAAGGGGGTGTCTTAGTAATATGCGAACTGTAGGATAGATCTTAATAATTATGTGAAACTATAGGGGGTGTTTTAGTAAAGGACCCAAAAATAATAAAGAAACATGCGGCTGTTTTAACATGTTTTGCATGTTCATGTCTTCTGGCATTGATCACAATACTTTCCAGGAAAAAAAAAAAGAATAAAGAAAACCAGGAGTGATAAGAGAAGGGGAAGAGACCTGCAACATCTCTTGTGGGAATAAACCAACCAATTCTTTGTTTTTATTTTATGAAATCCATTTTATTCTAAGAAAAGTTGGAGACTAGCTTATTTAATGCTTATTAAAGAGAAATTCAAAGGTTAGTTGATGGTTGCCATCATTAGAAGGTGGTAATCAGTAACTACTATCAGGTCCTATACCTGACCAGATGCAGCAAGCGCATCTGTAAGGAGAGACACGGCCAACCACACTTGCAAACATATCTGGTGAGCAGCCATAGCTAATGGTCCTTGACGAGCAGCCATTGATGTCCCAAGAGTCAGTGTAATAAGAACAGCCAGAGTTCTTGCAAGAAGGAAACCACCTAACAAAGAATAATGCAGTTTTTACAGTTATTCTTTTGTGTGCTTGAGACTTTGGCAAAGACATTACAAATTGAAATAAGTCCTACAGATAGAACCCAAAAAACTAGAGTTTTTTAATGAAACCACATCACCAACCTGTAAAATAAGTTATTTCCTCATCATGAAAGGTAGGAATTCTAAATTATACTCCTTACTTGAAGGTATGGGTTAAACTTAGTTTAATTTTTACAATTCTCCTAATACAAATCCATGGGTATATAGAAGCATTATGGAGGAGATAAGACAACTGGCAGAAGAGCTGAGAAATACAAGTGAATGTCAATTACAAAGTCTGCTACAGCTTGGAAGCCAAAAAATTAAAATATTAAAAAAACAATTTGGGGCAATTTGCAAGGAAATCATGTGTGGCTGGTGGGATTAGACCAACAAAGGGTTGTTTGTAACATTACCGTGCATATACCATTATTTTTAGCATATAAATAAAGTTAATTTCCTGCCAATGAAAATAAGGCCAGCAAAGTGCCTTTCTCCTCATGTTTGTATCCTCTGTTTGGCTAGTGGTGAGACCCTTCCTCATTTACTAATTCCCTGCTCTTTTGTGTCTTGTATTTGGGATTACTTTTCCTCACTCTTTGGATGCAGATGGACTCCTCCACAAGATGTGGTCAGCCTTTTTAGATCCAATGTCCTGCGGCAACAGAAAAAAAGGGCAAAATGCTTATGGAGGGTAAAAAGAGCAGCTATAGTTTGGACCATCTGGGAAGAAAGAAACCGAAGGATTTTCTCTGAGAAGAGCAGATCTAAGGAGGAAGTAATTGAAACTATAAAAATCAGATCTGCACACTGGGTAAAAACATTAGATATCTTCAAAAATTTTTCAACAAATAACATAATAAGAAAATGGAAGGAGGTGGCACAAATGGAATTGCAAAAAGAACGGACCAAGGTGGATTGGAAACCACCAGGGCCAAATAAATTGAAGATGAACTTTGATGGTAGCTCCTTTAGGAACCCGGGGAGGGCTGGAATAGGGGGAGTTTTCAGAAATCATCTTGGAGAGATTGTGGCGTTATTGTTAGGACCAATTGGGCATGGAGACTCGGTTCAGACAGAGACAATGGCACTCTTGCAAGGTTTGAAATTAGCAGTGCATTTAGAAGCTAGAGAATTGGAAGCGGAAGGGGACTCACTGTTAGTCATCTCTTGGGTTAAGCAAGTGAGCTCAGCACCATGGAAGTACAGATTTGCAATCCAGGAGATTGAGCTACTGGCTAAGAAATTTAGCTCTACATTTGGGTGGACCAAAAGGACAGCAAATAGACTGGCAGATACCCTAGCAAAACAGGGAATTGATAGGCCTTCACTATTTTGGGCAAAACTGTAGTTTTGAATGTGTTAAAAAATAGAGGGTTCATGATCCTTGTATTCTTGAACCTTTCTTTATTTTATTACTCTGTAAAATACTTGTAATCTGTTTAAAAATTAATAAAATTATCTTTCACTGATCAAAAAAACAAAGTTAATAATAGTTGCTGATAAAAAAAGGAAAACAAAATTGAGCTCAATTTAAGTAAACAAAGGATTGATAGATGTGCCGATGTATAATTGATAGAATTATATCAGCTTTCTAGGTGAAGGAAAACTGGGAAAGGAAGTTGCTCCTAATTTAGTTCAAGGGATTGACTAATTGGCATATCTGTTCATGTACAAAGCCATGGACAAAGCCCATTTCATGTAGAGCTGATATACATGAGAAATCCAAAGAGGTATCAAAAATATAGAAATTGTATATGCTAGAACTTTGTGCTCAATTCTAATTCTAGGATGCAGAATAATATTCAAATTTAAAGACATTAAATTTCTGTCATACAGTTAAAGCATAGACTGATCAAGCCAAAGAATTGCTTAATTTTTTTTTTGGTAAAATAGGAAAGAAGCCCAAAGTGGTTATTTGCAACTATAAGATACACACCAGATTTCAAATAGCCACCGAAATGCAAATTTTCCAGCTTGGGAGGTAACAACACAGCCCTCTTGTTAAGAAACCATAGCATAAAAAAGCTGACAACATACCTGAAAGTTCAAGACAAGACATAGAAGGTCATGGTTGACTTAAGTGTGATAAAGATAATGAAATGTGAAAGAACATACTGAGATGAAACAGTCGAAATGGCAGCACCAGTAACACCGAGGCGGCAGTAATAAATAAGAATGGGAAACAAAAATACAGCTAATAAATTTCCAGCTCCTGCACATTGCTCAATTATATCAGCTACTAGGAAGGAAAGGCAGTGCATGGCCATGAAAATTGAATCCAAGAACTATTTCATGGATAGGCAAATAGAGCACACAAATGATGGCAGCAAACATAAGGATATGATATTTTTCGTAGATGACCAAATGATAAGATATTGCCAGTGAAAACAATATTTTATTTATTTTTTTATGAATAATGAATAAGCTTTTATTACAATATGATCAAAGACCCCATTAAGGATAGTTAGCCTCAACCAACCACCTCAGAGAATACAACTTCCCCCCTCTTAAGCAAACTGTCCCCAATACATTTGTTCCTTTGATGCCCCCCTTACTTTGCCAACCCATCATTAATTGCTCTTGATATCCATCTCACCTGCACCCTTATCTCTCCCATTAATCTTTGTAGATCTCTTAAAACAAATCTATATTTCCAAGGATTCTCCTTATTACCATTCAGCCAGTCCATTACAACTTGGAATCACCTTCAACTTCCAAGTTTCTCAAGTTGAGTACTTTTGCCCTTCTTAAGCATAAGAACTGACCACCCTTCTGCTTAGTTGAATCTCTAACCCCTAAAGGTCTGGAAAAGACATCTAAGATGTGTCAATACTCATTTCTGAATGCTCCACCCACTTCCAATTGTCCCATATTACCCAAGCTGCATCCATCAAAATTTAGCTTTATTGTACCTGATGGTGGGGGTACCAATAAACTATTGGTTTAGAGGTGCTTGAGGATGGATTTTTCACCTATCTCCAATTTCTAATAATATCATCCACTGTGAAACATGAAAAAACCTCCGTAGTTTTCACCCAATGTGCCACTTTAATAGAAACATTTTCAATGGTTTCTTCACCCTTCCTTTCCCTATTATTGAAAAAAAAATTGAAGCATTAAGGAAGTGTGGTTTTGGTGCAAGATGGTGTAAATGGATTAAAGGATGCCTACAATCTTCTCATTTCTCTGTGTTGGTAAAATGGTGCAGTCAAGGATTTCTTTGGTGCCCTAAGAGGAGTGAGACAAGGGGACCCTTTATCCCCTTTCCTCTTCACCATTTTAGCCGAGATCTTTGGCAGATTGATCTCAAAGGCAGAGAAGACTGGTCTGTAAAGGGTTGGAAAGTAGGAAGGGAGAAGGTGGTGATAACTCATCTACAATTTGCAGATGATATCATTATTTTTTGTGAGGATGGTGATGAGTTAGGAGCAAGAAACCTACAATTGCTGGTAAAACTCTTTGAAAAAGTAACAAATCTGAGAGTGAACCTTAATAAGTGTCAGGTGGCAGGATCAATTTAACACAAGAAGATGTTAATGTGTGGGCTGAGGAGCTAGGTTGCTTAAGAAGTGATTGGCCACTAGAGTATTTAAGCCTTCCCCTTGGTGCTAATCCCAGAAGTGTAGGATTTTGGAATTCAATCATGGAAAGGTTTGAAAAGAAACTCACTACGTGGAAGAGGAACTATATTTCTTTGGAGGGGAAGGATTACTCTTATTAAATCTACCCTAGCAAACATGCCAGTTTACAACCTCTTGATGTTTAGCATGCCTCAAGCTGTGGGAAAGAAACTAGAGAGAATAATGAGGAACCTTTTGTGGGAACTGGGCGAGAAGAAGAAAGATCATTTAGTAAGATGGGAGCTAGTATCCAGGAGGAAAGAATGTGGAGGATTGGGTTTAGGAAGGTTGAAGGAGAAGAACGAGGCTCTACTAGAAAAGTGGTCATGGAGGTTCCCACAAGAAACTGACAGGCCGTGGCACAAGATTGTGACTAGTATTCATGGGCTCTCTGAAAATGGTTAGGATGCTAAAGTGTCTTACAGGGTTTCTAGTGCTTCACCGTGGAAAGCGATTCACAAACTACTTCCATTGTTCCTCAATCATGTCAGGTTTGATCTCAACTCAGGTAATAAATCTAGATTTTGGGAAGATGTATGGATGAGTGATTCTTCTCTAAAGACCTTATTCCCTTCAATTTATGCTTTGTCCTGCCTTAAGGGCAAACCGGTTGCTGATTTCCTATCCACTTCTCCATCACAATCTGGTTTTTCTTGGAATCTGGGTCTCCACAGAAATGTGCGAGACTCGGAGTTGGATTTGGTGCCTTCTATCATTCAGCTGCTTGACGGGGTTTTTATTGATCTTGCTAAACAAGACACTAGAATCTGGATTCCTAACCCTCTTGGAGCTTTCAGTTGTGCATCTTTCTTCAAGACCCTGACTTCTTTCCAACCTGGGGTCCAATTTCCAGTCCAAGAAGTCTGGTGTCGCCCTATTCCCCCTAAAGTGGGTACTTTTTGTTGGGAGGTTTACCATGGTGCAATTAACACCTGTGATCTGATGCAGAGGAAGAGGCCTGGCTGGTGCCTCTCACCAAATTGGTGTTGTTTGTGTGAATCAAATAGCGAAACTGCTCTTCATATTTGTGTTTCCTGTCCTGTAGCTAGCAGCATCTGGGATTGGTTTTTTTCTCTCTTTGGATGAAGGTGGGACACCCCAGTGAGCTTGGCAAGACTGTTTGAAGCCTCCACTTTCAGGTGGCCAAAATGAAGAGGAAAAACTCTATGGAGATGCACACAGGCAGCAGTACTCTGGATGTTATGGGAGGAAAGAAATCAGAGAATTTTGAAGGACAGAAAAGGTTCAAGGAAATACTGATAGAAGGGACAATGTTAAAAGTGATCTCATGGATAAAATCGATGGATTTATTCTCAGATTTTACTGTGGATGATATTTTCAAGAATTGGACTGTTGCATTCTCATCATCTGCAAAAAAGAAGGCAGTAAGGAGTTGGGATCCTCCTGAATCTGGTTTCCTCAAATTAAACTTTGATGGGAGCAGTTTTGGCAATCCGGGCATGGCTGGAATTGGTGGGGTTATAAGAGATGACACGGAGTGTAGTGGGGCTCTTTTCCGGCCCTATTGGGTGGGGGACTCCATTATAGCTGAACTAAAAGCAATGGTTTTCGGAATACAAAAAGCCATGGAAATAGGCGTGCGAAAGTTGGTTGTTGAAGGCGACTCCAAAGTGATTATAAGCTGCCTAAAACAGGATCAAAAGACTCCATGGATATTCGGAAATGAGATCAAGAAAATTAAGCACATCACAAAGGACATTCGATTATTAGTTCAGTGGACTCCAAGAGTGGCAAATGGGTTCGTGGATCAGCTAGCAAAGCAAGGGGCTAATAGGGAACAATGTTTCTGGGCTCTATTGTAAGATTGTAAGGCAAATTTGGGTAGAATGTTTTTTGGACAGTGGGGTAGCGGGTAGCCGAGGCTACCCAATCTTTGCACTAATTTTCATATCTTTTCATTAATAAAATTACTTTCACTGATCAAAAAAAATTATTAAAATAAAAAGGAATGAAATACAACAGAGGTGATAAGATATCACCAAAGAGCAACAGCACCCCCATATACCCAGAATAAGCCAAGCAAATACCCTTAACATACCCAAAACAGATACTCAAAAATACAACAATCACCGACCAACAACTGATCCACCTCAAAAATGCCTCCCTGAATCGTCCCCCTTCAATCTTCATCCGTGAGAATATCTTCTTGATCTGAGACATCCTCCTTCCTGCCGGGATAATTTTTTTCTTCAATTCCTCCTTTTTTTCTTTTTTCGAATTCCTCAAAGGCCCTCCTAGCAAACCCCTCACCCCCCTCCCCCCAAGAAACACAGACCCAGACTTTTCCCAATCGTAACCTCTCTCCACTAATTTCTAGTGGGCTACGCCACCTGAATTTCTGTCTATAATATCACTACTTGGCAGCCTGTTTGCACCAGAGTTATGCTCAACCCCATTCAGCTCGCTTTCCTGATGTTCCTCCATCTGAAGTGGGACCAAAGACTTGAGTTTGCTGTGTTGCCTCCCTATGAACTGTATCAGATGCCCCATTGTTTCTCACTCTTCTCCTCTTGTACACCCATTTGTATTTTTTTGTAGGTCCTGCCCCCATCAAGCCGAGTTTTAGCCTTGAAAAAATCTTTGTTACATGAACGATGTTATGGCTTCTCAAATTACAAAGCTTCTTATTAGTTGTCTCATTAGTCTGTTCCTCCTCCTCCTCAAGATTGCTCCCTATACCCAAGTCGGCTCCCACCCTTCCAACCTTTACCTCCTCGTAAAGCCAACTATCGTCTACAATGTTTTCACCTTGTCCTTCAGGGGGTTCTTCACCAGTTGACACTTCCTTTCCTGTAACCTCACCTTCATTTTTCAACTCAGCATCAGCACTAACACTTCTTTTCTGAACTGTCACCTCCCCTTTTTCAACCTCTCTGATTCCGCCAAAACAAAAGATTCTGATGTCATCGAATCTGATTTTTCAGATTCACGGTGGGTACCTCGCCAGACTCAACGTGATCACTCTGTAGTCTGTTCATTCTGATTGTTGATGTTTTGGGGAAGTTGATACACAGGACAGATTCTAGGGGTCTTATCAAAGGATGGAGGGTTGGAAGGGAGGAAACACCCCTCACCCATTTACAGTTTGCTGATGACACAATTCTATTATGTGAAAGAGGTAATGTGGGTTTTAATAGGAACATGAAGTTGGTGATACAACTTTTTGAGCAAATGTCAAATTTGAAGGTGAACTTTGGGAAAAGCTGTGTAGTGAGTGTAAACTTGGAAGAGGGAGAGATCAGGGAGAGTGCAGAAGTGCTTGGGTGTGAAGTTTCGGAATGGCCTTTAAATTATCTTGGGTTGCCTCTAGGTGACAACCCTAAGAGAGAGAGCTTTTGGAACCCGGTGGTGGAAAGATTTGAAAAGAGACTTGCATCCTGGAAAAAGAATTATCTCTCTCTTGGTGGAAGGATTACACTGATTAAGGCCACACTAGCAAACTTACCCATCTACTTCATGTCAGTATTTAATGTCCTATTGAAGGTGGCTAGCACGTTAGAGAGGATGATGAGAGACTTCCTTTGGGAGCCGAGAGAGGAGAAGAGGGATCATAGAGTTAGATGAGAGGTGGTGACCAGGAGTAAAAACTGTGGTGGTTTGGGACTCGGGAACATTAGAAAAAGAAATATGGCTCTTATGGGGAAGTGGTTGTGGAGATTTCCTTTGGAGGAGAAGCTGTGGGTTAGGATAGTGGCAAGCATACATGGGCTGGAGCAAAATGGATGGGATGCTGGAATCAGAGCTAGGACCACAAGTACCTTTCCTTGGAAAGCAATTCATGATCTGCTACCAGTTTTCTCCCCTTATATCAGGTATGACTTGAATTCAGGTAATTCCATAAAAGTTTGGGAACATATTTGGGTGGGGACTGTACCTTTAAAAGATCAGTTTCCTTCTTTGTATGCTCTTTCGGACCTTAAGAATGAGCCAGTTTCTTCTTTCATCACCCCTTCCTCTTCCAGTTCTGGGCCTAGGTGGAACTTGGGTCTGAGAAGGGCTGAGGGACTCAGACCTCGACAGTATCTCGAGCCTCCTTGATCTCCTTGATAATGTCTTCTTAGGCCCCTCAAACATGGACTCTAGAATTTGGACCCCTACCCCAACTGGCTCTTTTTCTTGTGCCTCCTTCTTTAAAGTTTTAAGCCAGTCCACTGATCCTGTTACCCTCCCTTTCCCGGTTAAGGAGGTTTGCTGTAGACCAGTTCCTCCTAGGGTTGGTAGTTTTTGTTGGGAAACCTATTAACACTGATGATTTGCTCCCAAAAAAGAGACCCAATACTTGCTTGTCTCCTCATTGGTGTGTTCTCTACAAAGCGGAGGGGGAAACTGGTTTCCACTTACTGGTATCTTGCCAATATGCAAAGTCTGTTTGGGAGTGGGCCTTTTCTCTCTTTGGGAGTTGCTGGAATCCCCCATCAAACATGCAGGGGACTGAGGGCTGCAGTATGTTGGTCACATTGGGAAGAAAGAAACTCCAGGATCTTCTCAGAAGTCAAGAGGGGGGCTGATGAACTGAGGACCACAATTCATATCAGGGTTGTACAATGGCTGAAATCCTTAGTGCTATTTACATATTACACTGTGGATGACATGCTGAGGAAGTGGGGAGAAATTGCTAACTGTTCACAGAGCAAATCAGCAATGAGTGTGCCTTGGACCCCCCACCTGCTGGATTCTTAAAACTGAATTTTGATGGCAGTAGTAGAGGGAACCCTGGACAGCCAGGGATTGGAGGTGTTTTCAGGGATGAGAATGGGGTCATTTCTGCATTATACTCAGGCCCAATTGGAGTGGGGGACTCCCTTAGAGCTGAGATTTATGCAGTTATGGAAGGGATCCAGAAAGCCAATGAGATGAATATCAGAAAAATCATAATTGAAGGGGACTCAGAGGTGGTAATAGGGTGGCTGAATAAAGATAACAGTAGCCTATGGAATTACAGTAATGAGAGGAAAAAGTTTAAGTGGCTGGTGAGGGAGATAGAAGTGAAGATGAGGTGGGTTCAAAGATCGGCTGATGGTCTAGCCAAACAAGGGGTAGAAAGGGACTCAATGTTTTGGGCCAATTTGTAAACTACTATTTCCATTTCCTTTTCTTTTCTTAAGTGCTCAAGCTGTATATGGAAGACAAGAGTGCTTGTCTTCTTCTTTGTAATCATCTTTTTCCTGATTTAATGAAGTTGCTAATGAATGTGTTATTGATCAAAATATATATATATATGCCTTAATGTTCTAGGCAAACAAACTAATAGAATAGAAAACCTATTAAGTTCTTTAGAGGTTTCTAGAACCAAGAGCAAAAGGGAAAAACCTATGGCAGTAATGTCAAGTTTCCCAACTAATATGAAGATACAAAAAACTCCTTTTGATTAATCAAAGGTAAGCTACAAGGAGATATCTACAAAGTTAATCTCCTCTTCAAAATGGGAAAAAGGAGAGACATCTAGACCTTTAAAGCTGACAAGGGCACAGACTCTTGGTTAACAACCAGATTAACTTCTCTCTTAAAATGGGAAAAGGGAGAAAAGGACAACTTTCTCAAAATAGAGAAGGTAGAAAAGGCCTCAGACTCTCACTCAGTAAATTTACTAAGTGAGGAAGAGGGCTGTGAAGAAGAAAATGCAGAATCGATTAAAGATTTAGAAGAATCTTTAGCAGAGATAAATAAGATCTCTTATCAAAGCAAGAAGCCTTATTACCCTAGGTATACACCAATTGATTTATTATTTGAAGAACCAGTTAAGCCCCAAGTTGGCTATAATTGGAATACCTTTTATGAATGGAATTTAGATGGAAAATCTGAATATCAGATTCATGAGATGATACATCACATGACGATGTATGCCAGTGCTAGTAAATTAGCTGGGAATGATGAAAAGGTTATCGCCACAATAATCACTGAGTCCTTTATAGGACAATTAAAGGGCTGGTGGCATAACTACTTGACCGAAATAGAAAAAGAATTCATCCTAAATTCTGTCAAAAGAGACGCTGATGGCCAATTCAGGATGTCGTCACAACACTGATTCTCAACATTCTTAGTCATTTTATAGGCGAATCAAAAAATATGAATGAAAGGTTAAGTGAACAATTAATAAATCTAAGATGTAAAACACTATCTGATTTTAGATGGTATAAAGACGTCTTTCTGTCTAAAGTACACAGACTCCCCGACTCCAGGCAGAATTATTGGAAAGAACAGTTTATCTCTGGTCTTCCTCCAGTATTTGCGAAAAAGGTAAGAACTCACCTCAGAAATATAGGAGGTGGTAGAATGCTATACCCGCATTATACATATGGGTACTTAGTCCAAATAATTAAACAAGTTGGATTAGAACTGTGTAACGATCTACATCTAAAGAAGTAAATTAAGAAAGAAAAGGCTGACTCTAAAAGAGAGGAGATTTCTGTTACCAGTTTGGAATAGCTCCTAAGCTGTCTCATTCCAAACCAGTTCACAGAAAAAAGAAATCAAAATTTTACAAAAAGAAAGAAGAAAAAAGAAATAGGAAACCAAACTTTTCTAAAAGAAAAGAAAACAAAAGCCCAACTTGTTTTAAGTGTGGAAAAAAGGGAAATTACGCTAAAAGTGTTTCAAAAATACAAAAAAGGTGAATGGATTAGGAGAATCGGAAGAGGAAGGACAATCGGAGAGAGAGTCCTCAACCTCTTCAGAAGAGTGTTGCGCGAAAGGAGTATGTACTTGCAAAAATGAGACAAGTATAGAAGAAGAAGATTCAGGCGAAATTAATGTATTGACCCTAGATGAAGAACACCTCTTAGAAATTCTGGAGGAAATTCCTGATGAGGAATTAAGAAAAAAGCATCTATTGTTGGCCCTCCAAAAAAAAGAAAAGGAAAATAAGGAAAAGGCTAAAAAGCCATTTGAAGCCAAGAATATAATTTCATATAGTGAGATTATGAAAAAAGCTCAAGCAGGAACTTCTCGACCTCCTACCTTGCATGATCTCAAGCACGAGGTCAATGAGCTCAAAAGGGAAATTAGAACCCTAAAAGACAGGGTTGATCAACTAGAATCTGAGAAATCCTGGGCAAAACAATCTGAAAAATCTTCAGAAATAGAACCCACAAAATTTGTTGGAGAAGATGAAGAGTTCATATACTCTATTGAATAAGTCAAGTATCAAAACTGGTATTCAAAAGTCACCACTAGGATAAAAGATTTTAATTTCTCGGTTATCGCATTAATAAATTCGGACACAGATATAAATTGCATTAGAGAAGGGATTGTCACTTCCAAATATTTTGAGAAAACATCTCAGCAGGTGAATGCCGCTGATGGAAGAAAATTAGGAATAAAATATAAAATCCCTACAGCTAATATTTGTAATCAGGGTACTTGCTTAAAATCTACCTTCCTTATGATTAAACACCAAAATCAAGAAGTAATTTTGGGAACACCTTTCTTGCTATCAATCCTTCCCTGCCAAATAGATTCTACAGGGATCACTACTACCATAGGAGAAAAAACAATCACCTATAAATTTTGTCAAAAACCAAAAATCACTACAATAAACACCCTAAAAGAAAGCATGAAGGGTAAAGTCAAGTTTATCTCTAAACTACAAACAGAGATAAAAGAAAAGCAGATAATTAAGGTGCTAAATGACCCAAAAACCTAGTTGGAAATTAAAAATTTCCAGACAAAAATAGGAAAAGAAATATGCGTTGAAACCCCTAGCGCATTCTGGCACAGAAAAAAAAAAAAAAAACATATGGTGGATCTTCCATATGAAGAGGGATTTAATGAAGCTAAAATCTCTCTCTCTCCCCCTCATCCTTCTTCCCGTCTCCCCTCCTCTATTCCGTCATTTTCCGCTACAACTCGTTGCAGCACCAGCTTGGGTCGCAGCTCCTTCCTCCCCAATCTCTCCTCTCTCTCATTTTCTCTTTTCTCTGCCTTCCTCTCTCTCTCTCCCCTCTTTCTTTTATTATTCATTTTTTTTTCATTTTCTACTCCTTCCCACAGTTGTTGCCCCCTCTATCACCGCCGAACTAGTGGCAGTAATGTCGTTCTTCCTCTCCTTCTCTCTCCTTTTTCTCTATCCTCTCTTTCATTCTCCCTCTTGCCTATTATTTTTGTCATTCTCTGCCCTCTTGCACTCTTTCATCGTTTAAACTTCCCTTCAGTCATTCATCAATCCTACTCGTCGTCATTTCCACCGATCAGACAGGGTAGAGTCATCGTAGTCATCACCTGAGTGGTTATCCTTGCAATAAGAAGCTTGTCTTACCTTCGTCAACCTCCTGGTGGAATTATTCCAAAGCGGTTGTTATCCGAGGAAGAATAAACCGAGATCGAAGTTTGTCTAAGATTTCCCATCTCTCTTCTTCGTCTTTCCAAGTCAAAACGCACCCAGTTCCACCATTCGAACTCAGAATCTACGATCGAAAGTTGTTATCTCACTGGTATCTTCATCACAAGCTAGTCTCGTCTTCGATGTTCTAGAAAGGTGATCTAACCCAGAAACACACTCTTGTTGCAGCATCCAATCTCAGGCCGATATATCCTCAGGTAAGTCCAATTATATTTGTCTTTGATGAACAGTGTATTCTTCTCCCCAATTGAAAGTAAAAGACATAAATAAGCACAGAACATGCATTGCCAACACTACCCCTATTGTGGCCATGGGAATGCCACTTCCTTCCAAAGTAGACCCTCCTCTTGCTTCACAACCACATCCGACAACAGAATCCTCCCAAATTTATCCTCAGCCACCACCACCGCCATAACCAATAATGGCCTCGTTCCTTTGTGCCTCCGGCGGTGGTTGGTAATGTCGGAGATGAAGAGGGTCCTCCTCCTGCTCCCCACATTCATCCCAAACGTGTGGGTGGAAATGGGAGAGAGAGAAGAGGACAAGCGGAGCAAGCGAGAGATGCTTATTTCATGGTAGAGATGGAGCCTGGAGGTAAGGAAACAATACCAACGTGGCACTAGTGGCAATAAGGTGGTGCCACTTGACTTCGGCCCATGAAATCAATCAAAAAGATAAAGGGCTATATGAGAAGAGGAGAGAATAGGAAGTGGGCCATGGCGCATCAGAAACTTAGAAAACTAGAGAGAGAGAGAAAGAGAGAAGTCAGAGAGGAGGATGGAAGGTTAGCCGTCATCGTTGCTTTGAGTAGAGAAGACGGTGATCTTCGCCAAAAAGGGTATTTTGGGTATAATTTAATATTAAATCAAACACCTGAACGTAGTTGTCAAGGCGCCTAGACGGGCACCTAGGTGATGGAATTTGAAAGTATAAAATAAAGATCCATAACCCTTCTTAAGCTACTATTTTAGTTTTTTGTACTGACCAACATACCATATACTGGTTATTAGCAATAAATTCATTCAAATAAAACATAAAATTCCATCATATACATCATACCTGTTTCAGGCCAAGAAAAAAGGAGGAATGTAGCAAAAAAAAAAAGAGAGAAAAATAAGGGGGCAGAGCCCCTGTTTTGTTCCCAAAAAATATTTCTTAAAAAAGAAAAAAAAAACATAGTAGTTAGAGGACATGGAGCAAAAAAGAAAAATAGGAGTAAGAGAGTTGAACTGTCTTTAAGGTGGCAAAGGCCCTGTTTCAGGCTAACAAAAAGGGAGAATGCTGCAATAAAAAGAGAGAAAAATAAAGGGACAGACCCCTGTTTCGTCCAAAAAAAAGCATTATTAAAAAATAGTGCAAAACAATACAGGAAAGGTTTAGAAAGTTGGGGCGCAGAAGAAGAACCCCTGTTTCGTTTCCAAAAATTCTTTTAAAAAAAAATAGAAAATAAAATACTGGAGTACCAAGTTGATTTGAGGAAGGAGGAGGGAGGAGGAGGTTGAAGAGGCAGAGCCTCTATTTCATCCCAAAAAAGTAAGAAAAAAAAGGGCCACAGAACAATTGGACTGTTTAAGAAGAAGGAGAAGAAGAAACTTACCGGGAGGTCTTGGATGACTTGGACTAAGTCTTTGGTTTCTCTTCTCAGTCTCAGTTCAGAATGCAAACCCAAATAACTTTTGTAGCTTTAGTAAAAAATGATTTATCTTTATAAAAATAGTTGTAACATACAGCAGGATGTATACTAATAAAATAAAACCAACCAATAAAATGATACAATATATAAAGGCATTCAAAAAATGATATTGTGTATATGTGTGAGCATCTAATACAAAAAACACTTGGCGTTGGGCGAGGCGACTTCTAAAAATCGCCTAGTCACCTAGGCGTCGCCTTGGCAACTACGCACCTGAAGTCACGTGTAAACGGTCTGTGGCGGAGACTTATCAAGAAGGGAGATGTACGACAATTGTCAAAAACAGTAGGGGTACTTTAAGACAGTACTGAAACAGTAGGGGTATAGTTAGTCAATTTCCTAAACCTTACGGGTTGTTTAAGAAATTTGCCCTAAAATATAATAGGTGCATATGTTTTGCATTTTGGACTCTTGATTGATATATTATCAATAAATTGAGTGATATCCATGCATCCTGTTATATTAATTGTAATATATTTTTTTCATTTATACCATTAAAATATACATTTCTATGTATTTATACATTATCTGTGACTATTTGACTTTAAATTTAGTATTACTAATGTAGTTATGGAATTTGTACATGTTTTCAAAGCATATCCATATCCAAATTGTCTGATTTGATGCCCGATACCAATACTTTAATCCTTGGGTGCAACTATAAATCCATCTCCCCCGCCTACTACTAAACCCACACTTGGGTAGGGCCAAGTCTAGAAAGAAACAGTCTCCGAAGTCATAAGCTTTCTCCAGATCAATCTTACAAACCCAAAACTTTCTTCTTGTTCTTCTCAACACATTCATTGACTATCAAAATGAGGCCAATCATTTGCCTCCTGGCTAGGAACATTCCTTAGTTTTGAGAGATAGAAGGTAGAACCCCTAACCTTAAGTATAGAGCATTCACCATCCCTTAGAAGTGTAAATGACCATCAACATGTACCTTCTTTTAGCTGTAGACAGTACTTCCAGAAAGTTATGCATAAATATGTAACTTTTACTTATAAAAAATATGTAATATGTTATTAATTGCATAGTGTATACCGAATTAGTATTCATTGCAAACAACAAGAAGGACCTACTGGAACGAATATCAATAGTAATCAAACATAAACTTCAGCCAAAGGTTATGCATATTCAGGTGTAAAGATTTGCCTGATACAAAATAGTATGAGCAATATGCTAATACCGTGAGAAGATAATCAGAACTCAGAAAATCTCCTCAAGTCCTTGTTCTGTTAATAATTTTCTAAAGGCAATCAAAAAACTTACCTAAACACAGAACAGGGGTCTTGGTATCTTTAAATCCACGGAAGATGCCTTGAAGAGCCAGAGAAATCACAACTGCAGGAGCACCAAAGGCTCTCAGTGAGAGAAATTTCTGTGCTGAAACACGCATGGGTGAAGCCTGTTCAAAAAAAAAGAATTTTAGGAAACAGTCCTCCCCTGTAAATAGAAAATGATGTACATGAAAAATGAAATGACATGACACAGAAAACTGAGATTTGTGAAAAGAACATATTGGAAAATAACTTTGTATCAGAGAACACTAGATGCCATTGTAATCGCAGTACAAACATGCTCAGATAGATGATGGAATATGTCAATTTTTTTATAAATGATGGAATATGTTAAATATTATTTAACTTAAAATATGTTTTAACTTACAGTTGATATACCCATAATGTTGAGGAGCGCTCCAGATCCCAAAGACAAGGCTATAGCCTCAATGACACCAATTCCAAATGCCAAAAGTAAGGCAGTAGAGACAGATTGAAGTTGCTTTCTTTCATCCTTTTCATTGTGTTGCTTATTGTTATGATTTTCTTCCTCACAATCCCCATCTGTGGACCAATCAACCTAATTACAGATATAAAGTGAAACTGCTGAAAGGAAATAATTTTGCTATATATGCAATGAAATCAATGATAAATGCATGTTCAAAAATTAACTTCCAAGTCCTCAAACCATCTAACAAACTACCTGTGGGAGATCTCTTGTTTGTACTTTTTGAGATATCTTCAGCCACAAATGAAGTTGCAACACTAAGGAGGGGAATATTGAATAACTTCGATATAATGTTAAAGATTGATATGGAAACACCAGCAGAAGCTAACTCCACAGAACCTACACAGTCAAATAAAAATGAGACTTTTCCAAGTAATGGTGCCAATGACATTTTTTAGACTGGTGACTGAATTTTAAATACAAAGAAAACAAAAATTAGAAAAATCATATGAATATACAAAACAGATCTGATTTTTCAGAGATTTGATCAGGCATGACATCCAAAGAACATTAAAAAAAATCTAATGATAAGGACTTAATGTCCAAACATATGAAACAATACATACACCAAATATTGAAAGCAAAGAAGTTCTGCAACAGACCAACAGCGAAACCAACAAATACATAATAGAGCCCATATGAGTAGATATTTTGAATTAAGATTGAGGCCTAGACACTTAGTTCAGGTTTCATAGTGGTTAACCCCTTTTAAACATCTGATTCATATGATAAAAGTAGAGAGTTTTGAACAGTTACCTAATCTACCAATATAAGCTGTCTCCATCAGTTGTGCCAAAGGATCAATTGCTTGTCCAGCTAGTGCTGGTAAAGTAAGAAAAATGAGCTCACTTTTGACATTTTGAGAATGTGATTGCCTGCTAGCTGCCCCCGACAACTCACTGACAACCAAATAAAAGGAATTTGCAACTAATATGTAAGAATTATAATCTAAGTCACAGGGAAAACTATTTCTTAATGGCATCAAAACTTCACAGAGAACATAGAAAGCATTGGACAATAGAAAGAAGAGCTATCAGGTTAGCATGTTAGCAGTCAGCGTGAAGAACAAAGATAAGCCAAAGAGTTTGTCCATATTGCAAACCCATTATTTCTCTATACCTTTTTCAATTAATACCAATTAGGGCTGGCAATGGAAGTTGAAATAAATTCGGTATCTTAAAGTGATCTCATAGGACCTGATCAAACATGAATGATGGGATCCAGGTTTGGTTTAGTATATAAAATAGGAGGGAGAGGCCTGACAGATTTAGGATTTACATTTTGAAGTTTCTCCATGTGCTGATTCTCCAACTGGCCACTGGTGCTTCCTCTAAAATACTTGGGAATTTATGGAAGATAACCTTTTTCTCCAAGTGAACGATTTATTGCACTATTGTTCTTCAATTGTGAAGCTGGTTGGAAATTTATGGGAGATAGCCTTTTCCTCCCAGTGAACAAATTATTGCACTATCATTCTTTGTTTGTTAAGCTAGTGGAATATTAAAGACAAGGGCTTAAATATTCTTTTAGGCAGGCTACCTGTAGTTCTTTTAGGAGAAGAAAATAAATTATTCCAAAACCAAGTTTTGATACCTAAAACTCAAGATGATCACCCAAACTTGAAGATTATTTTATGTAAATT